>OZ018308.1:31273982-31376271 GCA_963969455.1 Arge pagana
CGTTGGGATGTTGAATTATTACTACACGCAACTCTTGTACACGTACGAGTCATATGTATATCGATGCGAAACAGTCTCCTTACATACTACGAATAATCGAAGCTTCGAGCGATTCGTTGCGTCGCCACGTACGCGAACATTGAAATGGCGAGCGATACACCATCGGCTCGATCGATGGTAGAGTTGCCGATTCTTGGCTGGAATTAATCATTGTTTCGTCGCGCGGCGCCAATTGCAAATCGAATGTCCGTTGGCGTCGCGCTTGGTTCGATCGCCGGTCACTTCTTATCCTCGTTGAGATTGTATTTTGTCTTCAGCTTGTCGATCTCTTCCATCTTTTTGTCGACGTCGACTCGCTTGAACGCCTTGTTGCTCTGGTAATACAACACGACTAAGTATCGATTGCAGACGTTGAAGCCGCTGAGATGATCGCAGGCATTTTTCGCATCGAAAATATCTTCGTATACGACGAAGGCGGTACCTCTGGTCTCGGCGGTATTTCCCCTACGAGTTAAATGAAACTACGGTTAAAATAGCGGACGATACGTACGGTATTTACAGATATGGTAACGTTACGTACACGCGAATCTGTCTGATGGCTCCGTATTTTCCAAATATATCGTACATCTCCTCCGCCGTGATTTTGTACGGTAAATTCCTGATGTACAAGACCCGGTTCACTTCGGGCGGTAATCGGACCTAGAAACAAAAGTGCTCGAATAACGTGATATCCTGCCGACGCTAAGGAATAACCATCGCAACGATATCGTTGACTCGTTTGACTCGAATCGATCGAACAATCATCCTCGCAAAGATGACACTCTGACAGCATCGCCAAATAAACGGTTAGTGGTTAGCGGTTTAATGACGAGAGCGCGGTGACTGACTGCGCATTCCAAGATCGCGGGTAAAACGAACGTTTATACTTACGTTAGCCCGCCGCTGCAACATAGCCATAGTCATGACGACCGGTTGGTTGTTTTCGAATCACAGGGAAATCGCAAAGCTTCCTCGGACGCGAACAACACTGCTGGGAGAGAGATTTCAAGGCTCGAGCGATCCGGAGCATTCAGCACACTTTCAACGTCAACATGGCGGCGATCGTCGAATGTTGTCGTATGACGGTTGGGGAGTCGCGGGGCGTTCGACGCGCCAACGACCATCACGCCGCTGCGCGATAACGGTGAACTTCGATGACGACTGTCGGTCGATAATATCGTTGATGAAAATTTTGTCGGAGGTAGCGTTGTCCCGATCCATTCGAATTGCTACAGATTCGTGTATCGACGCGCCGGGTGGTCGATATAACGATCGACAAACATTGAATCGATCGTCGAATAATCAAGGAAGGACGAATCAAAAAGTCGGGTATACTTAAGCCCACCAGAATTGCAGATTTTTCGGGAAACATTCGTCGGCGAGACGCAATTTCGTAGTTCAAATGTCATACGTACGACATCCTATGCGAAATTTGGGTAAAAATCGTAGGACACGCGATGACATTTTTCCAGTTGATATAATACGTTCGCATGATTATCCAAACCTACGTGAAAAATAACGGGCGATCGCGGGTTCGCGAGAAAAATCGATCCGATGACGAGAAAATCTCGTAGCGAGCAAAATTCAGAAACGAGATTCTACGAGTAACTTTCGGCGGGAACGAATCGTACGCGAACCGAACGACGGGAGTTTCGTGTCGGCATCGCATCTATCCCCGATTAGCCGGTGTCCCCCCCCGATCACCTCCGCCCACGTTACGCCGAAACGATTCTTGTAATATTATTCGATATTCCGCAAATATTCGCGAAATGCGTTAAGACTTACCGCGAGATGAACGCCGGCTACTCGGGTTGAAGCGAAATCTCACTATGGCGTCGTCGAACGTCATTTGTCAACGACGATCGTCGCTTGTTGGAACGATGCGCCGTTAGTTGCGCGCGAACCAACTACGACGTTTCGACGAATTTGAAAATTTCCCAATCCGATTCACTAACAATGGTTATCCTGTAACACGAGCAATCGGAAACGTAAAAAAAAAAAAAAAAATCAGATTTCGACAAAGTTAAATGGAAACTGTTGATCTGACGGGCGAACATTTTTCGTACATAATGCCATGTAACTTGAATTAATCGTTTATATCGTTTACGAGGCAAGTAGTACGGTGATCCAGCTAACGATAAATGATAAAACATTAGTAGTCATCTGGTACGGTAAACTGTCGAATGAAGAGAACTAGTACTCGTGCCAGCTGCAAATAAGATTTGTAATTGGTAATTATTTTTCCCATCGTTTGCTCGTTGCAACGACGATTGATTTCATCCTGATTCCGGGGGGACGGCCTTACGGTGGAATAAAATTAGGAGAAAAAAAAAGGCAAACGATCGGCGACACGATTGGGTACAACCGTGATGATATGGGATTTACATTTATTTGATATATTAACAATCGTCGCGCGACGACGACGAACAATATTGTTGAGAAACATACGGTACGCTCCAATAACACGATTACGGCATCGCGAATTACACGAGAGGATTTGGAACAGAGGCAGTTGGTACTTACGAGATACACGTCAAGTTGGAACGACGAACGGTTGGCGTCCTTATTTTGGGATATCGACGCGAGTCACGGGATCGGATAATTCGCCAAGTCTCGACGTAAATCCCATACGAATTCCGTTCGACGTTCCACGATAGCTTGGGACTCTGTAACTCGACGACTCGGTCACGTTGATATTTTTTTGGCTACAACGAATCGTCCTCGCGTTTCGCAACGTCGTTTCGTAGGTTCCGGATATCATATAATATGGGCGAGTCGTGTTGCGTTGCCTCCGTTTAATAGGTTCTTTCGAGACATCGAAAACAACGCAGTTTTCACGAATCGTTGATTTCTCAGCGTACGCAGTTTTTGATTTTAAATTAATATGCTAGTGGAATGACAAAGAATCGAGGTGTGTTTTCGTTGAGAATACGTCGTACGGATCGTCGTCGTCGTCTTTGCTGGCGAGTTTTGCGGCTAGACTAGACTTTGTTGAAGGCAGCGATGTCGACGCTCTGCACAAAATCTTCGATCGCTTCTAGTTGTTCCATAAGCCAATCGACGGAGACCTTATCGTCCTCCACGACACAGGATATTTGTAATTTGTGTATACCATAGGCGAGAGGTACGAGTTTTGCTGAAAATCGAGACGAACGATGAGTATCCCTTGGCGGACAATCGATCCGTTCGACTATGTATTTCACGATCACAACTCACCAGCGCCCCAGAGAAGTCCATCCGTCACGACCTTTCTCACCTCGACCTCCATTTGTTTCATATCGGTATCGTCGTCCCACGGCTTAACATCCAATATTATGTTGGACTTGGCGATAAGGACGGGTTCTTGAAATGATAACAAAATATTAATTTCTCCCGCAACGATTCGCGGCTGTTACGTATACTTATTCAAGCGCCAAACTCACTGTTCGACTTTTTGGCAGCATACGCGGCAAGACGATCCTCTCTGATCTTCGCAGCTTCCGCGTCTTCACCCTAATCGATCGATCAAAACCAAACGTTTCGAGAAAGAAAAATGTCAAACTACATGGTACACCGTACGCGTAAAACACGAATTATTGTAGTTTCGATATGGCATAACGGGAATATCTGGTGCGGAATTACTTCGCATTACGATTAAACGTGCATCGTTGGGTACGAGTTTACCTTCGATTCAGCATCGTCGGTACAGCTGGAGAAATGAAACATCGCGCGACGAACGAGTCGACGTGATGGAATTATCGACCGTATAACAGGCAATCGAGGAACAAACAATAATAAACCGAAATAATGCGATCGTCAAAAATGCAAAGATATAAAGAAATATAAGTATGAAGATACAAATTTTTGCTGGTCGTTCGAATCGTGCCGCAACTCCGATCATGTCCGAGCTGTTCGTCGAACGTACAGTCTCCACCATTGATCGTACGTCTCTTTGCCCCCACTTGCCCGCTTACCTCGGAATCAGAGCCGAATAAATCAACGTCGTCGTCGTCGTCGTCATTTTTAGCAGCAGTCTTGGTCTGCGACGATGGTGGCTTTGCAGGACAAACGGCTATGTACCCGGGATCACCCGGTGGTAGCCTGCTAGATTCGAGAACGTTGACACGCTGATCCAGACGTCCGATGACGAGTTTCGTCTCGGTTACAACGCTTTTCAGTTCGGCGACGACTGCGGTATAATACGAATGAAATAATGTATCAACAGTGGCAAACGGTTCGCGGTATTCGTAAAGTTTCGGCGCGCTCACTGTTTTTTAGATCCGCATTTTCTTTCTCCAAAGCAGCGACTCGCGATGCAATTTCTGGGCTAGATCCACCAGCAAGGGAAGCGATACTGTCCACCTGTGAAACACGAACGACAATTTTAGTACGAGCATTTTCCTACCTACTATACCATACATCTCGATTCATCCCATTCACGAGCAAAGAAGCGCGAGGTACGTCTTTCTCATTCAAACGCAGATTGCAAGTAATCGCGAAAAACGTATTGTAAATGAACAGAATATCGGCGAGTTCGTTTCAACGGTGTAAAATATATCATAATTTCCCTCGAATCGACAAAGTTCTAATCCGAAACGAAGAGCTTAGACAAGAATGACCGTGGTATCAAATGGAACGCGCGCCATGTCGACGAAAGTTTAATCTGGTACCAGTGATGCGAAAAAATGCTTTGATTAAACTCGATTTTAGACTTTGTAGCACTGCTGGCAAACCATGGTTGCGAACTGGATCCGAGGGGGGATGAAGGGAATTACTTTGTTGTTTAATGCAATTTTCATCTCGACGAGGGAGGAGGAGAGAGAGAGAGAGAGAGAGAGAGAGAGAGAGAGAGAGAGAGAGAGAAAGGTACGATTGCAAAGCTGCGATGCGTTCATGGAAAGAAGAGAGATTTCAACGGCAGAATCCAGGAAACCCGGACATGGAAAATTCATTAGTACGAGCCTCGAAGCGGCGCAACAGTTGCGATCAAAGAAAAATAATGTAAGAATATTGCGAATGTTAAGGTTTACAAAGTCGTATTCTAGGCTTAAGGAACGATTAAGGATCGAGGTACTCACACATTTCAAAGATTCTTTAATGTGTTGACGGGCTTTGGCGACTTCGCTGGCCAAACTTCCGGACGCAGGGGCGATCGGACACGAATATTGTGGTCCTCCCTGTACCCATGTACGTCAATTGTCAACTCACAGCGGTAAATCAATGACTCAGCATTTATATAGTATTGCGTATCAAATATGTCTGTTCAGGCCGGAACCAAGATTGCGATACGTTGAACGTTTGCTTTCTCAAATAAAGACAGCACAGAAAAATTAAAAAAGCTACGGGAAATTCATGAAGGAAACCTACGTGCCGTCAAGCTTCCTACGGAGGTTGGTAGACCGAAACAGTGCTAATAGCGATATGAAAAGCATTCTTGTTGCACGGCAGCGCAAACTTGATAACCGGAAACTCTCCAACTTCTACGAAAGCAAGGACTAACGTCTACCGTACAAAGCCAATTTCCAGAGCGGTGAAATAGAAAGCGATTGGGAAGAAATTTGATTCGCAATGTAAGTTGATGAAAAATAAATGGAAACATTCCGTTTGGGAAATTATTGAATGGCAACGCGAATGAATGCGAAAAGCAACATAAAACGAACGAGAATTCAGATACAACGGTATCATTTGAGATAGGCGAAACAAAGGATATCCAGGCAACGTACGGAACGTCCGATCCTATGGGCCAGACCTTTTCGAATGTTTAAAATAAGGCGGCGAACACGTGGCAAATGATTCCACAAATTTACGATGTGACCTTCCGTCGTTTTTGAAGATAGCTCGTATGAAAATATACTCGCGCGCTAGATATTGTATCTGTGAATCGTGAAGTGCAAAAGCTTAGAACGAAATTACGATTTCCCATCACCATACGTTCGGAATTCTCACCTAGGTATTCGTCAGAGTGTCGATAAATAAACATATGAGACTGGAAAAAACTTTTCTTCCGTTCCAACCGGCGCACGAAGCTGATTGCAAAATTCGCGTGGAAACCGCAAATTCAGTAGATATTTATCGCAGATGCGAAAATCAACTCCAGCGTCCCGGATGCATTTACATCGGATTTGTTTTGTAACCGTGATTTCCCTGGCAAAAATTTGCCCTAGACAGCTTGTATGTTTTCTACGTAACTCTGAAGTTTTTCATTGTTATTGGAAAAATGATACGACGAGCCCATCTTCAATAACAATAATTCCTTTGAAACCGCTCGTTTGAACAAAAATCAACGGGTCTTCCATGCGAAGGCAAATGGTTAAAAAAACGAACAGAAATCTATCACTTCTTACGATATACCTGAACGGTTGGTGGAAAATATTCCTCAAAGTTCGACCGCACGTTTGTACTTTTCACGTCGGACTTATCTTCGTGCTGTTTGTATGCCTTATTTTTTTTCTCTTTGGCTTCTTTCGGTTTGAATTTCTTCGAGTCGTCGCGAGACGAGTCGTCCGCGTTATTCGCGATTGTTCGAACAATATCCTGATGAAGCTTAAGTTGATCCGACGAAGCGGGAATGGTCTTGTTCTTTTTATTCGATTTCTGACAGGGTAAATTTGCGGACGGATTGGAATTTGGCAGGGTCCAGGAATCAGCCTGAATCGAGGTCTTGCGGTTAGTCGGTCGTGTTATTCCATCACAGCTTTTAGTATAAAGTCCATACTGAAGCATTGGCATAGAATTGATTAGCTTTAATCGTGCTCGAGAAAAAATTCAAAAATCCTTCTCATACTTTAGACGTGTTGCGAAAAAAGTGTAGAGATCTCGGCGATCGTTCCGGCCAATGCCTTGTATTGATCGCGCGAACGAACGATCGTCGTTCCCTGACCGATGAACTTTGTTGAAACATCGCGGGTTAAAAATTTTGGCATCAATTTCTTCCATTTGTCGAGATATTTGACTTGAAAATCGGGCAAAGTGCATCGGTAGTTTGGTCGTTGAATTATTTTTTTAAACGTTTTCTCTAGCAACCACCACCAGATATTCCCTGAAGAGTGTTAAAATTGCGGAGGAAAACGTGAGTTCTAGCGTTAGAATTGGCAATAACCGAAGGTGAGGATATTTCACAAAACATAGATGGCACGCAAATGACACACGAACGATGCCCGTTGGTTTGGTAGAGATTTGGAACGATATTACGGGCAAAACTCAACTTAGGGAGAACCGTAACCACGACAAGAGCAACCACGAACGCTCTACTCGGCGAAACAAGGTGGATTGTCAAAAGGAAAAACAACTATAACCCTGAAAAGTCGGAGACACTGATCGATCGACGCGACATGGCGACAATTACGCTTCGGGTTGTTTCAACAGTGCTCATTGCGCAAACGAACGAACGACGCTGAGTTATCGCCGCAAAGTTGATACCTTCGCCGTCATACCTTTGCTAGTCGTTCGTAGTGAAGTCGTTCGGCTTTGTCGTACTGTGGCTTTTGCACCCACACATTTTCATGGGATAACGGAGAAGTTGCCATTTTTTTACGGTCGCCTTTCGAAACGATGTATCGGTGACCCCTGCAACACAAGAATAAAATCATCGTCAAACGATGACAGGGAGAAGAATAAATGAAACCATGATTGAAAGATCAGAAACTCCATAACGGAGGAGAGTACCGCGAACTAGGCACCGTTCTCAATACCAACCGAATTAATCTACAACCGGAACGAGATTGGTACACACCAAGGTTCCGAGAACGCCAGTTGATTCAAAGTTTCAAAGTCTATCAATCGGTAATCGACTCGATCTCCGTTGCCCACCATATCAGATATCGTTTCGTAGGTTACGTTCATCTAGATTTGCGAGTCTCTAAGTGTATCACCAGTTTTATAAATGGCGAGCCGACGAGGTGAACGAACGAGGGAAAAGTACCGCGCCAATACTTACGAGACCGGAAAATCAGAGAGTTACAATCATCGCGGCAATGTCGTCGATATAAATGATACGGGCGGTACAGGCTATCTACGCGCGGCCATGTGCTCCATCGATTTTTGACATATTGTAAGTAGGCAAGCGGAACAAATTGTCGAGCAAAGACATTTCAATCGCGTCGCGATTCGAAGTTCACCGTCTGTCATCTCTCCTACAATTATTCAACCCATGGAATTAATAATACTCACGTTTGAGGATTCTCGTGAAAAACGTCTTTGACCCGGTCCGCACGCTGCCGTAGATTGTGGAAAATGGTGCGTGGCGCAGAACGTTACCGAGGGTTGCCGAGCGTCGAGCGTCGAGCAGCCGAGCCGAATCGAGTTCACCGTCCACCTTGGTCTGCCTTGGTCGTGCTTTGGTTCACCAGATGCAACATAACCTGATATAATAAAAACCCGAGACGACGCGTACCGAAACGAACGAGGCCCTATAATGTTCAATCTACGTTTTTACGAACAATTGACAGATTCTTCGTGATCTCAATTCATGTCAATGCTATCGAATGTTGCTTAACGTGATCAGAAATTATCCTAGGTTAGGAGTGGCGAGATATGGAAGGAGGTTCGCCTCGCAGAAACGAACACTTCGTAAACCCGATACTAGAGTTCTTCCAGGTAACGTTAACACTATCAATCTGTGAATTCTGTACGTAACGACACCCGACTTCGACGATTCGATCGATTCTAAACATCTCGCTTGATTCGTGGATCTGACCCGGCATCGTGTTTACCTTGTATCGTCGCCCAAGCCGGCTCCGGGCGTTGTAAACTCGTCAGACTACGGCATTACATTTTGATGCCAAGCGGAGAATCGAATTTTGGAAAATTTCATTTTTTTTCTCGAATCGAATTTTGCCAAGACATCATTGTCTCGTTCCGATTACGGAATCAATGTTTCATCGCGACCGATGATTCAGTGTTTCAGTATCCTACGAGTAAACCTTCCGATCGTCGAGTGTACGCATGGGGACTCGGCGAGCACGGAGGACTAGGCGCTCCTTTGCCGCAACTCAGAGGAACGTCTCCCGTTTACTTTCGCAAACCAAAGAGGCTCAAGTTCGCCGAGGAACACGAAGTGACGGACGTCGAATGCGGTTACGGGTTTACCGTGTTTGCCGTTCGTTCTGAAAAACAAATCGTGGCATATGGCAGCGGTATAAACACGGACTCTCAGCTCGGTATACCGTTGTACAGACACTCGTATATAACGAATAGGTTCGATGTTCTATCTACGCTCCGCGCGGATTACATGAAAACTGTTTCAAGACTAGGTGCTGGGAATACCGACGAGGTCCGAGACGTACCGATTATAATCCCAAGGCCATTGAATCTGCCATTGACCGGATCCGACACGAAAGTTCTCGCACTATCGGCAGGGCGTGCTCATTCGTTGATATTAACGAGCGAGGGGACGTTTACTCTTGGTAATAACGCGTACGGACAATGCGGAAGACCCGTCATTCGCGACGAAGATTATTCTGCTGGTAACGTGATTCATCGTATACCAGATATAACGGGTGATCGCGTCGTGTCCGTGACGGCTGGTCAAGATCACAGGTATTCGAGTCGTACGATCATCTTGGAAATTTTCACCTCGATTGCCAATGACGAGCGTAATCTTGCAGCATTCTATTGATGGAAAGCGGTCAGGTGTATTCCTTTGGATGGGGCGCGGATGGACAGACAGGTCTGGCTCATTATCGGAACGAATATAAACCTACGTTGGTTAAAGGTGACTTGGCTGGAGAACGAATAGTCAAACTCGCGTGTGTCGCTGACTGCGCGTTGGCCCTTAGCGGTGAGTCCCTCGAACGAACCACGGGTTGTCGGTGGGATTTTCAGAATTGTTCCAAATTTTCCTCCAACGATCGGTGTATCATTACAATAGCCTCTCGTGGATCCACGCGCGGGAACGAATTCGCATACCGAAGCACGTTACTCTCGTTGCTCCGCCGTTGCTGCCGTTCCAGGAAATTCTTTTCGCGATCGTTCGCGACGAAGTTGGATTCTCGTCGCGTAATATTTTGTTCCCGGGGTTCGGATATCAATTTTCGTAACCAAATTTGTTACTAATATCTGTTAGTAGCGGGTGATTTTATTTTTCACGATTTTCTTCTTCCGCTACGAAACCGGAAGTTGCCCCTTCGCTCGACCCATCGGCCCAGATTTGTCTGCCAACCCGAATGTCCGGTTGACAAATCAGCGTTCGTCACCGCTTATGACATTACGAGATCCGTACAACGTCGATTCCACGTTGATCGCTTCCTTTCATCCCATAGACAAGGGCACAGTATTCGGCTGGGGTAATTCGGAATACGGACAGTTGCCAACGAACGGCGATAACCATCAGATAAACGTGGCGACGGAAATCAAAGCTTGTCGTCGCTTAGGTCGCATCGTGGATATCGCCGCGGGGGGAAGTTTTTGCATGGCGTTGAACGGTAATTACAACGTCGTTTACGCGCCCGTTGCGAACAAACCTGGAAAAGTAGTAATCTATTTTTCCATTCTATTCCAGCTGCTGGCAGCGTCTACGTGTGGGGCTACGGGATTCTAGGTCTCGGTCCAGAGGTACAAAAGTCTAAGGATCCCACGTTAATACCACCGACCCTGTTCGGCCTGAATTCTTACCAACCCGAATCTCGGGTAAGTCGACCGCCGTGGAGCTCGTGTTTCGAAAATGATAACCCTTTCGTTCGTCGCCACAGGTGTTACAAATTTCCTGCGGGATCAGTCAACTCGCCGCGATCACGCGCAACGGAGATCTTTACACGTGGGGACGCAACAAGTTCGGGTCACTCGGATTGGGACACGAGAACGACCAATTTTTCCCATTGAAGGTAAGTTGTTCGACTCGTCGTTCCTTCTCCGTGTTCGATAACTCGCCTATGTGCCTGTACTACGACTGTGCTGTTCAGGTCGCCGTGGGAGCACGAGTCAAGAAAGTATCCTGCGGCGTAGATCATACGATGGCGTTGTGCGAACCGTACGTTTGAACGAACGAATCGAAATTCCGTCGCAGGATAATCCGAGGATATTTTACGAGACTGATCGCCCGTTACGCGTGTATTTGGAACAATCGATACTCGTCGTATCACCCCTAATAAAGTATCGTACTGATTGCAATTAGCAAATCGATGCATTGGCTTTAATTTATCGTCGGGGAAGGGAGACGAGGTAGGACGAGCGGGGACGCGTTTCCCTAAGTAGTTTCGTAATTTCCAATCAGCAACGAGTGTTCGCGCCGCAATATCGTTGCATATTCGTGAAAGAAAATGAAAAATCAGACGATGGTGTTCCGTCTCACAAATGTAATCGAATATTTTATTTTATAATGAAACGTCGGTTATCAATTCGTAATAATAAAAAATTAATGCCCTAACAACCATTTCAGTAACACCACACCGAAAATATAAACGAACATGTCTCTACGTGAAATACTTGCGTTTCGTCGCAACTAGGTAATCACTGGAAGGCGCTTTCGGAACTACGTATTACGAATGATCCCTCGTCCCGATCGTCCTCGGTATACGCTCTGTACCCCACACGACTGGGAATAAGGGAATATTGACAAGCGATCGTATTTCCATTCGCGGGCTCTTCTCTCCGTATTACATTCGCTTGGAAACCCGTAGTACGATACGCCCTAGAAATTGAACTTTACGAGCGACGGATTGAACGGATTGAACGGACGACAAATCCGAATAACATGGAATAGCATAAGATAACACAAACGAAAATCAATGGGGAACGACCAACTAACAAATATTAGTCGCGATAGCGATCGCGCGATCCGTGGCTGAAAATTCATAGTCAACTTAATCTAAATGTACAAACGCTGCTCGCGTTGATAGACAACGTATATTCTAATTTTCGTGCAGATTCGTATGGCGGCGAACGGAGGTGAAGGAGGAAACGCAAAGGACCCTGCTTTCGGTGTTCAACGAACGAAACGTTCGACGATAGCGGATGGCCCGCCAACGTTACTCGTTTTTCCAGAAAGAGAGATGGCGTTGAAACGACGCGCGAGATCTCGTTCGAGGGCACGTGCGCGTTTCCGTGGAATTTGGGACGGGAAGTGGCCGGGATACGCTCGCCCGATTTCTTCGTACATTTCGTATCGCCGCGACCTACGCGATTCTAAACTTTCTTTTTCTTTCGCATACGGATGACTCGTACCCGAATCCAGCGCGGTGAGAGTAAGGGTTTTAATTCCTACGAATCCAAACCAGACTCGTCACTCGCATCGGATTCGCGAATGAGACTACAAACTAACGGTATCCGTACGCCTAATTGTACGATCAATCGAGGATACCCGCGAGGGTTACCGGATTATGTATAGGAATTTGCGAAGTTTTATTCAAGTAGGTACGATTATTGTACGAGGTTCAGGACCACCGATGCGATTAACAGCAACGTACCGACGAGAAGCCTTTCACCCGCGTGACTGCGACAAACCAAATTCTCGTAAGATATCGTGTACCTGAGCATGTCCGGGAAACGGCACACGGTGGGATCTGAAAAAGAAAATTCGATGTTCATTCAGGCACCGGGAACTCGGAGAAATACCATTATTTCCGGGTATACCAAATAACGTGGTCGTTCGCCTTACCCGTGCAGCCGAACGTCGTCGACGTGGAGGAGGTCGTTGCGTTGGCCGCGACCGACACGAAGAGGGGCTGGCACTCGCGTATCAGATACGCGCCGTCGCAGGAGAGCGCGATGCTCTGCGTGTTCGTCGTCACCGTCGTACAACTCACGTCGGTCTGGGTGGTGGTGGCGTTTGGTCTCCCCACGCTTCGCGACCAGCACACGGCCAACTCGCCCCAAGTAGTCCCTTGTATCTGCGAGGTTGAATCGAGTTAAGGGATCGTCTCGCGAAAAATAACTCGAAACGTAAACGGAGGAAGAAGCGACGACGGAGGCAACGCCTCCGACAACCTCTCGCGGAAACGTCTCTCACCTTCACGGTCGGGGTACTCGACGTATCGCCGAAGAAATAGTTGGGATGCAGTCTGTAGTAATTGATGCCGGACGGTTCGACGTAATCAACGAACGAGGCGGTCGATCCGGAAGCGGAAAACGAAGCACCGCAGGCGGAGTTGAGGAGACGCTTCGGAACTGAAATAAGATTCGAAACGTTGGAAGTTATCGCTGCCGCCGTAATTTCGTGCCCGAACGCGTCCTCGTCCGTACTGCTGCTCGCTACTCGCCTTGTTTCATTCGCGACACGACGGGATTGATCGAGGTCAGGGTATCCCCGTCGCTGGTGTAAGAGATGGCGAACGTATCCGCGGCGGAATTCGCTGCCAAACTGGTCCATCTGTCCTTCGAGCCGTACGTCAGGAACAAGACGGTAACATCTGCAACGACAAACAAAATTCGGAAAGAAATTCTTCCCCGTCCCTTTTCATTTGCGGTGGGAAGCAGAAGAATACATGTACGAGCCAAGTCTGATTACCGGGCACCTCCTCGCTCATCACGCGGAATTGTTCCAGGCAATAGGTCTTGTCCGTCTCCGAAATCGTGGACGTGTAGGTGAGTACGAGGACGATGTCGGAACTAGCGCCACCGGCCGCGCGGGTTCTCTCCGCGTCCAATCGTTGAGTCTGCAACGACCGCAGAGCGTCGATGGCCTTCGGTAGATCGAAACCACTGGTAACTGGGAGGGGTATCGAGAAATGAAAGAGAACAATCACCCGATCATCGCTGGGGATCCTCGCGCCAGGTATAGGTACTCACAACTAGTGTAATTGGTGGAATTGAAACTGTAGAAATCTAATATCGTGTTGCTGCTGTTTATCATCACGCTGCCGTCGTAGGCGTTCATTACAGTAAAATTACTGTTGTACATCCCGACTTCCAGTTCTTCGAGCAGCGTTCTGTAAATTGTCCGACGAACGATAATTGTTGCGACGTCGTTGACAATCTTCGTAAAAAACGTGTGATACTTGGAGAAATGTTGGCCAAGGAAAGAAGAAAAAAAATCGCGAACCGTTCACACAAATTTGTAACCTCGCGTCTCGAAACTAGATCTCGTGCTATAGCCTTGAACAGGCGTTGGTAATATTCGATGATTCTCCGCAAACTTGACCAATCGTTTTCTCAATAATTGTCTACGCGGTAAGGCTGTATGTTAGGCTAGCAGCTGCACGTACGCGATGTATGGCTGGATCGTGGCGAACGGCCAAGTCGTGTCGAGGATGATGGTCAGATGCACGGATGCTCGGTTGAAATCGTTGGCAGCATCGGTGGCCGTACATTCCAAATCGGCGTTCATGGATGCGGCTGAAATTGATAGAATTAGGCCGGATGTACGCGATCGATACGAGGTTGCGTGCGAGCTTACGTATGTAGTCGAAGAGCACTTTGGTAGCATAAGTGGCAAAGCTTTCGATCCTTTCCGCGGAAATGGTCACGCGAGCGACATCCTCGTGCAGAACAAGCGCCGCGCTGTACGCCTGCGAAGGACAAGGAGATTTTTTAGAGACAGCGTTTCGAAAGAAATTCGATAACCTGGCGAAAAATGATCGCGGAACGGATCTTAGCGACGCGGTCGCGAAGCTGAGAAGCTCCGAAGCTTTCGAACGCAAGTATCATTCTCGATAATCGTAGGAGATCCGGCGCGCGCGTCCCTCACCTGACCCACGGTCGTGGCATTCGGCGCAACGCTCGTCACCATCGCTCGCCTGTTGCATGCCCGTATCGACGAGTTGAACACACCGCGGGCATCGTAGTACATGTCGAGGATTTGGGAGAGCCTCAACGTCGAGTCAGCGGCGTACCACGCGGCCACGTTCTCCGCGAGTATCAATCCATCCAGGTCACCGCGGATCTCGGCCGTCGTCATCTCGAGGTTCTCGTTGCTCGACAAGAAATACCATCGTGGCAGGGCGCTGGAGTTCCAACCACCGGTTACACCGATGCTTATCGACTCGCCCTGTACCGGTCCTTGGACCAGAGCCGCCTCGGCCAGATCTCCTGCAACCAACATCAACCAGCCGGTTGCCGGTCCTTATTCGTTTCGAACGACAATGGACGGGAAGGAAGGATCTTTTTCAAATGGTTTCCCACACAAATGGTTTTCACTCCCTCTCTCTCTCTCTCTCTCTCTCTCTCTCTCTCTCTCTCTCTCTTCGTAAACGATACCGGTAAACGATAACGCGCATACCCGCCAAGGTCGCGATCCACTTGTTGTCCAAAGCGGCACCGGAAGTATATCCTTTCTCCTCCAGGTCCGCGCTTAGCAAATCGACGAGGCTCACGGTTTGCGGCTGCAGAGCTGCGGCGATTCCAGCGAGAATCGGTCCAGCGGATACCGAACCCCACCTGAAACCACGCAAGATCATCATCGTCCACGTCGTCGTCGTTCTCGGCGTTGCCGTCGCTGCGGCCGTTTTTACTTTGTCATTAGGACGCCGTTCTCCACGGGGCAGGAGCTCTGGCTGAACGCGGCGTAAACGCGCGCGCTGTCCGGATGATTCGGCGGCAATTCGGGATACATCCAATTCGGATCTACCGTACTCGCTCGCCCTTGAGATTCGTGCTCGAAGTTCTTGCGCCTCATAATTTCCCTGAAACGGAATAATCGAATGAAACGCGACGCGTCGCGAGTACCGACGAGCCCGCTTGCTTACAATTGCTCGGCAGTGAGAGTTTCCACGTCATCGCCGACGGACGACTCCGAATCAGTGACAGATTCCTCGATAGTTGGGGAAAGGTCGCGCGGTATCCTGTATTGAGCAGAGATCTTGTTGCATATCGTACCCTCGTCACCGCGCTCGTACGGCTCCACGCTGCTGGACACCATGTAATGCAGAGAACACTGCAACAACCCGACGAGAGAAAAGAAAATAAAAAATTACGCGATCGCTTCGCGTCGTTGCTACCGTCCCGTTCCTCGACTGAACAGGATATAAACCCGCGAAATCGCACGGATCTGTCCGGTTACGGATATGCATCTCGCGGGTTACGGGAACATCAGGGTAAGAGGCTTAGATTCGCCGATCTGCCGCGTTGTAATTACGCGTCGTTTCAATTTACGTTACACCGAAGTCGCGTTCGATATCGATCGCGTGGTTTCGTTATCGGTAACGGTGCGTTGGCAACGACGAGTATCACCGAGCGGCTTAAATACGGTACGCGAACGAATCTGCTAGCCGTCCTGCGCGCGACGCCGACTCACCCGCTCGACGGCTGTGAGGCTGTCGTTCGGAAACGAGACAGCGTTTCCCGGCACGAGTCGAAGGGTGGCCGCGCATCGGGAAAACGACAGTCCGTTCGGGGCGTAGGGTACGACGCCGTCTTGGATCTGTACGGATGGATTCAGCGTGATGCCGTCCTGACGGAACCTGGAAAACGAAACGTTGAGAATCGAATCGCCGTCGTTCGGCGTTACGAAGCCGATCGCGGCGCGGTGCGTTTTCGAAAACGAGTACGTGCTACTGGGGGGTTACCGGTGCAGAAGCGCGACGGACAGGGCGCGTAGGTCCATGTTGAGTCCGGCGGTGTTCTCGATTTTTCGCAGTACGGCGATGAGCGAGTTGACGTTGTGGGGAAGCCTGTTGTCCTTCTCCACCATGTACGAAGTGTTGTAGCACTCGAGCAGCGAGGACGGGACGTTGCGGGCAGCATTCTCTTGACCCAGAATTCCTGCGCACGGATCGAAAACGAAGGGGAATCGTCAAACGCGAAACGAGGGTGTCGAGGGAAATCGAATTTTTGGTTTTCTCATATTTCTAACAACCCTATCTAATAATACGATCAGCATTTTTAAAACCACGGTAGATTTTCGTCGATAGCTCTCCCATCAATCGGAGCAAAATGGCATTGCAAGTTGATCGACGGGGTACGGATATCGCGGTACCCGTGCCTCGCCCCCCCCCCCCCCCCCTGCCCCGCCGTTGCTCGGCCGCGTTACGGATCGAACGATTGGTATTCCCCGTTACCTGTTACGCTCACGAGTATCAGACAGGCGAGCAGGTTCATCCCGTTGATCCTGGAAGAAAAGAGAAGAAGAAAAAAAATAAGACGAACGACGAGGATCGATGAAAGATCGTACGCGCGTCGGCGTCTTCCGAGGATAACGATACGTCGAACTACGCGACGCCCGCCTACGCGAGCTGCGTACTATACGTACGTGTCCAATATTTACGTGCCGGTGCGAATGACCGATTCTAAAGAGCTCGATGCGTACTTACAAGCGTGTCCTGCGGTCCGTGGTCGTTCGATGAATGGACATCTTTTCAAAAAGGCAGGCACATAACAGCACGCGCGCGGAGTTAACTCCGAAGGAAACTTCTTCGCCGCACGAATTGCAAACTATCGATCCGCGTTACCGATTCCCGACGTACCACACCTTTGTGACCGCGTACGGGGGAGCAGCGTATCATGACTATCGCGTGCGACGATAAGATACGCGGCGACGGTGGTGATGGTGATGGTGACGATGACGATGATGATGATGATGATGATGATGATGATGATACGCGGTGACTAACGCGAAGTCGTTCCCCTTCCGGCTCGAACTATATAGTTACGCTACCAACACCGACGAACGGTGTTCGCTCGCGAGTACGTACGGTATGCAGCAGGTACGCCGGGGACCACCGGGGACGCGCGTCGTTGTATCTTTTACGAGAGTAGCGGGCGACGATATCTTTTCGACGGGGTACCACCCCGGTTTCTCCGGTTCTCGTCTCCTCGAAAATCATACGAGAGACGTAGCTGCGCGAATATCATCCGACCTTTCGGATCGAACGATCGCTTAGCCCGCGCGACTATTTAGGGTCACCTATACAGCGGCGCGTCGCGACCGACCAGCGAGCGTTCCAAATACCCGTCTTATCTTATCGTCGTTATCTTTTCCGATCTCCACGAGCCACGCGACGAGTACGGGTGATTCGTGCCGTTTCCTCGCGCTTCGAACCGAACGTCCGACGCGACGCTCCTCCGCTGGTCGAAGTATACGCGTTCCGCGTCCGCGGCGATGAGGGCAACCTGTCTCCTCGTACATTGGGCATTGTACGGTACGTAGACTTCGTCGGTTTATTTGCGATGGTACGTCTCGTCGGGGCAAATCTGTCGAGCTTTACGTTCGACTGGCGCGCGGCACGCGTCATCCTCGACGCGCGAGCGACCATCGACGTCGGAACTGACGCGTGTTTTCTCTTTTTTTTCCCCACCCCCGATCTTCGAAGCTCAGCCGTGACAGTAGCTTTCTGCCGGACGACGATTCCCGAACGACTGCGAGAATGCTACGAGGATGGGAGCGTCGTCGAGGGAACGACGATGTTGCCGATGAACTTGCGCGTTTTGATAGACTTGATACAAAAGGCGGAGCATTACGCGTACGCGTCACTGGACACGAGGACTATGAGCTCCTCGCTCTTGAGCAGGTTTGTTCGGCAGGGATACTTCGTTCGTCCGACGGATCGCCAATTTTCCCCCGTCGCGTCGACGGGCGAACGACGAAGCGATTCCGCGGTCTTACCGTTTCCTCGCGAACGGTTTTATTTCTTTTTCTATCTTTTTCCCGGTTTTTTTTCTCCCGAGTTATGCTTCCCGACAGGTTTCGTTTCGACGGTATCGAGTACAGCGAGAACGTTTCTGCGAAAGACGGAATATCACCGTTCAGCGGAACGGGACGGCAGCGGGCCAAGAACGAGATCATCGAGGAACTGATACCCGGTGAACACCAATTATTTCCGTCGGATGCTCTCACCGTGGAGGAGCGATGCGCGCTGCATCGGGCCGTTTCCTCGGCGATACGAGAGCGAACCGCCGCGACCGACGACGTACTCTGCAACGACGTTTCGGTTCAGAAAATTTCCGGTAACGATGCTGCGAGTTGCGCGCGCGACTCTCGCTTCCTCTCGCTTTTTTTTCCCTTCAATTTTATTCTGCGAGCTGCCTCGACTATCCCGACGGATCCCGAGTCTCCGGTCTTCGAATAAATTCCAATTTCGATGACCGTCTCCTTCTCCCTGTAACGTAGCGAATCGACTCGAAGGAGAAGCTTTCAACGACCAACGAAACATCGCGTCTCGTGCGGAACGCGCGTTCTTCGCGAATTTTACTTACGATCAGTTTACGTCACGGTAGAACGAGGTTTCGCGCGAAACCAACCGTACGAGCGTAATCGACGCGCGTGAATTTCAGGCAGATCGAAATCCGATGGCGTGGTTCCCACCGTGTGCCCCGTCGAGAGCGGCGTCGTGATCACGCCGTACGGAACGGTAGCCCCGGGCGCGGTAATCGCGTCCGTCGCCGCCTCCCTGCAGCCGCAAAAGGTCGCCGTCGGTCTGTTGATCAACGAGGCGAAATCTCATCTTGCCATCGATCCAGGTAGAGTAGCGAGCGATTGTTATCGCTCCGTTCTACGATCTCTGAAACGCGTGGTTCGGTATCGTTTCGTTGCTAATTTTCGTCGCCTTCGCGCGCCGTAGTACGTTTCGCTCGCTCTTGAATGCTCCGAATACCTACCAATGCTCGCCAATCGTGTTTCCGTTCTCAAGCGAAATTGTCGCAGGCACGCCGATCGCCGACGAGGCGCTGCGTTACAACGAGGAAGAAGTGGATCTGATCGTGCCGAGAGGCGAAATGGTTTCGGCGAGATCGATGTGGTTCCAGTCCATCGTCGATTCTTCCATCATGTTGAACAACGTCTGGGTGGCAACGCTTGCGGGTAAAAAATACGGCTCCCCGTCACGCGTGTCGTCCGTCGTCCCTCTTTTGTATCTGTTGTATCGATTTGATTGTCCGCGAAGGTGATCTCGGCGAGGTCGGGATCTACCAGGGTCCCGTCGTTGGTCAGAAAATGACCGTGGGAGCGACCGGTTTCTGGAACAGCACCATGCGACCGATGCTCTTCTATCTGACGGAGAGAAACGGGCACGTGGACGCGACGCGAGCTGAAATCATAGGAGGAATCGACGGTAAGCCCTGTCCCGCGGATCCTACGACTAGCCGAACTCCGGCCCGATCATCATCGCGCTCATTTCCTCCATCCCGTTTCAGGCCTAATAATCGCAAACAATTTGCAAAGCTGGATCGACGATTTTCATAGTCTTCGTCTCAGTCAGGTTCTCGACATGTACTACAGCTATCGCGGAGTCGCGTTCGACACGAGCGTCAAAGCTTGCGTGCGGGCCAAAGGATTCGAGCAAGCATCCTCCCCGACGACGCTGGAGGAACAGGTTCGACAAACTCACCATCGTTCGCGGAGAACGCGACGACGATATTACGACGGGTTTTGCCCCGACAATGGCAATGTCGTCGTCGCAGGGGTATCTCTCCGCTGTGAAGGTTCGCAAACGCTATCCATATCGCGTCTCGTATATTTGCAGACCCGTGGCGTCGCACAAATCTTAGCCTGGCGCAACAGCATAGCGTACATGAGCCCAGAGGCGGTGGAAAGGATGGCGAGCTACGCGGTAGACACGTTTCTGTCCTATGCCAACGAGTACCTATTCGACGACGCCAACTGCCACGATCCGGGACCACGTCCCCAGCTGGAACTACTGGTAGCTTTCGACGGTGCATGGTCGAGGGACTACACGGCCGATTTCATATCGTACGCTCGTACCCGATGATCATACCTACAAATACCAGGCTGGTTTAAGAGAGAGAAAGAGCGAGAGAAAAAGAAACAATTCGCGGCAGGGTTAGACAAAAAAAAAAAAAAAAAAAAAAAAAAAAAAAAAAAAAAGGTTGCGTTCAACTTTGACGATGGTGGTCTGCAAAGCGGTAGGGTAAAATCGTATCTCGATTATCAAGTACAACAAGTTGGACGAGGGTGAACGCAAATCGAAACGTAGCATAAGAATCCGGTCGGCATGAAAATTCTACGCAGGCAGAATCACTTACGAGGAACGACAAGAGTTGAAAGGCCGGTTTTCCCATGTTCGCCGATCGTCGATCCGCCGGTTAACGATTCGTTTGATTAAACGCGACGACGTTGGTGTTTTGCAGCGTGCTGCTCGAAGACCTCGACGTTTCCATGTACGGCTCGAGAATTGGACTGATCAACGGAGCCACGGGAGAATGGTGGGTCAACGTTACCGCCAGTCCATCGACGATTTATCATGCATTGTCGAACATCGCTGAAATCACGTGTACGTATCTGAAATTTTATCCACGATCAGGAGTTACGCGTTGAAACGATCGAATCAATAGCCGGCGAAGCACGATAACGACGTAGACAATGGGATACTCGTATCGCTCTCTCGTTCGAGTTCGAACGCGTCGAGTAAGTATCAGAAAATTTCAACAGGCTCGTCGAACGCCTGGCGCGATGCCGGTCGGATTTGCGATGCGAAAGATCGTGTAAAGAAATTTTCGCCGCGAGCAAAAACGAGCCCGAAACGGGTAGTAACGATCGAACTTCTTCTTTTCGACTCGACGACCCAGGGCCCGCTCAGCTCAACTGCACCAGAGTCTTCGAACGGGTGCACGCCTACTTGAACGCGACGTGGATTGAAAACAATTCGCGGCGGAAAATCGGTCATTTCGGCCAGGTCATCGTTTTGCTTGTGCCGCGAACTGCACCGAGCGAAAACGACCAACGTGCGGCAATCGATTCGTTGCGACGAATGTCAATCGACCATCCGGGTAAGTTCGGCGCGTAGACCGGCGATATTGCGATACCTCGGGGCTTATTTCGATGCGAACGTTGGAAAAATTCGTGTTTTTTCCCTTGCATTTGACCCTGCGACGGGAGAATACAGGCCCGTCGCCCGAATTCGACGTCGGTATATGTACGTATGTATATGGCCAACGATCGTTCTCTTTCTGTTGTCAACTCAGATGTTCGTTTCGTCTACTACGGCTCGGAGTTTTACTCCGATGTTTTCAAGCAACTCGTTTTGAGCAGTCAAGACCGTCTCATAACGAGTCTCAGGATAGACGATCTGACCAGCCACCTGTTGACCGGTGAGCCGATTGTAATTATTTATTACCGCTCAACATTTATTTCTCCAACGAAGATAGTCTTTTCTGATCGTCTTCGAGTGTCTCCGCAGTGCCGCGAATTCTGAGACCGCCTAAAAGCGTGAACGAGACGACCGGTACCAGAGATCAGTTCGAGGACTACGTAGGACCTTCCAGAGATGTCACTTACAGTTTGCACAAGCATTGGAAAAATCACGCGAAGAAAGTGGTGATTACGGTGAGTACGCGTACGTACAGCTACCGTGACACCTCCAACTTTTGTTCCCCGTACGAGCGTGAACCGCGAACCGCGAACCGCGTCGTGGTCGTTCGTAGGCCACCCATCCGTCCGTCCGTCCGTCCGGCCATCCATTCGTCCGTCCATCGATCTGTTGGACCATTCAAGAGCGTTGCGAATATCGATGGTAGAGAAGATGCAGCGGACATTCGCGATTATACTCCGATTAAATATGCTAAATATGTTTCGTACGTTGTACGTTTTCCTGCGCGAGCCACCCGAATGGGTACCTGCAAAATACGTATGAATTTATAGGTACATGCTTTTGGGTACGGTAGCTTCAAGGTGTGCTCGTGGTATCGGTGGGACAACAATGCTACCGAAAATGGTCTGGTCTGCAAGGATTTGAGCGGTCACGACGAGATCAGCATGACAGATTATTCGGATTGTACGGAGGGCAAGCAATGCCCGCACACGCTTTATCGCGTACAAAATGCTACGTCGACGGTCAAGTGTAGCGGTAAGTTTACTTTTTATCGATCAAATGGCTATGGTATTTTTTTCAAATCTTTTCATATTTTTTTTTATACTAAAAAGAGGGAAACCTTTCGAAGACGACGCGATCCGCTTTCGCTCGACTTTTCATCCATCGAACTGTCAGCAAGAATCGCCGCGTGTTCCGTTTCCCCAACCTCGAGTCGAATAATCGGTTTCCATGCCCGTCGAATACATGGATTTTTGGTACATGTTGTCGTTGTTGTTGCAGAAATGTCCTGCAAATTCCCGGACGATGTGAGATACATAATACGCATGGAAAATATTCAGTACTCTGGTTCGACCGGTACTTTCGTTATCAAATCAAACCTATCGTTAATATACTACCTGCAATTCTTGGCCTTGATTCTCATCAAAATGTCGTGAATGCCGATCGATGTGGAAACAGACGGTGTACGTCCGCAGCCGGGAACAGCCGACGATCGTTGTAGGGACAAAGCCACGCGACGATACTCGTGGACGTGCAAACGTAACGGGAAGATACCTATTTGTGCCTCGATCGGTTAGCAGTCGTGGTTGGTTGGTTCGCGTGCACTCGTCGACGACGTTGCAATTACGGTACTACTACAACAGCAGCGTTGTCGATGAATATCGCACGGAGGAACGACCGAAAGCTGAAATCTCTGATGTTGATTGAATAAGTTAACGTGCCGTTACGGAGTGTACGGTACACAATACAAACGTACAGTCTGATGTGAACAATAGAATGAGAGGAAAATAAAGTACGCGATCCCTAATACTTTTCGTATGAAAATGAACGAAAGGTAATTTTAAAACTCAGATCCAGGTTCGCTAGCGCAGAGGCGATGCGTGCAAACGATATACTACGAAGGAGCCAAGACAAATGATACGGTGACAGGTACTTTCGGCGGACAGAAATAAGTGAGTACTCCACAGTACTCCGATTTCGCAGGGTCGTATGCCTGTTCGTTAACGAACAAAAGAACTATTCGAAATCTACGAATTACGACGTACGACACGACTGCACGCGACCGTTAAAAACAAATGCGAATCACAACTCCCGATTTGAGATTCGCAACCGGTGATCCGATTGGCAGAGACTAGTGGTACGAAGGGGGACCAACGGAAATATACAAAGGCAACCGAGGACGAGGCTAATAAGTCACGGAAATAAATAAATCAACTCGAAATAGTTACGCGATCAGATCGAGCATCGACGAAATCGGCGAGAAAACGATACGCACCGGTATTCTTGCATCTTTGCTGAACGTTGTATTGTCTCGATTGTTAACGAAACGCAAACGGTGCGGAGTGCGACGTTGCAATGCGGGGAGTCCAATACAGCCGGTATGGCTGGTAGGTTATCGGGTAGGTCCGTTTATTTTCCCGACAATGAACGACAATAATTTCGCTTACCCGGTTATTGCGCCTCGCTCTAACCGATCGCCAGGGACAAACGTGCTTCGTCGAGCATCAACAGAGGAAGGAATTCGAAGCACGAAGTATCTACTAGGGGGATGGCCGATGTTTGTAAAAAACATCGGCATCGCGCCACCGTACGATTGTTTGAATTTCCTACTATCGAGCTATCGATGCTCTTTGTGAAAACGTCGGAAGATCGATCGTTAGCATCGATGGTGGGAACGTGTGGGGAATTTCTAAAACCCTAGTGTCACCATTAGTGTTACCATTGTAGAAGGGACGATGAGCGCGAAATTTCAAAAACACGGCCAAGTCGGACGGGGTGAAAATTTTGATTTTTTATTTTCGCAATTTTTCGACGTTTTCAGATTTTTTCGATCACTCTTTCAAGGGATATCAAATTTGGGGATTTTTTCCCGAAACTTTCCGAACGACCCTCACCTGCCTCCCTCCACCGGCCGCGGTCGTGTTTACTTGTTATTGCTTGTTATGGTCAATGCGTCGTCTAGGCCAGTCTGTGCTCGGGATGCGCATCCGATAAAATTGAGCGAGATAGCCGCATGTCGAACGTGACACCGATGTGAAATGTTTACGTGTTGACATTGTTGAGAACGTGGTTTCGCAAACGCCAGTTTTTCGGGAGGGCGAAGAAAGAACAAAACAAAAAACATAAGCAAGAAAATGAGTTGATCAACGTGGTCGATCGTATTGCTGGGTAACATGTCGCGATTCGATATTTGTACGAGTAGTACATGTACATTCGTGTGTTTGACAATGGCAAACTATGATAATAATCGAACATCGTTATTTCCCCTCCGATACAGTGGTAATACGGATGATCCCAGCGACGAGGATATCAGCAACATAATTGGAATGAACGAACGTTAGAAAAGACCAACTAACCTCGAAATGGCGGGAGGATCCTCTTTCGATAGTGGTTTTGCTTATCATCCGGTCGGCAACGGCAGGGAAACACATCATTGGCGTTCTCATGTCAAACTCTCTCGGATCCTCATACTTGTTCCTGCCGTTCTATTCATCGTGCCATTGTTTACTCATTATTACCTGTCAAAGGTTGTCCCTCGTTTTTTTTTTTTTTTTTGTCAAGCCCCTCCCGCCTCCCGTCCTTCCTCCTTCTGTAATAATTATGCTTCCCAGAGATAATTATGCTACGTCTTAGAATTTGGAGATTGTCTATTTCAAAGCCGTCGATTCGTTTTCAGGTTGAATCTAGTTCACCGGGTACGGACGTTCATCGTACGAGATCAAAATTAGAAGCGTTTGAAGATTTTACTTCCATGAAGGCGAGCGAGTTGAAATCAAGGATCGAAGAAATGATGCGAATCAAAACATCTGTCAGCAACGAATTACGAGACCTCGAGGCGAAGCGTCAGCGTCTTCAAATGGAAGTGACCAGCTTTACGCAGCGTATCGACGAACTTAAGCAGGAGCTCCTGCACCAACAAACTGATTTGGATCGATTGAAAATCAGCGTTGTTCAAGCTCAAGCAGCTCAGAGAGAAGCTGTCGAGAGAAACACACCGGAATTGGCTCCACCTATGCAAATTCTCAGCAACGACTTACCTGCGATTCTGACATTCGGCAATTATCACTCCTGCCGCATGTACAATTGCTTCGATCACAGTCGATGCGCTCTGACCAGCGGTTTTCCGGTTTACCTGTATGATCCGGAAAAATTTTCAGTGGTTAGTTCCAGTTGGGACGTTGACGGGTTTTTGAAAACTACCATCAAGCAAACTTTAGGTACGTGTCGAGCGCATTGCTTTCGAAAAACTCATCGATAAGTCGGAATGCTCGCTATCCTACTGTAAAATTTACGTAAAACGATTGTGACATATTTCCGATGTTTTTTTTTTTTTTTTTTTTTTTTTTTTTTTTTGATTTTTGACAAAAATATGTACGACTGAAAGTATATGGTAATTACTTCAGGTTACAATCCACATCTGACGTTGAATCCGGCCGAGGCTTGTATCTATGTTGTTCTTGTGGGCGAAGCACTTCCGGCCGATCAACACGGATCTTTGCCAAAAATCGAAGATACGTTGGATATGGGAAAATTGACGTCGCTACCCTATTGGGGAGGAGATGGCAGGAATCATGTTCTGCTGAATTTGGCTCGTCGCGACTTATCCGCCAGTTCCGGGAACATTTTCGTCGGCGTCGATACGGGTCGAGCTATTTTGGTTCAGTCGACGTTTCGCAGGAATCAGTATCGCGAGAATTTCGACCTAATCGTACCCCCGATATTGGGACCTCCCGGCGGAGACATTTGGCAAGACTGTCCTCCCATGCTACCGGCTCGTCGGAAATATCTACTTTCGTTTCAAGGCGAAATGAAACCGTCGAAACTTTCGACAACGGCTCATCGGACGGGGGATGCTGAATCGGATTTGGAGAAGTTAGCCGACGACGAGAATAATTTAGATAGATTTATCGTCGAACATCTGAAAGAAATGAGCAGTGGAACGACAATGGACAAATTTTTCGTACAGTTTCAATGCATACCAGCTTCCGACGAGCGCAAATCCATCGATGTTCTCGATTGGTCGCTCTGCGGTACCGATTCATCGAGGAAAGGAATCCTCAAGGACTCGACCTTCTCTCTTATTTTGGCTCCGAGCAACGTTTCTTACATCACGACCACATCCTTACAGGCCAGGTTGTACGAAGCTTTGCGAGCCGGTGCCATACCGGTGATCTTGGGCGGAGATCAAATTTTGCTGAGCTACAGCGAAGTCATTGCCTGGCGAAGAGCCGTCATATTCCTACCAAAGGTGTTTAATCAATGATCCTCTATCTAATAAGCGTAAGCTATATTTTTCAAAGGACCTCTTACCCCCTCCGCCCCAGCACGGGGGTTTGAATTTTTTCCGAAAAATGTTCGGAAATATAAATTTCGATATCCCATTACCAGTCGGAGCTCGTTCGTGTGTCGTAAATGCTCGAGTTTTTTCTCTCCTTATCCTATGCTCGAAGGTATTAGAGTTTCCGTATGAGAACGTTACGATGTCCGCGGATATTATCAAAATTGATTTCGAAAAATCGACGACCTCTGTCAGAAACGTTGAACGATTTCACGTTGAACCTGCACGTTTTAGGCACGAGTAACCGAGATGCATTTTCTACTTCGCGCTATACCGGACAACGATCTGTTGGCTATGCGAAGACAGGGACGATTGTTGTGGGAAAGATACTTCGGCATCGCGCAAGGTGCTGTCGACACGATGATCGCCGTCATCAGAGACAGATTAGGTATACCACCGCGTCCTGCCCAGCAATCGCTTAGTCCGAGTATATTCAACGAAAGCTTCATTGTAAGTATCAAACAACGTCGTTCGGAAGTGAATTTTCTTTCTCTTTTTACTTCCCATGTATGAAACAACAACCTTCCTCGTTATAAATCCTACATATCATTTCAAACGTATCTCTCGAAGTATATCTTTCTAATTTCAACAACCGATGCAGCCATTGAAGTCGGATAACATTGTTGCCGAATCCGAAGCCGAAGAGAGTCTGGGACCGTTGGAACCGCCGTATCCGTCTCCTTCCTTCCGTAGGAATTATTCAACTTTTACTACCCAAGGTCACATTATATGGAACGACTGGGCCGATCCGTTCAATCTGTATCCTCAGTTACCGTACGATACCGTTTTACCGAGCGACGCTAAGTTTATTGGTACATCGAAATGCGGGGGTATAATTCCTTCCTTCTAGATAGAACAGAATTGACCAATTTCTTTTTTCATCATCAGGCTCCGACGTTGGGTTCAGGCCTATTGGGAAAGGCGCGGGTGGAGCCGGTAAAGAGTTCAGCGAGTCTTTGGGTGGTAATCACGCGCGAGAACAGTTCACCATCGTCATTTTGACGTACGAGCGCGAGCAGGTGCTAATAAATGCGTTGGCTCGGCTTTTCGGTTTGCCCTACTTGAACAAAGTATTGGTCGTTTGGAACAGTCCGAAAGCACCGATGGAGGATCTGAGATGGCCAGAAATTGGAGTGCCCGTACACGTTAGTGACCGACGCGTTCTCGAAAATGATAACCGAATGAATTATACCTAGCTAAATGTTATTTTCACCCACAGGTGATAAAAGCCCCTAGAAACAGCTTGAACAACAGATTCTTGCCATTCGATGCAATCGAGACCGAAGCTGTATTGTCGATAGACGACGACGCTCATCTCAGGCACGACGAGATCATGTTCGGTTTCAGGCAAGTTTTTCTTTTTTTTTTTGCCTAATCCAACAATTTTTTCCCTTTTTTTTTTTCTCTCGACCCAGACAACGTTGAATGAGGGCGAAAGTTTCGTTTTTAGAGTCTGGAGAGAGCATCGAGATCGCGTCGTTGGATTTCCAGGGCGGTTCCATGCCTGGGATCAGAATTATCGCAACGCGTGGAACTACAATTCGAATTACTCTTGCGAATTGTCGATGGTTTTGACCGGAGCCGCATTTTTCCACAAACACTACACGTATCTCTATACTCATTGGTTGCCACAGGCGATAAGGGACAAAGTTGACGAGTATATGAACTGCGAAGATATTGCCATGAATTTTCTAGTCTCACATATCACGAGGAAGCCTCCGGTTAAGGTGAATCCTTGCATTCTAGTTAACTCATTGATTTAAGCACGAATGTCACCTCGATCCGTTGTCACAGGTGACATCCCGCTGGACTTTTCGATGTCCCGGATGTCCGGTATCGCTATCCGAGGACGACACTCATTTCCAGGAGCGGCATAAGTGCATAAACTTCTTTTCTCAGGTAAGACTATCTCGTTGAAACGGATCCACCTTGTATATACCTTGTTCTCACGTATCCGAATTTTATTCGTAGGTTTTCGGCTACATGCCTCTGCTGAATACTCAGTACCGAGCGGATTCGATACTGTTCAAAACCAGGATACCACATGACAAACAAAAGTGTTTCAAATTCATATGAATGATCGATATATCTATCGATGAATACGATGGAGAAACAACGATCGAGCATTCGACGTTACGAAATCAACGTCGAATCCGAGACGTATATTTAATTTTATTTATTATCAGGAATTAGCGGACGCCCGTCGACGGAACCAAAGAAGGATCGTACGGATTCTTCGGCATTTATCTGCCAGAGATTCGACGCGAACGTTCACAGTGCCAAAAAACGACGACTGCGTCGTTGAACGAAATCTGAAACTTCGACCGATGATAATAATAATCATAACTATCCGTCGGGGTACGAAACTTGATCATTCGACAAAATACGATCTAGGAGAATCGAATAATGGATTTAGTAAAATAGTTATCTAGGTTGTAATATCGTAATTGCGGATTTTATTGTAAGCTATTTTTACAGTAACAAAAATCAGAACGGTTTAAAAAACAAATTTCGACGCAACTATTGTTCTGGTCTAGAACCGACCTTGGTCATCCTTTGTTTGACTTTTAGAAATAGCTTTTTCGCCGATGCCGGCATTTCGTAGTCCAACACATCGTGTATCAACGACTTGCGAAAATGGTTGTTGAGCGAGGCGGGAGTTCGATGTGGTAATACCTGAAAGAAAGGAAAAATGTTAAGTACGACGCGTTGGAACGCTAGGGCTGCGCCAAACGAATTTTCACTACAGAATTCATAGCCAAATGTTGCAGATTTGATTTTCGAATTATTGTACGACGTACGTATGAGTGTTTTTCTCCGACATCGACAGTTTTACAGGTAGATCATTGGTTTTCGCTACGCATCGAGAGAGCAATAGTAGGAAAATAAACGTACATTTACATCGTTCCAAGTAAGTTTTCCTAACCGAACGTAAAATGGATAAACGACGAAATGAAAGTTTTCACAAATAAGCGATAGGTGATATTTCTGTATTTACATTATCGTCGATCATAGTGGCCCAGACCTTTAGACCTCTAACCTCAGTGATACAGTCGTTATCTATGAGATATCGCAGCATAGCCCGTCGTTCCCATTCCTCGAATTTTTTCCTGTCAACAGATCGTCAAATATCGCATCGTCAAGTTGTTCTTCAATAGTTTCAATTCCCGACTGTATTCGTTGAATGAACGTTGAGATGAATCGAAACGGTTTGTTTATATTAAACAGAAGCAAGATCGGTGCGTATGCATGGTAATATGTCGATTAATTACCCGGGAAGTTTGTTCTTCGCTTCACGGCTGCTATGCCATTTACCGGAGGTTCCTCTTCTCAAACTGTAATATGAAAACGGCAATTCGTTAAACGAAATGCAACGTGATCTTACTTTGACATTTTTTTGAATAAATTGGACGCATCGATGACTTGTGCGTACGCACGTACGCGCACAGAACAAAGAAAACTGGTGTCTGTGAATCGTCGCTGTTGAATCCATCGTTCAACAACTTTTGGAAGATGCGACCGATGGAATTCGATTTATTCACTCGTCGATATGGGTGTATTGCAACAAATTATTGCCGTACTTTTGTTCGACTAACGTTACATCCGGCGAAACATCGCGGTAGCGAAACTTTAAATATACAACGTAAATTTATATTCGTGATGTAATTATAATGAAAAAAAAATTCAACGATCAGTTTTCGGAAACAATGTAGAACGATGATTTTAGTTTCTAACAAATTTTCATCCACTTTCTCTACAATTTTTGGTCGCATAGAGATATATGAATGGTCGGATTGTTCTCCGTCTTTTCATTCATCGGTTAGTTTCGTTACTGCAAACGAACTTACTCGAGCCAAGTCAAATGACTAAACAAATACTCAGGTATTCACCTTGCAGAACTCGTGCCTGGTTGGGAATCGTCGGTTTCGTGGCAGCCTTTGAGTTTCGCAGTATTGGGCCTGTAACAGGTCGACAAGCTTTAATCCATGATTGTACGATAGTCTGGGTAACGATGAAGACTCGGTAACAATAAAATATTTTCGATCGTATCGTGATATGCCCGTGCAAAGTAGCATTGGTTAGTTTTGTCACGGTCAACGAGATTTCTCGAGCCGAGTTAAATTACGAAATTAAAATATTTACCCGACAGAACTCGTGCTTGGCTTGGAGGTGTCACTTTTGCGCGGCATTTTGATTCGCGAAATGTTAAGCCTGTAGCAGGATGGCGAACGTTATATCACGATCGTAAAATTGTCAAGAAAAAAAAAAAACTTGAGACCAATAATTGTACGTCGTAGATCTATCGAGCGATTGAAATAATACTGAAAAATTTCGATTGGCATCAACCGAAGTTTTGTACCTGGGAACTATGATTTCATCATCCTCGTTGCTCGAACCTGCAGTTGCGTCGCTTTCGACGGTAGAATCTCTTAACGGCGAATCGTCTTCATTCGTATGACCATTCTTGGTAAACTGAGCGTCACTGTTGAGGTTATAATCGGACTTCTTCGTCGTCAAATTTATAATCTTTACAAATTTATTTGTGTCTGTTCGCTCGACGTTGCTTGTTTTTGCATCCATCGATGCTGAGCATAATGTTTCACGACGGGCAACATTTGTTTTCCTAACAGTGACTGGTGACTTTTGATTGGTTGATCCTGAATGCAATTTGTTGGGATCCCGATGACACCCGAGAAAAGCGTTGAGAACATTCGTTCCAACTTTGCTCGAAGCTGATTCGTTTTGTAAAGGAACAGCATCTTTGTCTACGCTCGTACTACCCGAAGCACCGTTTCTGTGAGATTCGAGGTTAGCTACGGTCGGCGAGCTTGCTCTGGCTTTGCCGTTTTTTTTTTCATCCGTTGCACCGATTACCGACTCTTTTGCCAGCGGCTTCTCTGTTCTTTCGTGCGTGAGACGAGGTGATTTCGATGTTGAGGACCCCGTGTCCTGCAGGATCAGGTTTTCTATGTCTTCGTTGGTTATCCATACATCATTCGTTCGCGGAGGCATTTCTAATGCTAAATCTTCCATATAGGTATCCGAATCGTCGACGATATTCAATGATTCGCTATAATTATCTATTTCCACGATAGCTGGTGTTATTTCCATTTTCTTGCAACGATTAAGTATAGGTGACTTCCTGGCGAGTTCGGTCGAGTCGCTTTTTTCGTTGCGCGATAATAAATTTTCAGGAAAATACTTGATGGAGCACGACCCTATTATTTCTTGAGTGTCTTCGTCCGTTTGGGATGGAAATTGTTCCATCCCTTCAGCGGATTCAACGCGATTGCCGATACCTTGTTGGGCAGCGGAGTTGTCGGTTACTCCGTTAAACTGATCTATTGGGTTTATTGTATCTGGGCTTGACCTTGCCGTTTGTATCTTTGGGATCGTGTCTTCCTAAAAGGATGATCACGAACATCGGTTAAATTTTCTGAGACAGTATTAGTCGTACAAATAAATATGAGAAATACTCTCAACAATCAATAAGGAAAGTATGATTATTACTGTTTTCTCTGTGAATCTATATAAATACGTTTCATAAGAGTAAAGTATGGTCTAGTTTGTGATTTTACCTCAACCGTACCATGCGCGTGAATCTCATATTTGTTTGTGGTTGATCTCCTGATGAATCTACAAAAATATTTGGAAAATTATGTAAGAAAGTAGTAAAAGAAACAACGCACAATTACGATACTTCCGCAAATAAAAGTATGATCTTTTAGGAAAATTGACGACTTCCAAAGCAACTATAAACATATGGTGTATCCGCAGTTTTTCAAAGGAATACAGTAGACATATTGAAATTAATAGCGCAGGCTACGATCACATTCCCGGTATGATATACAATTTGGAAAGATTTTTCACCGCCCAGTTCTGGCGATATCAAATATTTTTTTTGTTCAGATTTCTGACATATTCGGATACTTGCGAGCGTTCATAAGTGGCCTCGACAAGCAGTGACATAAAAATTGTTGTTAAAAATTTGGCCTAAGTTTGTACCGATAACAACTAATTTTCAATTAAAAAATTGAGGACCAAGTCTTTCACCTTTCACAGTTTCCGTTTTGATACATGAATAGGGACATGAGGCATCCGTCGTAAGGCCCTGGTTTGGCAAGTCTGTTGCAAAAAGAAAATCATCCAGTTTTAGATTACATGTAAACCAAGCCGAGATCATGAATTGGATGGCACTATTCGTAGAAATCGACCTACTTGTACGGGGTCAAATCTAAAATTCTCCCGAATTTTACGCAATCCCGAACGTATTGAACGTTAAATTCAATGTTCCCGGGAATATGACTTTTCTGGTTTGTGAAAGTCATGATTGGCGGCGAAGCAACGACGGCAACCTTACCACCATTTTCCTGAAAGAACAAATTGTGTTTTTAAAAACTGATCATAGAAGCATCAAGCTAATATCGAACATTTTGCAAAAAATGTCCACCCGCGCGCAAGCAAGGGCGGAGAATCGCAAAAAACGTTTCCAACCACTAGAGGTTATTTGATATGAACCACATGTGAAATTGTATTTGTTCGACAAGTCGAACAACAATTGCATTTACACACGTATACCTATACGTATACGTGTATGGTACGTACGTATCTATCTCCGCGTGTCTGTATATACATATATGTATACATCATGTTATTTGTTGCGTACCACAATGAGAGCGTTGATTTCCGCCGATTCCGTTTCATCTAGTCCACGCAAATGAAACCATAACGGTTGAGCCATTACAAACAAAGTCATCTTGCCCCGAGTTTTGATCACAACTCTGTAAACAAGTCGGACGCAGTTTCGCGTATAAACTTGACATATCGCGTCGACAGTATCATCAATTAAGACGCTAAGCAGCGTGGTAACAGCAAACGTTGCAACTCTACTGGTTTGTTGTTGTTACCTCTTTTTGTCCTTATCACTGTATCGGTTCACCGGTGTTTCGTTCGTGCGGTCACGTTGTTCTGCGTTGTTCGCGTTTGGCCACGTTTGGCAGCTAACAAATATCAATACCTCTCATAGGCCGTAGCGTTAACGCGGTATGTCGTTATATGGTCGTTATTCTAATGACAAGTTACGGAATTGTAGCATAGGTGGCAGTCGTATCAGCTATCGCATATCGAGGTAAAACAGAGACTCTGTATTATCTTGTTGGTATACGGGCTGATACGGGCCTACTCCGCACTGCTCCGCACCACTCCGCACCCTCCTTGGCAAACTGCACCAAACACGCGATTGCGATCCCCTGTCACTTCCTGTCACCAGTTTTTCTTCCTCTTCCAGTCTTCTGAATCATTCTGAATTCACTTTTTTCACACCAAAAGCTCAAACACCATGGAAACGGTTTTGCGTGTCAAGCGACGAAAAGACGAGGAACCCTTGGATGCCCTGGTCATCGCTTGCAAGAGACGTAAGACGTCCGAAACCTTGAATGTCGAGGATGCCGATGATTCGGTGACGGCGGTTCTCAAATTCGCGGGAACGCTGAAAAATCCGGTGAGCCATAACCTGATTTTCTTAACGTACGTCGTTAGGAGTAATCGCGTTAGAAATGATTGAAAACATCTGAATTATCTCGTATCAATATTGATATCGCTAGGAGGATAGCGTTGCGGAACATCTCAACAAAGTGCCAACCAAAGAAGAACTGAAAACCAAGTTTAAGATACGTACGGTGGATGTAACTGCCAAAACGCGAGAGAGAACGAAACGAGAATCCCGAGAAAATCGATTCAAAGTCATTAGCTGTATTCGTTCGATCGATTCTGATAACCATACCGAACCGGCCGATACGAAATTGACTGTAATCGACGTCGAGGACACAAACCGGCTATCATCTCCATCGGCAGCGTCTCCTTCCAAGGTAGAACAGTTTTATTCGGTCACAATCGTCGTAGCAAATCTGTTTACGTGTTTACGCGTCAGTTAGGTAACAGATTAATCGCCAGTTATTTTCGCATGCAAAAAAACTCGAGTACCGGGTATTACCGAAGGGAATAGATTTTCGTTGGAATAACGTTCGAGGTCGTATTAAAAAAATAATCAAGCGAGCGCGCTCGTCTTGTCGTTGCTGTATAGAAACAAAAATAACCAACATTTGTATTTAGGCGTTATGCCGCGGTTCGCCGCGGAATAGCATTTTCAAATCGTAAACACCTCGATTGAGATCCGACGTTCTTTTTGCTTTTTGTTCGAATTGCGGCAAACAAAATTACTTGCTGCCCATTTTTTATATCGAAAATATTGCCAAAGGTCTGGATCGGTTGACAATTTCTTTGCAATTCCACAGGACGAAGAGTACGTGTACGATTTGTATCACACGCATATCAACGACTACATGTTGATAGATCAGTTTTTATCCGTACATCTGTTCGAAGAAGATATGGTCTACGACGCGTATCGAGACGGCGAACAGGATTCTCATCGCGACTACGAATCCGAGGACTCGAATTCCGAAGGAAATTGGCGCAACGATTATCCAGATTCCGATCATTCGAATAATTCAATTTTGGAGGAAGATATGAGAACTGCTATTAGTAGAGTGAGACTGAACAGCGACGAAGATTCTTCTAGCGAGGATGAAGGATTGGTTTACGGACTTTCCGAATCGGATGTCGAGAATTTTGGTTACAAATACGCCAAATTCAAAGCTAAGATCAAAGTTGAAATGGGGGACGACGGTAATTCCAACTCGGAAATCAGTGAAAACGAGTATTTGGATGAAAGCGATCGTGACGACTGACCCCAAATGCTCTAACGATCGAACAAACGGAATCCCTAACCGGTAATATTCCTTTGAAATTTGTTGCGATACTCGAAAATCATAACGCAACATCATAGTCGTATAACGAAAAAAATCAGACATTTCCCACGTTGAAAAATTACTACGCTTTAGAATTTTATCAAATTTTTCGTGAGCGTTGGTGACGTTGGTGAAAATAATGATACCTCTATGATTATCGCCAATTCTACCTACTTTATCGTTTACGATGATCTCGGCGTTGTTAACGAGTTTGTACGCTTGCCGCGAAACAAAATTTTTCAAATTCCTACTTTGTCTTTGTACTTTAACCGGTTCAGTCAATCGATCTAATCGGTTGATCGAGCCTTCTTATTTCTTACCTTCACCAACATGCTCTGCAGGATTCTCTCGAGCCGCGTTTTGAAAATGATCATCCGGATACCTAGTTGGAAATTTCAAAGTTCTGCTGGCGCTAGTAACGACAAAGAAGTTGTAGGCTCGCGTAACTTCGGCTAGCATACGACGCATCTTTGCGAAAACTACAGTTACCGCGATGCGAAAACTCAGGTATGCTTCCTTCAATTACGAAAGATTTATTTTTCAAACGGGTTCGTAACTTCGGAGCTTCCGTCGTACCACGCAGCGGCAACGAAAAATCTACAAGTAAAGAGTCATCAAATTGTTCGAGCCTGTTCGACTCGTGGTTTTATCGTGACATCGCATGACCAACGAGGTACAGGTCGAAGATCGGTCGATTAGCCCAAAATTCATCGTCGCGCCGTGCTGCGAATGCAACTCGTCTCGTTGCAAGGAATCAACAAATTTGCTTTGCAGCAAATCGCACGTTATATCGCAATCGTGACGCGTCGTTACGCAGATCGAAGAATTTTTTTAATTCATTTCGTCCAGATAGTATCAATAATTCTCCTTCTCACGTGCCAATTGACGTGATTGTGTATTGGAATACGTTTACATTTAGCAGTTTCCATCGTGCGAACCGATCCAACTCGCGATGCGTCGTTCGAGTTTCGTACCCCATCGATTTTCACTGCGAACAAGCAAACAGAATTTGTCACCGAACGTTACGACAATACCAAGCAACATTTCGCAAATCCGACAGCGATGTAGAATTTTGGTCCGTTTTGGAATTCAAACGTGAGACCTAAGGGATGTTTGTAAAAGACATATTTGTAAACGACATCAATTCACGAACAATAACGAAATTTTACGACGCGTCGCGTCACATTTCCTCGCCGTTTTTCTGGCTGATAAGATCGATTTGTTTCCAATTACACGTCTTTCCAGTTGCACTCTTTCAAAACCGAAGTCTCATCTTTTCCATTACCTTCATCTTGCCCAAAATCCCCGCTCGCAACTCGATTCACGTCCGCCAAATGGTAAATTCTCCCGAGTTTCGGGGTGCCAACGGACATGTCCGCATAGAAGAGATTCCAAAAATTAACCGCCCAACAAAATGTTATCGATCCAAATCCGTACAGTCGTACGGATCAATCGATCTTGTCGCCGATCACTGTAACTCCAATCACGTCTCACAATCGTACCTTGCGTGCCAATAACAAATCACTTTTCGCATCGAATGTCGTCGGATCGTCGTTGTTTCGCGTCGGCGGGTTGCCGAATGCCCGAGACGTAGGGAGGGGTTCGGGATCGGGAGGAAAGTGAGGAAAATCGTTCGAATCGAGAGCAAAATATTGGAGAATATTTTGGAGAAAATAACGGAGGGAAGGTAAGCATCAATGGCGAAACGTAATGCGACGATCGACAATGAAATTATTCGCTGGTAATTCTTTATTCCCTCTCGCCTTTTTTTTGTTCATTTTTTTTTCTTCAATCCAAGTAAGCCCTATACGTTCGAGAAGAATAGCACTTGCCTCTCGCGTGATCCTGACGCGGAGGGATCAAGCCGTGTAAACATGTTTATTATGAAGCGAAAGAAGAGAGCGGTAGAAGGAAAAAAAAACAACGACCGGTAGAGGCAAAAAATCAACCCCTCTGCGTCGGTTGATCCACGAGTATGAGGAAAAAAAACTACCCTTCTCGACAGGTTCATTTCGAACCCCCAATCTCACCGCGTTGCGTGCAGGTATTCGAGGGAGCCTCGATGCCACCGAAACGAATGGGGGAGGCGCGTGTCGAGGAGGAAAAAAACAGCAAAAAAAAGGAGGAGAGCAGGTTTATCGCTTTGATCGTGGCGAGAATCGCAACCGCGATTCGAATCGTAGCGGTGCGCGAATCGACGCGAACCGAGAGTCGATCCGTACGACGACGACTAAAGACGTTGATTCGTCGCAAAAACGACAACCAGCAAACTACGATGCTTTTGTAGCTTCTTTCCGAAGCGAAGCGAGAACTCTGTCGGAAAACGCGATCGACGTATCGCGGCCACGCGGCAATTTCGCGTATCTCGCGAACGGATTGATAGTGGAATCGCGATATTTTCGGCGAAAGAACGAAGAAAAAAAAAACAGATCGTTCGGAAAGAAATCACTCGTAGTCGGTACGCGAGTATATCGTCCGAGAAGCGTAAAAAAAAAAAACGAACGGCATCTCGGATGGAAAATGTTCAAGGTCGTCCAATTTTCCAAAGCCGAACCGTAGCGATACGCGACGAGATTCGACCGGAAGGTAAATCGTTTGAATCGTTTTATTCCGAAGAAAGATTACGGGATCGAAGCACGGAGTTGAAATTCCTCCCGGAAAATCAGCGAGGTGATCGCCTAAATGACCCGTTTCCACCAATCTTATTGCGAAACACCGAAAACGTTCGATTAGGAAACGACGAGAGACGGCGCACGAGCCGAATGAAAAAAACTGTACGCGTATCGTTCGAGGCGAGCGTTGGACTCGCCATCGAACACGCGTCCCATATTAATCATTTCGGTAAAGAAATCGTCCGAACGGGCAGAGGAAGGGAGGGAGAGAGAGAGAGAGAGAGAGAGAGGGGACGATGCTAAAAATTCTTTCTTCGCGGCTGTATCGTTTTGCTTTTAAACGACCAACACCTTTCCCTCCCCTCTCGCAACGCCCGAGGGAAAATCATTCGATTTCTTTTATTTAATTTCAATGCCGGTTCTCGAGACGACGGGGCGAACGCGTACGTTCGCCCAACTGTCAATATCTCTCCTCCGTATTTCTCTTTTTTTCCGTCCCCGTCCAGCGTCCTCCTCGATTTTTCTATAAATAGCGGGGAAATTATACGCATCGTCGCGGTTCAACGTATTTTTTCAACGTTTCCGCTCGAAAAGTCGTCGGTCCCGATCTCCTCGGGGAGTCTTTCTCTCGTCCTCGTAAGACGATAGGTGGGTGGGTGGGTGGGACGGGCATGCGGCCTGCTCCTGCCCCGGCTAACCGCGACAGAACGTCCGTCCACCTAATTTTCTCCTCGAAATTAACGACGACGCATCGTTTAATCGCGATCTAATTATGCTCGAGCCGTTCCCGACGCGACGTCTAACGACCGCGGCGAACGGTTATCGAGGAATTCGCATTTTCCTTTTTCGAAACGGCCCGCGGCCAAACCTTTCGTCCGCGTTGCGCGCGGCATAACGGTGCCCGCGCATCGGTATCGGTGCCCATCTACGGATTATTCGGCAAGTTTTTGCGGAACTATTTTCACGATCCGTCGACGAACGGTGACTAACTCCGCGCTCGTTAGCCCGAGCGCTCCGTTGGAAGAAAAGCGCTTCCAATTATCGAAACGCTTTCGCGGACACGTTTTCCACGTTTGTCCGGAAATGAACCCCCTTCGTTGTCGAAAAATCCACGCGACTCGTTCGAAAATTGATCGCGAGATTCGCGGCGTCGCCGGGACGTTCGGCTCGCGCTCCGTTATCTTCTCGGTCGTCGATCGTTTTCCCCATCGCGTACCTACTTAATCGTCGATAATGAAAGGAGAAAGGGGAAGAGATGAAAAGGAGGAAAATAACGACGATGCGAGGAAGATCCGTTATTAGCCTATCGGACGGATTTTTTTCCCCTCCGCCGCGGGAGATCTCCCGTTTATAGATGATAGTTCGTTCGCGAAGGTATCCCAGACGTACATAGGTACGCCGAGTCCCGGGCTCCCGGCACGCTCTCGCCTCTCTCAAAGTTTTTGCAGGCTGCAGAGCGCAGCCTGCGAAGCACAAATGCTCCCTTCGGACAAACAACTGACAGCTGACCCACGCGCGTGCCGCGTTGACCCATACTTATGCTTCATCTGCTAGCACCACCCCTATTCCCGGATTCCGTTCCCTTCTTTTTTCGCCGCTCCTTCGGTCACTTTACGGACCTTCCCGATTTTTCAGACTTTCCGGGCTTTTTTTCGGCTCCTCGACGAGACCCCGGGCAGGACCCCTTGAAAAATAGAAGAAAAACGAGAGAAAACGAGACGCGTCCCCCTTTTTTATTTCTCGAGGAAATTTTTACGGCACGACCGTAACAGCGCGCCGTAATTCGCGTCGACGATCAAACGATCGCATCGTTATTGTCCGACGACGCGAGAACGTCGAAAAAATTCTTTCGCCACTCGGGAAAAGAAAAAAAGGATTAAAGGCTTACGACCGAACAACTTTGTCAACGCTGAATTTTACTGTTTGGGAAGTCGACGACGACGACGACGACGACGTCGACGAGGAGGAGGAGGAAGGAAGAAGGAAAAAAGACAAAAGAAAAAACGCGGACTCGGAAAATTTGGTATCGGGTTGTGTTTTCCAACGAAAGTTGGGCCATCTTTTTCCCGCGCACAGCTGTGACTCGACGCCCCGTTCTACCGCGAGCCGCGCCGAGTAAATCGAAACTCGCGACCGCAACGGCGTTTCTCCACCAGCCACGCTCCGGGGAATACCGAAGGTGAAGGGAGTACGTACTCCGGGATCCCGGGGGCGAGAAGAAACAGGAACAAAATCGAGGAAACGAATCGCCGGCTACGAGCCGTGTTACGAGCATCATCGCTCGTCCGAGCACCGACGAATGTTTCGCAACGATTTCGGAGCGATTTCTCGTTCGGTCGCCTTCCAACGATCGCGAGGCCGAGAAAATTATCGGCGATCCGTTCGTATCGATGGCGGAACGGATTGTTTCGGAAGGACGCGACGAGCTGATAAAAGGAGAACGACCCGCGACGTTTCCCCCCATCTGTCGCGAGAATTTAATTGCTCGACGAGAAGTTGGTTTCGCGGAACGCTCGGTTCGTTTCCTCTTATTTACGTTTTTTTTTTTTTCCTCCTTCGTCGATCGTCGAGCCGATGAGTTACGCGCGAGTCATCGTTACGTTAACTGTCATTTTTTCCATCCCTCGAAAGGAATCGCATGCCACCGTCTGGGAAGGGGTAGATTAGTCACGTTGAGGTTTTCCTACTTTCGTTTCTTCGCTAATTACTCGACGCGGCACGAATTCCGTTCACGAACTTCCGCAAGTTTCGACATCGCGAAACAATTTAATTTTAAGATCAAAGGTATCGTCTAATTTCGAGGGACCCACGATGCCGGACCAGCGGATCCTCGCGCTCGATGGGAACGGTGGAAGAGTCTCGCGCGCCCATCGGTACCTACGGTCAGTCGAATCGTCGAGTTTGAAATTTTCGAATTCGGAATCGCGGATCTCGATGGTTCGGGCAGAGGAAATCGAAGGGTGTCGCAGTTGTCGTAGGGCGAGTCCGCGCCCGCGCCCGCGCCCGCGTTCCGCGTTCGTACCCCCTCTCTCCCCGTGTGTCCGAATGTAACCTGATAAATGCGAGAGAGAGCGAGCGAGCGAGCGAAGAGCCAAGGGTCAGTACGGCAATACGAAGGGTCAGTTGTCGAACAATAGAAATGTGTGGCCTTTGCACCCTAGGTTAATATGCGGCCAACTAAACATTGCCGAAGTACAATGCAAGATTTATAGTTTTCAACTGTACCGCGCATTGTCGCTCGGTGCCCTGGTCAAGCCCGATGTGCGAAATTCTGGAAATATAGAAATTTCGGAAGCAGTTGGAACCCATTACGTCGAACGGCTATCAGATTTTATTGTGTGAATTCGGGGATTTTCATTTTCACGAACTCGTTTCGATCCACGACTCTCTTTTCATCGGGAGCAGGGAACGACGGGGGTCCCGCAGCGTCGCACGCTTCGGACCGACTCGAGTGGCATACGCACCTACGAGTATCGGCGTAACGTAGCTCGCGTGCTGTACGACGCCGAATAAATTCCACACCCAGGATAAATTTCGACGATTTTCGATTTCGGCGAGTCCTAGGGACGCCATAGTTTTTCCAAGAATATCGCCGGGTCGAAAAATCGAGGAACAACGAAACGGGCGTAGGTACACTACGGTGGTTCGATCCGTCGACGGGTAAAGTTCGTCGGCGTTTCGGCGGCCAGTTCGGGGAAATCCGGAAAACGAAATCCGATGAATTATAACCCGCGTCGATCGGAAAAATGTGACATCGATCGCGGCAACCCCCTTCCCCGTCCCATTTTTCATTTGTTTCGAGCGACTTTCACCGCCAGGTCAGGTACCTTTACCGTTCGACTTTCAGTCGAAATATCCGAACAACGCCGATTCTCCGTAATCATTTTTTCGATTCCCCGAGCGATTACCGTCATCGGTGGGGGGGGGGGGGGGGGGGGGGGGGGGAGGGTTAGCCCTTTAAATATTACGGTTCCGTCACGTTCGCGCGCTCGGCTCGTCCACCTGCGTCGCGGCACGAATTTTTGCGCAACGCGAAAGGCTCGTGCCGAGGTCAGGCGCCGAATCGGCCGATGATAGAAGGAAAATAAAAAAACGACGAGAATCGACGATAATCGTCGTCGTCGTCGTCGTCGTCGTCGTCGTCGTCGTCGTCTCTGGCGAAAAATGTCACGTCCGCACGATTTCCTTCGGACCGACGTGAAAAGAGTAAGTATAATAAGCCTTCGCGAAAAGCAAATTTTTAAATAGGTACAATAAGCTTGTCGACCGTTCGCAATCCGTCGGCTAAGCCGTTGAAATTTATAGGTCAGATTACGTTAAGTACCGAAACGTATATTATGTAGATGAACAGTTTCGAGTATTATTTTGCCAAACAGGACTCTAAACGCTCGGCTCGACGCATTGTACCCGGGCGCGCGGGGCTTCAGCGAACGAGTGACCAGCGAGACCTGTCTTGTCAACTCGAGGTAATATAATTGGACGAATTATGACTTTGGCAAACGCGAGCAAAAGATACGACCTCTCATTGTTCCTCGTTGGATGCACGCGGAGCGAGCGGCCGGCCGGCATAAAACTCTTTGAGGAAAGGTGTTAATTGGCTCGACTGGGTCGTCGTCGTCGTCGTCGTCGTCGTCGTCGTCGTCGTCGTTGTCGGGGATCGGGGATCGGGGATCGGGGATCGGGGATCGGGGATCGGGGTGCAGGAAGAGATAGATGGCCAATGATTTGTACCGCGTTCGTACCTCTTGCCTTTCGGACCGCGAAGGGTACGCGCGTACTCGTACCTCCTACCTAGCTTCTATCCTACCTACCGTGCTACCTACTACTTGCCGCCGTACGCTTCTTCTTCTTCTTCTTCGGCGTTCGGTCGACGACCCTTTTCCCGCTTTTCCCTTTCCTCTTTCCCCTTTCCCCTTTCCCCCTTTTTGCTCGCAGGAACGCTCGAAATGTAGCCTAGCTCGTCGGGTAAATCCTGCGAGAGAATCGAAGGAATTTCTTCGCGAAATCGATCGCGAGGAGTCACCGGAACGCGGGATCGCGTTCCTTTTCACCGGTCCTTTCGCGTCTCGTTTCGTTCTGGTTTCGATCCTCGCGAAAGTTCCAAGCTTTGCGAACGGACGGATCTCGCGATAAACTCGTCGGGCGTGGAGAGCTGCCGCGACCTCCGCAAACTCGACAAAGAGACACATCTGTGAATATTTTCGAGGCCGGAATCGGCCGCGCGAACGGTCGCGATGGAGAACAACGCGGGGAACGGTACGTCGCGTTCGTCGATTTCCGCAAAACGGATCGAGCCGCTACGCTCGCACGCGTCCCCCCCCCCCCCCCCGCCGTATTCCACGATTTTACCCCTTTTCCGTCAGCGCCGCAGCTTTATTACGAACAAAGGGCGTTTCCCTCTCGAATGTTTTCGCGGTGCGATCGAACGGGAGACCGAATCGCTTGGATTCAACCCCGATCCGTCGATTGGCCGCGACCGGACGATCGTCGAAATGGAATCGCGGGACGCGAAGAGAAAGGGACGGATAGGTAGATTATCTTTGCGTACAACGAAAAGCATAGAATCCGCCGCGATCGATCGTAAACGAAAAATTGATGATCGAAAATCGACGGCGCGAACGATCGTGCGGCGAAGGAGAGAGGCGCCGAGCGGGCGGAGGCGGGAAGAGGGACGAGAAGAAAAGGAAGGAGGGAAGGAAAGGAAAAATCGTCGACTTCGACCTTTTAGCCATAGTTGGTCGCGAGACGAAGAAGAGGAAGGCGAAGGAGAAGCAGAAACGAGCGCGCTTATCGGTCAATTTTTGCTCTTATCCGAGCGCCTTTCCCGTTATCTTCGGGCATCGCGTTTTTCACGGAATTTTCGTGCCGCGATCGAAGGTCATGGTGTAACTGTAATCAGCTCGGCGATTTCACCAGAAGGATGCGTCGCCGTTATCTGGCCAAACGGTCGAAACGAAGACGCCGCGCGATACGAGACGACGCGGGACGAGAGGTCGAGGAAAATTTCATCTTTCGTATTTCGACGAGCCGAGCGTTATAAACGTACCGGCGTCGCGTACCTACCACCGACGCTTTTCACCCGGCAATAAACCCGGATCGTGAAAGGGTTGAGCTCCCACGATCTTTCCCCGGAAACTTGCGAGGCTCTTCGACGACGACGCGTTCTAACGGGGAATAAGAAACGTCACGAACGGTTACTTTCCTAACCGTTGTACCGTTTAAACTAAAAGAAACTCGCGATATAACTGTACACGTAATAAAGACGCGCCGACAAAACGTCCCGGGGGACGTTGTAAATATAAAAGTAAAGGGTTGACGATTTTTTCGACCTTGTTTCGACGCTCGCGCACGAACCGTTATCTATCGCCACGACTTTCCGAGACCCTGAAAGAAAGAGGAAAGGCTTTTCCTTTCCCCTCGACGTCGTCCCCACCCCGACCCGTACGATTGCGAACGCAACGACGAAGATGCGGCGATCGCGGCGGCGCGCGTACGCCGCAATCCTCGCTGCTTCTTCCTACTTCGCGCGTACTAGTGCTTCTTTCGCGTTTGAATTTTTTCGTTCTATTTTCACCGATGCCGCGCGACACCCGCCGAGTTCTCGGACTCGAGGACGAGGCATCGATGGGAAAGGGCTAATTGCAAGGGCGAACCGATGAAACGAGGAAGAATTGGAATTTACGATTTACGACTCTTCCGGATCCCGTTAAAGACGCCGTGTACTCGCCGTGACAATTATCGTTCCGTCAAATGCAAGACGACGAGCTCGCGTATGCCTCCTCCTTTCTCCGAACCCCGAAGAATCCGAGGTCGGCGACACGATCGGTCAAAGTTTCCCGGGTCTCATTTCCAATTCCCAAGACACGATAATTATCTTTTATCCAGCGAGATGTTCACGCGGCGAAAAACAGTGGCAATCGTACGAGTACCTCGTCTTTGCCGTTGTCGGCAAACAACTCCGCGTAAATCCCATCTATGCACGCGCGCAACGCGAACATCTTCGTATCCGTCTATCTCGGGATTGCGGGGTATTTACAGATAATGCCGTTTATCGATTCGGTCTCTATCTTTTTTTCGGTTCTGTTTCGGCGGTCTTTATCCAACAAACGTAGCATGCCCGACCATCCTAAAGGAGACCGGAGACGCGGGTATTATTTACAGGGACGCGTATTATTTTCGAAGCATCGAGTCTCTACCATCGACGAGTACGCGCCTCGAAATCAACGATCTCGATCGCGGATAGTTTTGACGGGAAAAAAAAAAACAGCTGCGGCCTCGGCATCGCTCCTCGTGCTCGGTACGCTTCGTTGCACCGCGCGACGTCGCGCCTCGCGTCGCGATACACGCGCGATTAGCGATTAAGCATACCTACCGCGAGGTATTCGTAAGGTTCGGACGTTTACGGTACGGCGATCGGGGAATTTTCACCTTATCGGTCGGTCGGTTTCGTCACAAAAATCGATAAGCTTTTGTTTTCCAAGTTTTTTTTTCCCGAACGATCGAACGTCCGAGCTGATATTCGACAGTTTCTCGTTGTCGTACGGTTGAAATGAAACTTTTCCACTATCTTCCGCGTGCCGTACCGTTACCGTTAACGTTGACCGACGATAATCGGATGGTTTTCAGTTTTCGCGAGCCGCGGAAGATTTTTACGCCGCTCGACAAATGTAAATCTATGCCGCGTCGTTGTTAAGATAAATATTGGCAGAGGAGTATTCTCGGATCGAACGAAGCACGATCGAAGGATTTCGGAAATAACTAATGAAAAAAAAAAACATCTACGAGCAAACGGGTGAGCCTGACTCCAAAATTTCGCCGCGCGCGCATCGCGTCCGTACGAAAGGGCAAGATTTTTTTCCTCCGCCCTTAGTTCTCCGCAACAACAACAGCAGCAGCAACAACAACAACAACAACAGCAACTACAACAACAACAACAGTAATAATAATAATAAGAACCCTCGTTCGTAGATGCTCCGATATTTTCTTCTCGCGTTGGGTTATTAGAGCCAACTTTTCGCTCGCACGTTCCCGATACATCGTCTCCTGGGACGTCTATTTTATCAGCTCGAACCGTTGCTCGTTTCTTCCCTTCGAAATGTTCATCTTCGACGGGTGACGTCGGACGCGTATCAATGATCGATCAATCGTGAATCATTATAGTTGATTGGGAAGAGCGAGCGATAGAAATTCGGCAGATTCGGTGAAAAGAACGTTTAAGAATTCGAATCGTGAAATCGGTAAGAACATCGCTTGTGTACAATTATTTACCGGAAAATACGGTCATTACGGTTGGATTACCGCGAGTTCAATGTAAATAAGATATACCCGAGCTGAGAAGAGCAACGCGTGACGCGGACGTATCTTCGGGATTCTTAAACGCTATCCAACGTTACGTAGGAAATCCTCGTCGTTGATACGAATAACAACGCATCGCGATATCATATCGCGATGCTACCGCGTTTGATTGAATTCCATTTTTGTGCCGCGCGTTTCTCCGGCAAACTCCGATTATCAAAGCTACCAAAAACAAGCGGCTCGATGTTTTTCATCTACTTCGAAGCTAGCAAGCACGGAACGGTCGTGTTTGGATTTTTTTCTATCTCTCGCCGTCTCCCTTTCTCTCTTTTTCTGTTTCTCTCTCTCTCTCTCTCTCTCTCTCTCTCTCTCTCTCTCTCTCTCTATCTCTCTCTCTCTATCGCTTTCTCTCCCCCCCCCCCCCCCTCCCCCCACACACACAATCGATTTGATTCGAAAATTTGTCGAAAGATTTCTACGAACACCGTGCAAAAATGTTCCACGCGTTATCGAAAATGGTTAAAAACGAGCTGATCGATTCGCTATTATGCGCGTCGCGGAGGAACAATCTCGTCAATTTTTCGACAAATGTGTTTGTTTTTTTTTTTGTTTTTTTTCTCTTTCCCAAAATATCGCTCGCGTTTTCTCTTCCACCCTCGAAACGCATAGACATTTTCCATCTCTTTTCCCCCCTCGGCCGAGAGTCACCCCCGACGTCGCTCCAACCCTCCGCACCTCCCCTGCCCTCCTGCCACTCTCGCCCTCTCTCTCTCGCTCTCGCTCTCCGCGTCGCGTCGTTCGTCGAACGGTCTTCTTCTACTCCCCGTATTTCGTGGCGGTGGTGGTGGCGGTGGTGGTGGTGGGACAGCGCTAGGCAGTTGCCAAAAACATCTATGAATACTGTCAATTGTCGGGCAGCGATTGGGCAGTTTTGTCGAGGAGAGGGTGAGAACGGTATTGCCCCCTCGGTCTAGGCTCCTCAAATAAAGCGGTATTCGTATTTTCGAGTTAGTCCAGTAAGAGTCGCGGGCGTTGCGGGATAAATTTGAGACAGTACGGTACCACGCGTACACGCGATACGAACATATCGCGCGCGCGCGCGGTAATAATCGCTCGTTCTTCGCGTTCGTTGATATTTGCCGGATTGGGTTCGCAACAGAGAGGCGAAACACCGGGTTTGCAAAGTTTCTCGCCGCGTTTCCTATTTCGCGAGTGCGCGTATGTGACGATCGGCCGTTGGAGTGCGAGGGAGTGAGGGGAGGGGGGGGGGGAGGGGGGAGGGGGGGAGACGAGCCGAAAAGAGAGAGAGAGAGAGAGAGAGAGAGAGAGAGAGCGAGCGAGAGAGCGCCGGTGAATGAATGGATGTGTACCAAGGGCTCGGAACTCGGAGATTCTTATAGCCCGAAGCTAGATACCGTAACAGAGGTGAGAGACATAACCCTAAACAATACAAATAAGAGAGAAAGAGAAGAGAGAGAGAGAGAGAGAGAGAGAGAGAGAGAGAGAGAGAGAGAGAGAGAAAAGAAAATCCGGGTCGATTCGCGAATAAACGGATCAGATGTAACGTTTCGAACGACACGAGGTCTGGACGGTGCGGCCTTGCAACGCGAGGAGAGGAAAACAACGGGTATAGCGGTTAGTTTTTTCTTCTTCTTCCTACTATCAGGCGTTCGATTGGCAGACGTGCGCGTTGTTGACTCTTGATTGCACCTGATCGTCTATCTTTTTTCACTTTTCCGGCGACTCATTCGCAACAAATTTGTTGAGATCGTATCAATTTTGTTTGGCATCGATACTCGCGCGAACGGACGATTTCCATGATTTTGCAAACGCGATTGTTACTGACATCGCGACGTAAGATAGTTCTATCGCCGAACGGGGTTTTCGCCTCTTAAAACGACGACGCGATTTCTCGAACGAAGAGAGAATCAATGGTAATAGCAACAACAACGACAACGACAACGATAACGAGTATCTCGATCCGATCTCGAATGCGACAACCGCGTTCGTTCGAAATTCGCACCGACACAACGCGGAATACCTTGAATAGAAGGCGAGAGAGCCGCGTCGAGTATATACCTATTTTGAGTGAAAAAATATGAAAAGAATTCGTAGGAATAACCTTGGTCGCGAACAGGCTCGTCGATCGCGCGTATCGATACACATTTTCTACCTCGATCCGGGAAACTTGAAAATACCGAGTTGAAAAAATCTGACATTCGCGAAGGTAGAAAAGTCAAGAAAACACGAGCCGGCAATGGAAACCGTTCGCACGTATGCGAAACGATAAGAGGATACATTGGAATATTGGAGAAAATCAATAAACGTTTGGCGGTGTAAGTCCGATCGGGCCCGGGGTGTAAGATGGTGAACGGACAGTATCGCGTTCGCGGGAAACGTACCGAGGCGAGGGAAAACAAAGAAAACGCCGAAACGAAATTTAGAACAAACCTCGAACGGCGAGGTGACGATGAACGGTATTTGGGAGTCGAAAAAAAAAAAAAAAACGAAGATAAACGTTGGGACGTGGGAATTCGGCGAGGACGGGGTAAAATGGTATCGGCGCGATGTATACGAACGAAAAAATTGAAAACACGGGACAACGGTAGAATATTTTGCAAAATTGGAATGATCGGTGGTTGGTAATTACGCCGAGCTGAAAATGTGCTCGAGGCGTATCGGGTTCACTGCAACTCGGAGTCAAAAGTTGGAACGCGCGTGCGAGCGAAATCATTTATTAAAATGTAACAAATACGAAATACTTGAATGGATCCGAGAAATTGGCAGACCAGTCGGTAGAACGGTTCCGATCGGCAACGTTTGACGAGGAATTTCGACGAGACGTAACAAACGTGCCAACATAGAGCAAAGAAATTTACGCGAGGCGATATGTCGGCGAAAGAAAAGTCGAACCGCGGTGTAGGTAACATTTGGCGTTTTGGAAAATTACGAGTCGGGGGGGGGGGGGGGGGGGGGGGAATGGCGAAATATTACGAAACTGATGGGAGAATCGGGAAACGAGTAACCTTCGAACCAACGAAATCCGCACTTATCGTAGCATTTGAGAGGGGGGGATCTTCGTCGTTGTCGTCGTCGTCGTCGTCGTTGTCGTTATACGTAAACGAACGTAGTAAAAATAATATCGTGGAAATACATTCGCGTGATCGAAATCTAGTCGAACGATACGGCGACGAAACGAAAGTACATATTTCGAATCGTGAATAGGCAAAAACCGGTTTACCGAGAAACCCATCGAATATTGTAATACCCTTTTCCGAGTACCGTAACAATGACCAACCCTTTCTTCCGCTATATACCTACCTCTTTCGACATTTTTCGCCAGAAATAGACGTTCGACGGGACTCGAAATCAAACATTTGTCCCATTCAAACGTCGCGTTTAAATTTATTGTCCCTTCCCTGCTCGTCCGTGCTCTCGAAAATTTTGTTTTCGACGAACGATATTTTTTCTTTTTCCTTTTCTTTTTCTTTTTCTTTTTCTCTTTCTTTTTCTTCGCGACGACAGAGCGATCGGAACGTTTCGTTCCCGAATAATGATAACCCGGTGCGAAAATACGAACTCGCATACCGCGATCGCAAAGGTCGTCCGCGGATGCGAAAACCTGCGAATCCTTCGTTCTCGTCCTCAGGGGGGGCGACGCGCTCGTTTGTTCCCCCGTGCCCCGAGGAGAAGAATTTCGTTTCATTTTTTTCCCTCTATCGTCGAGCCTCGCGAAAATCGAAACTGTCCTTTGGTCCTGGCGATCCTGACGATTTTTCATTATTCGTTTGCCAGCGACGAGATGAGAGCTACCTGGAATACGGACGAGCCTAGGACAGAGTCAACCGGCCAACAGATAACAGCCGAGCATCGCGGAGTTCCCCATTCTCCAGCCACGCCCGCTTGGAATATCGCCGATAGAAATGTGGTGAGCATCGTTCCCCCTACGTCGTCGTCGTCGTGCACCCGACGATATCCGCCATCGCTGCTGTTACACCCCCGTAGAGAGAGAGAGAGAGAGAGAGAGAGAGAGAGAGAGAGAAGCATCCCGTCCCTTGATTCGACCTCGTTGCTTTCGCCGATACGTCGACGCGTACGGGAAATTTTGCCGAGGCTGCGAACGCGTCAGCCCTCGAGTAACTGCTACCTATCGTAGGGAAAATAACGGGGGGAAAATGACGAGATCGCGCAGCCTCGTTTTCGCTCCTCGAACGTACCTCGGACCGCTCCTCCTGCTATTTGACGTACGATCGCCCGACGATCTCGTTTTTTGCACGGTTTTTTCCCCTCATTTTTCGCAAGACGACTCGTCATCTCGCGGGTTGCGACGAGGGAAGGACGACGACTCTTCGTTGGTGACGTTATTTTCTCGCCCTCTACCTCCCTCCCTCCCTCCCTCCCTCCCTCTCTCTATCTCTCTCTCTCGCTCTCTCCCCCCTCTCTACCGATGTGAGCCGTGTTTATAATTTGTGAAAAATATTTGTTCTCGCGATGAGTCATGTTCCACGTAGAGGAACGGTATGCGGTTGGTGTAAACATAAGTTTTCTATGGCGATCGGTGGTGATCCTTGTCTCTTTCGAAATCGAGAGCCGATTAGGTACGCGGATAGTAGTAGGCGGTATGAAATAACGCGTTTCTGTTTCAGAAGGAAGAACCGACCGAGGATAAAAACAATGACTCTGGGGTGTCGCCAGGGCATTATACGAGCAATTCAGCATCCCCGCGAAGTCGACGTTCCTCGTCAACGGCCAACGGAAGTCTGTCGCCGGGAAGCGCGACTTCTCAAGACTCCAACGTCATGCAATACGAATACAGTCCGCAGAATATGCTCTTCAAGGCGAGCGATGGATCACCCGTCAACTTTGATATCGGCAATCCGGTCGCGGGAATCGCGCGAAAAACGGGATACGGCGAATCGACGTCCGGCGAGATCAAGAAGACCGAAAGGATGCAGACGAATCAGACGATCGAGAACGCCTCGAGCCCGATAAGACCCGATAGCAAAGACGGAGAATCGATGCAGTGCCCCGTCTGTCCGTTTACGACTATTCACAGGTAACCGACCGCTCGAATTGACTCGAATTTCTCTCTCTCTCTCTCGCTCTCTCTCTCGCTCTCGCTCTCGCTCTCGCTCTCTCTCTCTCTCGCTCTCTCTCTCTGTCGCAACGTCGTGTCCGGAAAATTCCACGGATTTTTCGGTATACGATGATCGTACGACGAGGTGTCTGCGAATTTTCAAAGTCACGGGATAACGCGGTTTCTTCGTGATTCGCAGAATGCAGTTCAACGAGCACCTGATAACTCATTGCTCGCCGGCGAAATGCGATACCGGCGATCTATCGAAAGCCGTCTACGGCAACAATGCCAGTTCCATGTCCGAGGATGGAACGATGAACTCGCCGAGCCCAGGCGAGAAATCGGAGCACGAGTTCGACGAAACGGACGAGCCTGGATTACGCGTGCCCCGGGTGAATTCTCAGGGAAAGGTGAAGACGTTCCGGTGCAAGCAGTGCGATTTCATCGCGGTTACGAAGTTGGAGTTCTGGGAGCACAGCCGTGGCCACATAAAGGCGGACAAGTTGCTGACCTGCCCGAAATGTCCGTTCGTAACCGAGTACAAGCATCATTTGGAGTACCATCTTCGGAATCATTTCGGCTCGAAGCCGTTCAAGTGCGACAAGTGTCCGTATTCCTGCGTGAACAAATCTATGCTCAACAGCCATTTGAAATCCCACTCGAACGTCTACCAGTACAGATGCGCGAACTGCGCGTACGCGACCAAGTATTGTCACTCGTTGAAATTGCACCTGCGAAAGTATTCCCACAAGCCGGCCATGGTCCTGAATCCCGACGGTTCGCCGAATCCTCTACCGATAATCGATATATACGGCACGCGTCGCGGACCGAAGCAGAAACCCGCGAAAACGGATCAGGAAGTCTCCGTCTCCGTCTCCGTCTCCCATCCCCTGAATCCGTCGACGATGATGACCTCGTTGCCACCGAGGGATCTCAAGCCGTATTCGAGGGACATTTTTCAGCCGCAAATCAACGTGCCGTTCGCGTACGGTCAGATATTCAACACCGTCAACCACTTCCTTCGTTTCCACGAGAACAACAACGACAACAAGAACAGAGTCGACGCGACCTGCCGGCCCTCCCTGCCGATCTACGATCCCTTCGCCGCGGCCTATCGCCGAGAAGCGTCGGAGGGCGGGGGCTCCCCGGATCTCAAAAAGAGCTCTCGCGATTTTTTCAACAACGATCCGACCGTTCCTCAGCCCTCCCAGCTTTGTCTTCCCGTCTTGGACGACGGACCGCGTCCGTTGGCGATCGTCCCGCCACCACCGCCGCCACCGTCGCCGTCGCTGCCGCTGCCGCTAACAGTTCGGCTCGCCGACGATGATCCGTCCAAAACGAACGCCAGCCCCCTAGATCTTAGCAAATCCGACGCGACGACTCGGTCAAAAGTTAATAACGTTACCAACGACTCGCCGAGAGCTTCCGGCACCAGTAGACGCAAGGGCAGAGCTTTCAAGCTGGATAAACTGATCGTCGAGCACGATTCCGACGACGACGACGACGACGACGACGACGACGCCGCCGCCACGGCCCCCGCCCCCGCCACCGCCGCCGACAACGACGACGACAACAACGACAACGACAACGTCGACGTCGACGGCAACGGCGACAACGACGAGGAAGCCGACGAAGACGACGCCGACGAAGACGACGACGACGAGGACGACGACGACGACGACGACGACGTTGTGGTCTCGAAGCAGCCTGTCCTCAGTTCGTCGACTTCCTCGACCAACGATGCCGTTCGAAACGGGGCGAACAACGGCTCCGAGGCAGCTGTCGCTTCCTGCGAATACACGTGTCAATTCTGTGATATAGCTTTCGGTAACCTTATTATGTACACGATGCACATGAGCTATCACGCCTACCATAATCCGTACGTTTGCAACATGTGCGGACAAGAATGTACGGATAAAGTGTCATTTTTCTTGCATATCTCTCATAAGTCTCACGCATGATCCAGAGAGAGAGAGAGAGAGAGAGAGAGAAGACGCGTGTTTGGGAGAAGCTCGTTAGTTGTAGAAAGATAATAATTCCTAAGTCGATTCTCGAATAGAATCAACGACCGAAGAATTTCGTATAGGTATATGCTCGAATTAAGGGAATAAATCGATTTTTTGAAAATTCTAACTGGGTCATTCCATGTCAAATCGACAAATAGTTGGACGCGACCCCCACCGATTCGGATGAATTTTGGTGGAGAGTTTTGTCTCATCATAAAACGAAGTTCTGCCAAAGGAAAAAATTTTTAAAAATTTTTCCTAAGAGATATCCAAAATTAAAAATTTCACTGTTTTTCCGATTTTATGAGTTTAGTTATTTAATATTTCAGAAACTACTGAATATTAAGAAAAAAAACTCTGGTGCATTTTCAGAGGACACTTAGAGGTATGAGAAAAAAAATTTTGAAAATTATCAAAATTAAAAAATTTTGAATTTTTCAAAATCGTGAAAAGTAACCGTCGCGGGAAAATTTTGGCCTGAAAATTTTTTGTATTATACCTCTAACATATCTAAAGAAATTCTGAAATTTTCAGAGGGTTGTTCTTTTTCGTTTCAAAGATATGAATTTTTGAATTTTGGCAAAATAGTTTTTTTCTATTTTTTCAACTTTTTTTGTTGAATATTATTATTCTACCACATGATTACCGAAATTTGAAGTCTACAATATTTTTCTTCTGTTAATTGGATGTAAAAACAAAAATATCTCAAAATTGTATGTAATTATCTTTTTATTTAGAATACTGTTTAACTCAAGGCTTAATTAATTCAAGGCTTCCGTGATCAAATGAAAGGATTAAAAGCATAAAGGAAGTTTTGGATTTTTAAGATTTCAATTCCTTTTGTCCTTTCAGGGTTTGTTGCAGTTCATTTCGTACGACGTTTTTTGGTCACTCCCTTTTCTGAGGTCGATGTCTCAGTCCTTTTTCTCAATCTTAAAAGAAAAAAATGATATTAATTTTGAAATAAAAGATTAATTGCCATAAAGTAAAAAAATCTAAATTCTGATTTTTCTACCTGGTTTTTATTGGTGATTCATCGATGATATCATAAACATCAGTGTTCTTTAAGCGAAAATCTTTTCCTTCACGTGATGATGATAAAGTTTTCATTTTTATCACATCCCTTGAAATAGGAATAGCAGCATGACAGCTACGTATTCCTTGAACAGGTAAAGCATCTTTAAATCTTTTGCTGAGTTTTTTTTCGGCCAGCTGAATTCGATCGTTGGAAACGAAACGACAATATACTCCTGACAAACCCTGAAAGGACAAAAGGAATTGAAATCTTAAAAATCGAAAACTTCCTTTATGCTTTTAATCCTTTCATTTGATCACGGAAGCCTTGAATTAATTAAGCCTTGAGTTAAACAGTATTCTAAATAAAAAGATAATTACATACAATTTTGAGATATTTTTGTTTTTACATCCCATTAACAGAAGAAAAATATTGTAGACTTCAAATTTCGGTAATCATGTGGTAGAATAATAATATTCAACAAAAAAAGTTGAAAAAATAGAAAAAAAACTATTTTGCCAAAATTCAAAAATTCATATCTTTGAAACGAAAAAGAACACCCCTCTGAAAATTTCAGAATTTCTTTAGATATGTTAGAGGTATAATACAAAAAATTTTCAGGCCAAAATTTTCCCGCGACGGTTACTTTTCACGATTTTGAAAAAATTCAAAAATTTTTAATTTTGATAATTTTCAAAAAAAATTTTCAAAAAATTTTTTTTCTCATACCTCTAAGTGTCCTCTGAAAATGCACCAGAGTTTTTTTTCTTAATATTCAGTAGTTTCTGAAATATTAAATAACTAAACTCATAAAATCGGAAAAACAGTGAAATTTTTAATTTTGGATATCTCTTAGGAAAAATTTTTAAAAATTTTTTCCTTTGGCAGAACTTCGTTTTATGATGAGACAAAACTCTCCACCAAAATTCATCCGAATCGGTGGGGGTCGCGTCCAACTATTTGTCGATTTGACATGGAATGACCCAACTGTATATAACCGCTTAACATTTTCGAATAAACGTATTAGTTGAGATCGCAACCGCCGATATATGGATAGTGATAATGCGAGAGAACCGCGAGGTAGCTCACAATTTTTGAGAATCTCATTGTAATCTAGTCAAAGTAAATAGGAAACTAACGAACGCCTTGGGAGGGGGGGGGGGGGGGTCCCGCGTATACGGGCGCGCGCTCGCGCGCGCGCCAAGTTTACGGAGGGTACAAAGATGCGGAGGTATTTCAAGGCGCAGTTTTCCTCGGATTTCAAGATCTCGGGTTTTTTTTCCTCGCACTGCTCTTTCACATCGATTTTGCAACGCGCGTTAAGTTATTCGGGTGAAATATCTTGCAAAGCGCGATACAGGCCAAACAAAATTACCGACAATCAATGCAAAAGTAGAACAATAATAAACGAGCTGAACGACGCGACCGCGTCGCGTTTCGTTGAATGATAAGCGAAAGAATCTCTATTTTTGTATACTGTCAATAGATATACCGATAGATAGATGGATAGACGAATGGGCTGATGATAGATAGAGATCGAGAGAATATAACGAAATTCTGACGATTAATGATCGTGGAATTCGTGAAAAAATAAGAAAGAATTGCCGCACGGGGCTAATTCGACGCGTATTATTAGTAATAATTAGCCAGTATTTAAATTCTTTAACGTTTAAGACGATGCCATATATACATATATATATATATAAATATATATATATATATATATATATATATATATATATATATATATATTTATATTTTCTTTTTTTAACGAATAGTATATAAATTTCTATATATTGTCGAAGAAAAACGATACCTAAGTCTCGGCGTTACGAATCGTGTCTTTGAGATGTAGCGCGGAATGCTCTCGACTAGAATCGAATTAACGGATAATCAAAATATTGCTGCCTTTCGAACTACGTTCTCGTAAAACGAAGATAAAATATTAAAAAGACGTCGATGCGAAGTAATTATTTATCGGCGCTCGTTATTCTTCCACGAATACGTTTCATTTCGAACGCTTCGGCCGAAACGGTTCTCGCGAGCGGAAGACTAATAAAAGTCGCCGGAATTATTCCCAATGTCGAGGGGTAATTTTTGTTCTCGCGTAAGATTCCTTATTTTTTTCTTTTTTTGTTTCCGGTCGTTCAATTTTTTTTCCTACTCTTTCATTTGACACCTCGTTTCGCGACGAAGAGGACGCGCACGCCTTTTCCTTACCGCGTAACGAAGTATCGTCGATTGCTTCGCGTCGAAATAATGTGTGTAACTATAATTTCTCACGTGGACATTGAATAAATTTTGTAATCTCAAACAATATGCAGACAAATCAACGAACGACGCGCATATCGTTCCAATCGCCTTGGCAACATTTTTCCTATTTCCTTCCACGCTCCTTCTACAGGCGAATTTCGCAGGTTCGAATTGCGGATTAGTGAACGAAATCCGAGAAAGATTCGGGCGCGCGAACCGGTCCAAACGATCCTCCTTTACGGAGACATCGCCAATCGGATCGGTGATCCGATTTCTTCGCGGTTTTCGCAAGATGGGATGGGGAAGAAAATGAAGAAAATACCGATTTGCTTTCATCGTTTTATATCGGTTGCAGCATGAGATATCCACGGCGCGGATATAGGAACGCGTTCCAGCTGCACGTACCTCGCGTACGCAGGTGTCTCGCAACTCTGGTGAGCCAAGTGGCTAACGAAGGTGCCCCGATAGCCACACTTTCCGTTCAAGACTCGGAATAGCCGTGATTATTTCGTAAAATTAACGACAAGTTTACGACGAGTCACTGCAAAGCATCATTCGCTTACGAGTTGTTAGAAATCTACCGCCGCAAATTTAATACGAGCCAAATGTCAGATTTCTAGTAAAACGAACGACATGTTTCGTACAAGTTTACGGCAAGATTTTACCGTCTAATTTTTTCCGCCAATCTGACTACGGATTGCGGCAGCAGATTTGCAACAAATTACCGCTATCTCCGGCTATCAGCGAAGCTGGGTGATCGGCGAAGCAACGTTTCGTCGTTCAATTTACGGCCACCAGGATCGCTGTGGTGCGATCCCTCTCTACTCGCTATCCACGGATAACGCAGCTCGAGCGCTGCGAACCTGGCGGCCTTGAGCCGAACCGCGAACCACCCCTACGATCACCGCGACTCGTCAGAGTTGCGAGAGAGAGAGTGTCCTCAAGTGTCCTCTTCACCTTTACCTGCCTCTCGCTGCCGTAGTTCGAACTACCGCTTCGGACGACGATCGATGAACGATCTCCTATGATCTCGCGCGTTCCCACCAGTTCCCACTCTACAGCGATGCTTCTAGTTCACGGTGGTGTAGTACGAGGGTATGTTTACTTTACAGTTTACGGCGCGTAGCGTTGTTACTTTCTACGATATGAATGGATAAATAAAATCGTAGGCACGATTAATGTAAAAAGCGTTCGCGGGTGTGCCTGTGCAATTCTAGGAGGGTCAGCCCCACTTTCTACGATGTTCGCGTAATTACCGCCGCGAAAAATCTCTCTCGACGTGCCTTTGTCCGTTCGTTCTGTTAAACTATGATCGTCCGTTGTCTATTTTTGTTTGCGGTCGGTGCGAACGCGCTGAATAACGCGAGAGATCCCCTCGCGCATCATGGACGATGCGAGCCGATCACGGTGCCGTTGTGCCGGAGCATACCGTACAACGAGACGATAATGCCAAATCTGATGAACCATCAAAAACAAGAGGACGCCGGCTTGGAGGCGCACCAGTTTTTACCGCTAGTCAAAGTGAAATGCAGCGCGGATCTGCAATTTTTTTTGTGCTCCATGTACGTCCCCGTATGCACGATTTTGGAACAAGCGATACCGCCGTGTCGTTCGTTGTGCGAGAGCGCGCGAACCGGTTGCGAAAAACTGATGAATCGTTTCGGTTTCCCTTGGCCGGATAATCTGGAGTGTTCCAAATTCCCGGTATCCGGCGGTACGGAAATTTGCGTCGGCGATAATAACACGGCGTCGACGGAATCGCCGCCAACCGCCGTGGACGAGGTTCAAAGAGTTCCCATGGCTGAATTTCATCCGGGATGGAACGGCGAAGGTAAATCGTACGACCGCGATCCCCTGGTAGCCCGGGATTACGGCTTCGTTTGCCCCGTCCAATTCAAGGTTCCCCGCGAGCTTGGTTACAGTCTGAAAGTCGGCGACAAGGTCGAACTCGACTGCGGGGCTCCGTGCAACGGCATGTTCTTCGCGGAGAAGGAGCGTCGTTTCGCAAGAATTTGGGTCGGCGCCTGGGCCGCCGTTTGCGCGGTGTCCTGTTTCTTTACCGTTCTTACCTTTTTGATAGATACGGACAGATTTAGGTATCCGGAAAGGCCGATTATATTCTTGTCCGTTTGTTATTTGATGGTCGCGCTTGTGTACGTTATGGGTTGGGCGGCTGGAAATTCCATTTCTTGTCGGGAGCCGTTTCCTCCTCCCGTCGATTACGACGTTCAAATGGCGTCGACCATCACGCAAGGCACCAAGCACGAACTGTGTACCGTCCTCTTCATGGTGTTGTACTTCTTTGGTATGGCGTCCAGTATTTGGTGGGTCGTTTTAACTCTCACCTGGTTCTTGGCCGCCGGATTGAAATGGGGACACGAAGCGATCGAAGCGCATTCTCAGTACTTCCATTTGGCTGCTTGGGCCGTACCGGCTGTAAAAACCATCACTATACTGGCTATGGGGAAAGTTGAAGGTAAGCTGGTAATAATATCATTTCTTCTCATTTCCTTTTCTGATTCTCGCGTCTCGTTCGGTCGCCGACGACGACGACGCGCTTAAACTTCAGCTCCTCGATACTTATTGCAAAAACTTACGAGTTTGTTTCGTGATACCGATAAAGTTTGTGCCACGGTATAGGACGATTGTTATTGAAAAATTGAAGAACTTACCTGTTCACCAAGTTTTGGCACGGCAAGTTTACGCCGCGAAGCGAGCTATCGGGCGGAGTCCGGGATTACCGAAATGCACGTTTCAAAATTTAACTTCCGTCATTGTTTCTCGACAAATCCAAGACGTTGGATATCGTCGAACTGTCAAACGTTGTCCCTTTCAGCAAGACCCTGAAATTCTGTTATCCGGGATGATAAATTTTAAATTTCAAATTACAGGAGATATCCTGTCAGGCGTATGCTACGTGGGTTTATGGAACGTGGAAGCTCTTCGAGGATTCGTATTAGCCCCGCTATGCGTTTATTTGGTTCTGGGAACAGCGTTTCTGTTGGCCGGCTTCGTTTCGTTGTTCCGGATTCGTACCGTGATGAAACACGACGGTACAAAGACCGACAAACTCGAGAAATTGATGATCCGCATCGGAATATTTTCCGTTCTCTACACGGTACCTGCCCTGATCGTGATTGCTTGTCTTTTTTACGAGCAAGCTTATTTCGATCATTGGATGCTAACTTGGAACATGGAAATGTGTTCTCGCCCTGTACTGCAATCGTTGTATTCGATGCCGTGCCCCGGGGGCGAGCGAACTCGTCACTTGGGACACGGCCCGAAATTCGAGGTTTTCATGATCAAGTACTTGATGGCAATGATCGTCGGTATAACCAGTAGTTTTTGGGTTTGGTCGAGCAAAACTTTAACGAGCTGGCGTCAATTTTTTAATCGACTTCAAGGCAACCGTCCGGAAGCCTACGTCTAGATTTTTCCTTAATTTTCATTCGAGACATTTTCACGCTCACCGACTACGTTTCGACCCAAACAACAACCTCGTTCCAAATTAATTTCCATTCTTCGCGGCAATTGTTAAACTGGACATGATATATCAGCTAACGGCGCGCTTCCGGTGCTAGCTGCACAATTTACCATCCTCATTTTATCACCTGGACTTCCTCCACCCTACAATACTTCGTTGATAATTCAGCGAATCACGTTTCCTTACCGCGTCGCGCGACGCTTCGTCACCCTAACCATAGATAAATTTTATCACCGGTAATCTTGAACGCATTCGTTACCGTTAATGTACAGCATATTTTCATATGGCTAGAGGCTATATACAACCGACATAATTGTCAATCTCACTCTCGAAAACCGTTTTTTCCGGTAATCCGAATCAAACCGAATTTGCGGCAAAATTTATTTTTATGTAGCCCAATTTAAGAATTTAAGAACAGAGCTGACGACTTGCGTATAGGTGCGATTCGATAAATATGTAAGACGGTCTGTCGAAGACCCGACCGCGACGTTTAATGGCAAATCGTTCAGAATGGTTTCAGATATATTTCAATGAGATGCGCGCATCGTCGTATGTTATTTCGTCGGCGTACTTTTGAAATTCGGAGAAAAAAAGGAGAAATAAAATACAAATTGGAAAACATCTCGAATCATTCGTGCATCGAGCTGTTGTAAGAACCACCGCGCTATAGATAATTAAGATGATAATTTCAGACAGTATTTTATTTAATCGTGGATAAGACATTCGAATCTTAATACTCATTTACTTTCTACACGAGTTATATTTGCAATACGAATAATACGTCTCTATTAATCGTGTTTACTAAATATAAGGAAAAGTTCGCGTGGCACGACACGCGGACATTTTAGGTCTAAGGACAATTACATTTGTTATCCTCTGTAATATATTTTCGAATACAAATTGTACATAAGAATTTGACGGATGACAACCGCAGCCGGGGCACCGGAAATTTATCGCGATTATTTTGTGCATTCAGCAGCTATAGCATTACATTTATACCGGTGTCCCGAGTACGAAACGAGGAAGCGGGTTCTTTTTTTATCTTCATTATTATGCGAGATCGAAATCTAGTATTTACAAAAGTACGAGAAATCTTGTTTGTTGCGTTATACACAATTATGACAAGCGTACAATTCGTCCAATGAAACTAACGAGCTTCTGTCTTGTTCGGTGCGGATTTCATCTGATCGAAAGAGACTATTTGAATATTCGACGTTGTTATTTTTTGCGAATTTTTTCGAATCAAACTTTTTACACGATTTTTGCGGGAAATAGGACGCTCTTTCGAGAACGACGTTTCCAGCGTCGAAGCGTCTTTTTGCGAAAATAGTTTATTGCTTTTTATTTCTATCTCTTCGAGAATGCAATCTTCGCTTACATGTCGAAACGTTTGAATGTAATATGTCTAGGTGTGCGCGATGTCGCCTGATTGTACGTCACGTGTATGTATGCATGAATCATAACCAATCGATATGTCGCCACCAACAATATTCCAAATCTATCATTATCGCTGGTGCGATCGCGGAAAGGGAGGAAAAAAAAAATACGTAACTTCGATTTCTAAGTTGTCGTTGTTTCGCTCTACCGTTACGTAACTGCGAAGCGCCAATAATTATAGTTCGCTAAGTGACCAGTGACGCGGATCTAGTTGTAAGAATTTCAATGTGGCAAACGAGTATGATCGACTGATTTTCATTCTTATCATTCTTTCGATATACGCATATTCATCATTAGCATACGAAGAAGAATCGCGGAAATTTCCATATTACTAGCTTTCTTCGACGGTATTCGTTATCATAATGTCGATCCCGTAGCGAATGTTCATTCGAATCGACGAATCTAACATCACGTCTACTTCGATTCTCAATTACCATGACAATTTTGACTTTTAATCCTGGCTTTGATTCTACGATGTTCACTTTTTTGATCTTATTTTTGGACCTCGCGCGACTCGCGTGCAAAATCCTGTGTAAATTATTGTTGTTCGACCGTATGCAATAATACGGTTCCTTCTAGCCTGGTGTGCGAACTCCGATAGGTCCTACGATTCGTACGCGAATCAAACCGAGGTTCGCCGATTTATTGAAAACAAACACAACGATCGCAGGCATAGTGTATTTATTGCAACGGGTTACTATTTCCTACAAACAGATTGACGCGTATGCGATTAGAAATGAGAAAAGATTTTTATTATATATTAGAATAAAATAGAATTGTATCCGTGTCCGTGAATATTTACAGCAGCTACGTTAATTTTTCAATCGACATGCAATCTATTTTCACACGAGATTATTTTTCATCTATTTTATACGCAGAACGACGAATACTGCTAGGACTGGTTTATTTTTCAACAATAAACTACCTGCACTACCTGATTTTCTATTACTAACTTTCGTCTTCTATTTTCCTACCAATTGTCCTCTGACTCGTATTTACCCAGAATTTCTATAATGCGAGATGAAACATGAACTCTAATCAAAATCATTGTATTCAAAGTTTCACAACGACCAGGTATCGGAAATCTTTCGACGATACGATGAGAAAATGGTCGGCTTCATTTACACGAAAGATATTGATATTATTGATAGCTGGTAATATTTTTTGTACTGTATTGCATTCTTAATATAACTTATGAACATAATTGTCAATATCACGGGTAAAAATCATGCTTAATGTATGTAATGGGAAACGATCCGGTTCGGAACAGTTTCACCGTAAGATGCATATCGCTATGAATGAATTTTCGAATATTGATCGGGTGAAACGAACCAACAGCTGCGTTATACGCGTGTGTATGTCAGGGTTTTCCCTGCGAATCGCTACCATACACACACACACACACACACACACACACACATTCATTCATATATATATATATATATATATATATATATATATATATATATATATATATATATATATATATATAGTTCATATTTTTATTTAATTAATACTTCATCAATATTATATATGTATGTATAGTCAAACATCGGAGATGCAGATATTTGTGGAGAGCAATGCCCACAGCGAATAGCAGTTAAGGTAAATACAGCGATTCCGCAGCGTTGTTCTTCGAAACTTGATATATGTATACTGAAATCGGACTAGGGTAACGATCTGAACAAATCCGACGCGAACATACTTGAAATATTGTCAAGAACTGAGATCACACTTTTCCGTTTTCGAACAATTTATTTCGTTAATCATCGATATATAATACGATCAGTGCCAAGTCTAACAGGGTGATTGCATACCATCCGCCACAAAATGACCCGATCTAGACGATTATGATAATAATCGCGTGTAAGTTTGGCGATGAAAACATAACGATAAACAAGGATCCTAAAACACGTTCAAAGATGACAAAACTCTGTCATTGTTATATTCAAAACCTATGATTGCCTGCCAATTTCGTTCTCCTATCATCTCATACCTAGGATTTTCGTAATTTTATCGCTATTCAAATCATTCAAGTTTGCAGACACCCCGGATCGGTAGCATTAGTGAAAATTTTCTATAAATAACAATTCTTGTAAAAATAATATTTTTGTTCAACGACGCCCCGTACCTCCATATTGATAGGGCGAAAAAGATGAGAAAAAACCCAGAAGATTTGTAAATAGAAAATTGGTTAATTCCTGATTTCGTTCGGCAAATTTGATAATTAATCTCAAACTTTCCAGATCTATTTCACTTTGAGGATTCCAATTTTTCGTAGATATCTCACTAAGAACGGCGTTGTTGCTAGCGTTATGGAAATTCTAGCGGGAGCAAATAATTTGTGAATCGCGTACGCCACTACAAAAGTGGACGATCCGGACAAAACGGCTTGAATCTTCTCGTTATCCGCCATTCCCAAGTGGTTCACGAACGAAGGTATATCTAGTCCGCTGCAAAGAAATATATCAATTATCACAACTTTCAAATTTTCCATTACGTTTCGAAAACGTGAAACTTTGAAGGATGGTGCAAGAGAGCGAAGGCGCGACTTGAGAATACGGGCTTATAAGTCAAATACGACGGAGATCTACATCATTGCCAGATGGCGGGTTTTATACACAGTAGATTGTAAAACAATGCGTCGTTGAAGAAGAAAGAAAAAAAAAAAACCGAGGAAAAAACTGACCTAGACACTGCCATGTAACAAGTGCCGAGAGATATCAGCGATATACCAACGTGGAAGACCATAACGGTACTTCCATAGTCCTTGACCGCTCTCTTGAGCTTTCCTGCTGCGGGCGTTGCGGATGTATTTGCAGTTTGATTCGTGGTACTGCCGGATTCAGTCGAATACATCGCTACACGAACGTTCTCCGGAGAAAGTAAATCTAGATCTTTTATCCGTCTCGCAATGATGTTACCTACGTCACCTGATCGTAATATTAGAAACGTTAAGGTTTTTTCAAAAAGATGCGAGAATTGAAATCGAGTACGTCCAAACGTGCGACCATTTCTTTACTCCAACGGCAAAATATATTTTTGAACATTGTCATATACGGAGAGGAAGCAATATTTGTTTTTGTAAAATCTTCGTGCACGCAATAAAAAGTTGATTAAAAGTACGTTCGTTCAATAATTTCACTCCCGGTTATCAGGAGAACCGTAGCAATTTTTTGAAATACTTCGCGCCGGAGCAAGATTGGTGAACGCAGGTCGTGCAAAACGTTAGCTAGCGGTACGATACCAAGAGCTTACTACCCGCGGAGCTTCCCAATGGCTGACCTTTTTGTTTCTTAGCAACTTTCGGCACAGCTTTTTTCATCTTGGCGTAATGGAAGTTTTGCATGTTTTCCGCAACATATTTGTCATCTCTGGCTCGGTCCCCGCCGGGCATATTCAGATGCATGGATTTTCCTTCGGACGAAAAAGGCTGCGGGACGTTGCTTTGCATGGAGCTGTTAAGACTCACGGCGCCCGTACAGTCGTACGAATCGACGTACAAATTGCTGCGAGTTTCCCTACGACGCGTCGTCTGGGACCAGTCGCCGCGAGATCCGTCGAACCTAAATTTTGGATCACCGATCATTTTGCTGGTTTGATAGATCAGAACAGGACCGGTGATGTCTCGTGCCCTCTCGGACGTAAACCGTCCGGTCTCGTTGGCAAATATTTGCTTCATGTTGAACGGCAACGATAACGACGGAGCAGCTGGATAGGATTTCTTAGCCGTGACGTGAACGTGTTTGGCATCTCTGACACCGCCGTTTCGAAGCGATTCATCTAGGAAAACGGAAGCTGAGAAAAGAAAGGATTACGCTTTACTCAACGGAACAATTGATTTCGAACGACGTTTGCGATACCTGTATGTTTGTAGCGCGGTAGCAGAGTAGCTTGCAGGTTGGGATAACCCCACTTCGCGGCGCAGCTGCTCAGTTTTAGAACCATTATCACTGTTTACCTTTCGCTCGGCTCTGATCCGCGCGGACAGAGCGATATCGGACCGAATGTTTTTTCTCCACGACTAGAGGAATGATCGGGCAATATTGTAGGACGCACGTCGCGATCGAATGGAAAACCGGTATTGCCAAGGACACCCGGTGCAAGCGAACTCGTCGCCGACGGAAAATACCAATCCCTGACGCGTCACGCGTACGGCAACCCAAAGTACGCGCTTTGTCTCTAAATAGTCGCAGTTTCGAGGAGAATCGGAGTTTCATATCCGGGTAGCAGGAGAGCGAGTTAGTAATCGTTCCTCGGCAAGTGACCCCGCCTACTCCTGCCGCGAGTCGTTGCCCCTTGTCCGAGAGGGATCCGGGCAGGATGGCCGACTACGACGCGGGGGGGCGGGGCGGGGCGGGGGTGCGATGCTGTCTATCGTTATATTCACCAATTAAAAGTCGAGTGCGCGGCGGGCAAGAGGCGCGAAGCGGAGTTGACCGTCGGTTGTCTGACAACGAGGGGCTTCGAGGATCGAATGGCTTCTGAATACTCGTGGTAATCCTGATACCGAGGCACCGAATACCTCCTTTCGGACGATTCGCTGCCAGCGGTGGCAGACGATGTATCCTGGGTTGCCTTCCACCAGGGGGCCCGAACGATTATTTATACGTTCGTACGGACACCGAGTAAGTATGAAGGCAGGAGTCGAAAAAGCCGAATACCGAATGGTAGCCGAATAGTCGTGGCATATCTACTCGATACCCCCCCCCCCCCCCCCAACCTACCTTATCCTCGTGTCTCGTCTCGTCTGAAGATTCGGTTACCCGATCGTAACTTGCTTTCTAGCAGCCTTATCGTTCTGCGACCAGCGGTACTCGACCCTACGCCTGAAAATAGGTCGGGAAATGCATCGGCGATCGATTCGGAGATGCGTCGGAAATCTGAGATTTGTGAAGGCTATAGACTTCTCATTTCCGCGATTCCGAAAACATCTATCGTTGACCACGAAGAAACATCGAAAGCTGGCTTGATGTCGCAAAATTCGACCTCTCCGGAATAATATGAAACCTGTAATGAAGGTGGTAAACTCGTTAGGTACGTGTTGCTGCTGCGGTACAGCGAGACTATCCTGACGGGGACGGAAGGAACCCAAGTAAGCGACGTTGTATACGTATTCGCGAAGTCCTCCTTCATTTCGCTGTCTTACCCATTTCTCTAATTCATGCATAGCATTTATTGATAAACGTGATGTAACCAAGTTGTATCTCATTCATCGGGAACTACCACTGATAGATTTCGAGTAGTAAATGTAATAATCACTGATCAAAATAAATACTCCCTCGAGTAATACGTTCATTTTTCCATAGTCACCTATTCGCTAGTTGGCTCAATAGCACGCAACATTCGACCGGATACCGAATATTAGATCAGCAGTCGAATAGCCCGAATACCGAATAGTCGTGGCATCTCTCTAGATCGTCGCACTTACGCCGTGAATAGGAGTTTTCGTATCCGGGTAGCAGGAGAGCGAGTTGGTAATCGTTCCTCGGCGAGCGACCCCGCCTCCCCCCGCGCGGATTGGCCTGCTCGCCCGCATGCCATTGGCCGAGCGAGATTCGCCAAGACGTCCCCGCCGGTGTGCCGCGGTCGCGCTGCCGCGAGGGCGGGGGGGGGGGGGGGGGGGGGGGGGGTGCGATGCTGTCAATCATAATTCTCCAATTGAAAGTCGAGTTGTCTGCGTGCAAGGCGAGCAGAAGGCGTGAATCGCAACTTACCGCCGGTTGCCTCGCAACGAGGAGTAACAAGCGAACGGCTCTTGCGCACTCCTGGGATCCTGATACCGAGGCTCCGAATACCTCCTTTCCGACGATTCGCGGCTAGCGGTGGCGTATGGTGGGATGTGTTGGGTTACCTACCGCCGGGAATCTCAGCGATTCCTTATACCGGAAACCTTCGATGGAACATGCGTGTAATTCGTGGGTGACACAACTCACAACTTTTAATATCTTTATGTTGGCTCATTTTGAATAATCAAAAATTGGGAAACTCGAGAGTGTAGGAAATGAACACCCACTTTTACTTACGACTTATCCCATTGCGATGCCCGCAGTAGCGCTGCCGCGGGCGTGTTTGTTCCATTCGCCAACGGTTCTGGTCACGACAAGCGTCATTTTTGTTCGTTTTCACCTGAAATTGTGCTACCAATAGTCCTCATTGATCGGAAATATGGCTGCTTGTCAGATAAATAATTGGCCATCCAGAAATATTATAGGATTTATAACGAAAATTATAAACTGTCTGCCTGGTAGAGACGGAAAGAGAACAAATAAGTAAAATCTTATTCCATTTGTATTGAATCATTTTTTATTTCCTTTTTGTTGTTGTTGCTCAATAGTTCATTTTACAAGTAGCATTTATCGATAAACTTGATGTAAATATCTACGTATCTCGTGCATTACAACTCACCACTGATGATAGAATTCGAGTAACGAATATAATAATTTGTGAAACACAATAAATACATTTTCAGTGATATGCGCGTGTTTTGTCACGTTTAGGTATCGGTAGTCGCACGACTCGAATATCAGAAAAGATCGCGATTGAATTACTAGAATCATTATTATACGCATACCGAGCATTAGGAAAGTAGCCGAATAGTCGTGGTATCTCGAAATCGCCGCAGTTTCGACGTGAACAGGAGTTTTCGTATCCGGGTAACAGGAGAGCGAGTTGGTAATCGTTCCTCGGCACGTGACCCCGCCTCCCCGGCGCGGATTGAGCGCGCGCTCGCACGCCATTGGCCGAGCGAGATTCGGCAAGATGGCCGCCGGTGTGCCGGCACCTAGGGTGAGGGGCGGGGCGGGGGATGCGATGCTGCCAATCATATTTCGCCGATTGGCGCTGCAGGACACGCAGGAGGTGTGCATCGGCGCTAGTCGTCGGTTGCCTAGTAACGAGGAGTAACAAGCGAATGGCTCTTGCGCACTCCTGGGATCCTGATACCGAGGCTCCGAATACCTCCTTTCCGACGATTCGTGGCTAGCGGTGGCGAATGGTGTATGTTGGGTTGCCTGCCGCCAGGCGTCTCAACAATTCCTATGGCATCTTGAAATCGTCGCAGTTTCGAAGTGACTAAGAGTTTTCGTATCCGGGTAACAGGAGAGCGAGTTGGTAATCGTTCTTTGGTACGTGACCCCGCCTCCCCCCTCGCGGAATGGCCTGCTCACCCGCATGCCATTGGTCGAGCGAGATTCGCCAAGATGGCCGCCGGTGCGACGCTACCTCGGCCGGGGGGCGGGGCGGGGCAAGCGATGCGCCCAATCATATTTCGGCGATTGACGTTGTAGGACAAGCAGGAGGTGTGCATTGGCGCTAGTCGTCGGTTGCCTAGTAACGAGGAGTAACAAGCGAACGGCTCTTGCGCACTCCTGGGATCCTGATACCGAGGCTCCGAATACCTCCTTTCCGACGATTCGTGGCTAGCGGTGGCGAATGGTGTATGTTGGGTTGCCTGCCGCCAGGCGTCTCAACAATTCATGTGGCATCTCGAAATCGTCGCAGTTCCGACGGGAATAGGAGTTTGCGTATCCGGGTAACAGGAAAGCGAGTTGGTAATCGTTCCTCGGCACGTGATCCCGCCTACCCCGCGAGGATTGAGCGCGCGCTCGCACGCCATTGGCCGAGCGAGGTTCGGGCAAAATGGCCGCCGGTGTGCCGGCACCTAGGGTGAAGGGCGGGGCGGGGGAAGCAATGCTGCCAATCATATTTCGCCGATTGGCGTTGCAGAACAAGCAGGAGGTGTCAATCGACGCTAGGCGTCGGTTGCCTAGCAACGAGGAGTAACAAGCGAACGGCTCTTGCACACTCCTGGGATCCTGATACCGAGGCTCCGAATACCTCCTTTCCGACGATTCGTGGCTAGCGGTGGCGAATGGTGTATGTCGGGTTGCCTGCCGCCAGGCGTCTCAACAATTCCTGTGGCATCTCGAAATCGTCGCAGTTCCGACGGGAATAGGAGTTTGCGTATCCGGGTCACAGGAAAGCGAGTTGGTAATCGTTCCTCGGCACGTGATCCCGCCTACCCCGCGAGGATTGAGCGCGCGCTCGCACGCCATTGGCCGAGCGAGGTTCGGGCAAAATGGCCGCCGGTGTGCCGGCACCGCGGTGAGGGGCGGGGTGGGGGAAGCAATGCTGCCAATCATATTTCGCCGATTGGCGTTGCAGAACAAGCAGGAGGTGTCAATCGACGCTAGGCGTCGGTTGCCTAGCAACGAGGAGTAACAAGCGAACGGCTCTTGCACACTCCTGGGATCCTGATACCGAGGCTCCGAATACCTCCTTTTCGACGATTTGTGGCTAGCAGTGCCGAATGGTGTAGGTTGGGTTGCCTTCCGCCAGGGGTCTCCGCGATTTTTCCTACCAGAAACGTTCGATGGAACATATGCGTATTTCGTGGGTGACAATTCACGACTTTTAGTGTCTTTATGTTGGCTTATTTTGAATAATCAAAAATTGGGAAAATCGAGAGTGTAGGAAATGAGCACCCACTGTTACGACTTGTTCCGCAGTAGCGCTGCCGCGGGCGTGATTGTTTTATTCGCCAATAGTTCTGGTCACGACACGCGTCATTTTTATTCGTTTTCACCTGAAATTGTGCTACAAATAGTCCTCTTTATTCGGAAATATGACTGCTTGTTAGATAAATGATTGCCCATCCAGGAATTATAGTATTTATAACGAAGATCTCAAACTGGCTGCGTGGTGGGGAAGGAAAGAATACAAATGAGTAAAATCTTATTCCATGGGTATTGAATCATTTTTTATTTCTTTTTTTTTTGCTCAATAGTTCATTCGACAAGTAGCAATTATCCATAAACTCGATGTAAATATCTACGTATCTCGTGCATCACAACTAACCACTGATGATAAATTTCGAGTAACGAATATAATAATTTTTTAACAAAATAAATACATTTTCAGTTATATGTACGTGTCTTGTCATGTTCAGGTATTCGGTAGTCGCACGACTCGAATATCGCATAAGATCGCGATAGAAGTATTAGAATCATTATTATACGCATGCCGAGCATTAGGAAAGTATCCGAATAGTCGTGGTATCTCGAAATCGTCGCAGTTCCGACGTGAATAGGAGTTTTCGTATCCGGGTAACAGGAAAGCGAGTTGGTAATCGTTCCTCGGCGCGTGACCCCGCCTGCCCCGCGAGGCTCGAGCGCGCGCTCGCACGTCATTGGCCGAGCGAGGTTCGGGCAAGCTGGCCGCCGGTGTGCCGGCACCGCCGCTGAGGGGCGGGGCGGGGAGTGCGATGCTGCCAATCATAATTCGCCGATCGGCGTTGCAGGACAAGCAGGAGGTGTCAATCGACGCTAGGCGTCGGTTGCCTAGCAACGAGGAGTAACAAGCGAACGGCTCTTGCACACTCCTGGGATCCTGATACCGAAGCTCCGAATACCTCCTTTCCGACGATTCGTGGCTAGCAGTGGCGCATGTTGTATGTTGGGACGGCTGCCGCCAGAGGTCTCAGCGATTCCTTATACCAGAAACCTTCGATGGAACATGCGTGTAATTCGTAGGTGACAATTCACGATTTCTAGTGTCTTTATGTTGGCTTATTTTTAATAATCAAAAATTGGGAAACTCGAGAGTGTAGGAAATGAACACCCACTGTTACGACTTATCCCATTGCGATGCCCGCAGTAGCGCTGCCGCGGGTGTGTTTCTTTCATTCGCCAATGGTTCTGGTCACGACACGCGTCATTTTTATTCGTTTTCACCTGGAATTGTATTACCAATAGTCCTCATTCTTCGGAAATATGGCTGCTTGTCAGATAAATAATTGGCCATCCAGGAATATTATAGTATTTATAACGAAGATCTCAAACTGGCTGCGTGGTGGGGAAGGAAAGAATACAAATAAGTATAATCTTATTTCATGTATATTAAATCATTTTTTATTTATTTTATTTTTTTCTCCGCAATACTTCATTTCACAAGTAGCATTCATCGATAAACTTGATGTAAATATGTACGTATCTCGCGCATCACAACTCACCACTCTGATGATTGATAGATTTCGCGTAACGAATATAATAATTTGTTGACACAATAAATACATTTTCATTTATATACGCGTGTTTTGTCACGTTCAGGTATTCGGTAGTCACCTGACAGGAATATTAGAAAAGATCGCGATAGAAATATTAGAAATATCATACGCGTGTCGAACATTAGGAAGGTAGCCGAATAGTCGTGGCATCACGCAATCGTCCCAGTTCCGACGTGAATAGGAGCTTTCGTATCCGGGTAACAGGAGAGCGAGTTGGTAATCGCTCCTCGGCAGGCGACCCCGCCCGCCGCTCCGCGAACGTGTCGCTAATCTCGCACGCCATTGGCCGACAGAGATTCGGGCAAGATGGCCGCCGGTGTCCTGCCGCCCGCTGCCGCGTGGGCGGGGCGGGGAGGTGCGATGCTGTCAATCATAATTTACCAATTAACCGTCGCGCTGTCGCCCGCAAGACGAGCAAGAGGCGTGCGTCGTAGTCGCGCGTCGGTTGCCTGGCAACGAGGCGTCGCGATCGCACGGCTCTTGCGCACTCCTGGGATCCTGATACCGAGGTTCCGAATACCTCCTTTCCGACGATTCGCGCGGCCAGCGGTGGCCGACGGCGTATGTTGGGTTGCCCTCCACCAGGAGTCTGATCGATTCTTTACATCGCTTAATTGCCTCGTATCGATCGGACGGACTCGTCAACTCGACTCTACCGTCTCCCCCTCGTTCCCTGGGAGAACATGTCGATAAAATTGCAGCAGACCGAGAACTTTGGTGTTCATCAACCGACCTTTTATCTGCCCTACAGGTACGGTAGTAGATGGGAAAACATTTTGGAAAGGTATACTTCGAATTTACCTCGCGTTCTCGAGTTATTCGCGGTGTTTTCCAACCCGCGTTGTTGATTCACCCGACGCAATATGCGGCCAAAGATATGAAAAATATTTCCCAAACACGAGGATACGCCGTATACACCGTGATATCGACGTGTTTCGAGAACTGATACGCCACGTATCGCGCGCTCACCTATATATAGACTCACGTATACGTAACCACCGACCATACGAGTTCAGCGCGCGTATTGCCCGATCTATTATCAATATACCTACTAACAGGTGATAGGTGAAAAGAACTTTGTGACCGTGGTAAAAATCGATTAACGTGCTCGCTGGCTGTTGACAACGGTGATGTGAATAATTTATCGTGAATCCTAATGTACGATGGTCGCGTGCACGTACGAGAAAAAACACACGCGGTGTTTTTCGATGCCCACGTAAGATTCTATTCGTTATCAAAAAACAGCGCCGTTCACAACTCGGTGGACCGATCTACGAATCCAAATGCGATTATAAGGCGCAATAGGAACCTACTTCTTCGGCGTTCCACTACGCGAGACGTTCCCTCGCCTCCGTAAGTAGATACCTACCGATTTTTGAACTCTGATCGTAGAACGTTGTCTTCGTAACGTTTCCCTTCGACGGAACGATCTCTCATTCTTCCGCTCATCGCTTTCAACGATATTTCGAAAAAATCCGAAAGCGACAATCAGAGAAAACGGTCAAATGAAACTGCGCCTACCGAACAAAGATCAGGTGAATTCCACGAGTCGAAATGATCGACGCTGGAACACGGAATACCCGAATAATAAAAAGAAATTAAACCAGGCCACGTTGTAATAGTTATTCTCATTTTTTATTAATCGTTTATTTTTACAGCACGGTACATTTAGGTATTTCTTTACATTTATCGGACAGATGTTCGCGAAGAGGAGACGCCCTTTCGCTCGAGCTGAATACGCGAGTTGCGGGGTAGGTATAGGTACCACGGCATTTTCGCAGCGCGCGTTCCTACCTACGATTTGTTCGATGGTTCCGAGTAGGAACGTGCTTAAATTCAAAATTATGTCGGCTCGTCCGGCAAGGTAAGACCATGGCGATAAGTAAAAGGTACGCCTTGCGAGACGAGGAATAGGGCGCGTCGCGGGGTCGCGCGACGGTCTCCGTGTTTCCGTCATCGAGCGCCGTACGACACGTGCGAATTACGAATCGACACGTGGGTCCAATGGGGGATACCTACCTACCTACCTACCTAGATACGCGTCGTATCTACGAATACGTCGCGGGCATTTAGGCGAATCCGACTTTTTGCTCGATTCACCAACTGCCTAAATGCCGGATTCTTCTCAGCGCCCGCGACGTACGCCCCCACGTTACGCGTGGTAATGTTGGTAAAATTTACGTAGGACAATAATGCCGCGCAGGCGAAACACGTTTGTCGGTAGCGCGACAGTTCGATATAACGATGTTGCAACGCGGGAAACGACAACTCCGTAAACGGCACTATTTTACAACCATTGCGTATCAATTTTCCATGGTCTAGCCGGTCGAAGCGGAGAAGATATAGTCTCGCGTTATCGATTTCCAAGCAGACATGCGTGCGACATTCGTAACACAGCGGCGGCACTGCGCGAGGCACGCGGCTAACCGACATTGTACGGTCCGAACGTCCGTCCCGAATAGAGACTGTGTCCCCGTGCGACCGTTAACGTTAACGTTAACGTCAACGTTTCCGCTATAAACGATCATTTTTCTACTAATCGAATAATCGAGTTTGCGACGCTCGCGAACGGAACGCGCTTAGAAACAGTCAACATGAATGAAAATAAAGAAGACTGAGGATACCTATATAATTATTGTTCTTGGATACAGTTACGTACACGCACGTGCCTTCTATACCTAGGTAAGACTATCGGCACCAAATAAATAAATAGAATATAAAAGATCGGCAGACATACCGTTTCGAGAATCCGATAATCTCTCGCATGTTATCCCGAGCTGTTCGTCGTTCGTTGTACGCGCCTTCCGTACGAGGTTACGGAATTTTACATTTCAATTAACGATAGAGCCCGGACTCGTGATACGTATCGAACTGCTTCTATGTCGTACGATATATTACTAACCACGGTGTTTCGTAACGTTGCGAAACACCGATTGATTCGATTTTACTTCGTTGTAACCGACGCAATTTAAATTTTCTCACGAAAACAATATGATAATCGCACTTTTCTTCTCGCGACTCTGCGAGCATCGTCTCCTGAAAGTCGTTATTTCATCCTTTCAGATAGAAATAAGAAAGAATAAGAATTTTTCGCGAAGAGATGACTTTCGCATCGGACGTCCAGATTCTTCAGACACTCAACGTGCACAAGAGCGACGTGAACAGCGTTGACTTTGCCGGCGATTGCATCCTCGTCACCGCCTCCGGGTAATTTGAATTCCACGGAAATATCTATATCCGGGAAAAAAATCCCCGGACAAACCGGAACCAGGGATCCTGAAAAATTCATGAAGTTTGATTTAATGATTTGTCTATTTGTTCGTTTATTTGCTTTTTTACCCTTCGGGAATATTTGATTGGAAGTCCTCGAGCCGAGAGAATATAAAAATTGTTATCGTTCTCTCGGTTTACTCGGGGTTGCCGCGAATGGCATTTCACCGAGCGTAAACGCACTTTTACGTAGGTACATTTCTTTCTCACGTGCAGCATTTCGTTGTTTTTTTTGTTTTTGTTTTTTTTTCTCTTCTCCCAACGATTCTTCGCGCAATAGAAAAATTACTTCGCATTTCTTCAATTACTTCATACAGGGACAAAAAAATCAGAGTATGGGAATGGCAAAAGGGTTTGGGTTACGTAGAGGCTGGATACTCGCCTTTGACTGGTCACAAGTACGGGGTAACATCCGTCAAAGTAAGTCCCCAGGGTACGATGCTCGCTTCGGCAAGTATAGACGGAACCACTCACCTCTGGAACCTGCGGGTACGTACGTTGTCCTCGTGGCACTTCAGTCCTCGCGTTGACGCGACCACTGAAAAGCAATAGCACAGGCCATAGCAGTCGCGTCGCGTGAAATTTCGCCAAAATAATAACAGCGCCGAGCCAAGAACGTTACGATCGTACTTGATTCGGAGACGCGTATGATGACGCGTTTCGGTTGAAACGAGACACGTACGCTTTGAAATCGTATAGGAATAGGTTTGCCGAGAGTAACACGCGAGCAGATTCGATGGTAAAAGCATTTGAATCGTGGATTTTCGATTAACGAGTTTGTTTTTCAGTCCGGCGCGAGAATTCATACGATGGTACAGGCCGGCGGTGAAGCCGTCCGTGTATGCCGCTTCTCACCGAATTCGATCTTACTCGTAACGGCGGGCGATAGCGGTCAAATATGCGTCTGGGATTTGATACATAAGAGTTTGATAAGGTAATTATCCCCCATCCCCCATCCCCCATCCCCCATCCCCCATCCCCCATCCCCCATCCCCCATCCCCCATTCTTCGTTTCGTCCCGCGTTCAGAATCGTCGAGGGCAACGCGCGTCACGGGGACACGTATATACAATATATATCGCTGGCTCGTCTCGCTCCGGATAACGTTTGGATCACGTTCAATTTCGCAAACGTTTCTCGTCCCAGATCGATTCAGCAACACGAAGGAGCCGTACAGAGCGTCTGTTTCTCGCCAGATTCGTGCTGGTTGCTAACATCTTGTACCTTCGGCGTTATGAAATTATTTTCTTCCGCCGAATTGAGCGATACGTGCACGACTGACAATCGCTCCGTCAACGCTATTACATCCGTCGACGATGCTCACGACTTGGGAGTTGTATCCTGTGATTTTTCCCACCAACAACGAGTTACCGGTGCGATACCACCGCGAGAGCGGTGATTGAGAGCGACGAGGAACTATCGGGGAATCGTCGAACGAATTTAAATGCCGTGGAAATATCTACGTTGCCTGACGCGCCTTATTTCCAGATGTCGAACCCTTCACCAAGGTATACTACCTGGTTACCTGTGGAAACGATCATTTGGTGAAATTGTGGGAGGTCAGCGTGTCGCGGAACAAATGTGAACCGCAACCCTCGTTTGCGTCGATCACTTTATCTAGAACCATGGAGAAACACGGCAGTACGTTGACTTGCGTTCGTTTTAACACCAGTGGTACTTACATCGCGAGTAGTGGCTTAGATAAAGCATCGATTATTTGGGAAACTGTAAGGATTACGGACAAGATTGTTCGAAAAGCGAGCAACGCTTTTGTTTCTTTTCTGCCAAATATCGACAGTTGCCCGTTGGAAAATGACGTATTTCTTGCAGAGCAGCGGAAAAATAATCGCGGTCTTGGGAGGTCACAAACGATACGTCGCGTGTTGTGCTTTTTCGAGAGATGGAAACTTATTGGCGACCGGTAATGCCCGGAGATGTCCGCTTATTCGATGTCGGCGTTGTTCGATGGCTCGGTAAAGCTCTCGCGTACCTAACCCACGGCATCGATACGTTTCAGGTTCCAACGACAAATCCGTGATAGTGTGGGATTTGACCGGAAATTTGAACTCGGACTCGCAGCTCGTGAAAGCTTGCATTCCAAAAATGCATTACGGGTTCGACGGAGAGGTAGGTATTCGAGATAGAAACCAACAATTATACATATTGTCGCGCCACGTGATACGGCAAGTAGCGGAGTTCCTTCGAGACGTGAAAAACATTTTCTGACCTCGATCGTTCGATCTTTCCATGTACCGAAACATCTTCGAACGTGCCGTCGCGATATACGTGTGCCCCTGAAGACGATACTGGGAGAACAGGAGGTTATGAAACAAGTCGAGTGCGCGGATAACAGGGTGAAGTTGATTCAAAAAATTGACGATCACAGCGGAGCCGTGAACACGGTGGATTTTTATGGAAACAGTCTGCTAGCCTCCGGATCCGGGTGAGTTGGCCATATTTTATCACGCAATTTCCTACCGGAGTCCGTTGCATCGATTGAAAGCGAATTGGGAGGGGGAGGGGGAGGGGGAGGGGGAGGGGGAGGGGGTAGAGTTCCAGTATTGGGAGTTCGAATGGAAATGGAGAAGGGAATGGAAATTTGTTGAGGGAAACATTTGATTTAGGGACAAGTTTGTTCGCATTTGGGAAGCGGTTCGGACGGTGGACGAAGATGGAAGGGAGGAAACGACGTTCGAGGAGAAAAATTTTGGCCCGATGGAAGGCCACAAGTACAGCGTGAATCACGTGGAATTTAGCCCCTGCGGCGCTATGTTGGCCTCGTGCTCTCTAGACGGTACCACGATCGTATGGGATACGGAGGTACTAATTGACGATGTACGCTGGATTTTTATCCAACATACGTATTAAATCGGCGATACGAGTGCAACTTAGACGATTTCTCCGTTAAGCTCGGCGTACGCGCGAAAGCGAGTTTCGTCAATTCTGGTTCTGGGATACGAGTGTGCCGATGGTCCCCGAACGGGAAATTGATCGCTACCGCTGGCGACGACGAGAAGACGACGATGTGGTGCGTCGACACTATGGAAGAAGTTCGGTAAATATAAGAATGATCCGAACAATTTACGTAGATTCGTTTCGCTTTCGGCTCGTCACACGTCTTCTCCTCTCCTCGGGCGCGAGCGTATCGGAACGATAGGGACGGGCGGGTTGTACCTACCATTCGTCGACCGAAACTTACCCTGTTCCCTTCCTCATCGCGCGCACAAGGGAAGGGAAGGGATGGGACGAGACGAGACGAGACGATCGCCTTACCCGCTGCACGATGATGACCGTTCGTTTCTGTTGGGTCGAGAGTTGAACAGCGGAATTCCATTCTTCCAGAATCTTCAGCGGTCATTCGGATGCTATCACGACAGTTTCGTTCACTCCGGATTCCAATTATTTGGTGACGGGATGTAGCGATGGAACTTGGTGCCTTTTCGACCTAAAAGACATGGAAAATCAGCTGCCCCTCGTCTTTTGCGAGGATGGCCACGATCTTGGCGTCCAAGATTCGGATTTCAGTCCCGTACTCAAGGAATCGATCGTTTCGTCCGGTAACGATCCAACCCCTGTATCTAATTCGCGCTACTTTTCCTCCGAAAATGGTCGATCTCGTTTTCTCGCAATCGAGTAATACCTATCGCATCGAATTATATCGGCTACCAGGTACATGCGAAGCCGAGAGATTCAGGGATTGAAAAACGAACGTTCGTTGTTTTATCGCTGCTGTTTCCTCGAACGATTCGTCGCGGACCGTCGTGGATATCCTACGCGTATCCTCGGTCGTCTTATTTTGGGAATTTGCAGGTTCACGTGCCGGTTCTGCGAGATTTTCTTACCTGTTAGCGACCTGCGGGAACGATTCTTTGGTGAAATTATGGTACGTAACGATGTTCGACGAGGGCGTTACGAGCGAGGATTCCCATTCGTGGACGGGTACAACGGCAGGTAGCCACGAGCAAAATTACACGTTGTCCAAATCCATGTCCGGACATGGTGGAAACGTGATGAGCGTTAGATTCTCGCCGACGAACGGTGAGATTTTGGGAACGGTTGCGACCGATCGGACCGCTCGACTCTGGTCCGTCGTAAGTGATCGCGACTATTAACTCGTTGTTCGATTGATCTTTACCGAGTACTTTTACTACAGTTATCACAGGCATACGACGGAGATTGAAATATTTCTCGTTCGCAGCATACCGGCATGTGTTTGCACGTGTTAGAAAACCACGAAAGCCTCGTTACCGCTTGTGCCTTTACCGAAGATTCGTCGTTATTCGCAACTGGTAATAAATTTCAACGAACAAACAAACAATGATAAAAAACGAATCGGCTCGTCTCACCGTGATATTTTCCACCTCCAGGGGCCTTGGACAAAACTATACTGATTTGGAATTTACCGCAACAACTGTTGTCGCATACTATTCTCGTCGATAAGCTTAGGAAAGCGAAGAAGAGCGTGAGCACTCGTCGGTAGTTTAATTAATAACGGGAGTTCCGAGTTTTTTTTTTTGGAACAAGTTGCTTCCATCTACGAGCCGGAAACTTTTGCCGCCGCCGCCACCGCCACCAACGTCGCGTTGTCGTTCCAAAAGCGACGCGACCACGAATTCTTGACATTCAAACGCAGAATTTTCCAGCTGCAGTTGAAACTTCCTCGCCTCTCTGACGTCGATCGACCAGTCGCGACTTTCTCCCCTTTCACCCCGCCGTTTTTCCGACCGCTTTGCGATTCCTTGACGTTTTTTTTTCCGCGTACACCGCGAAAAAGCTTCGCGACTAGAATCGTTGACGATTTGTCGTTTTGCACTTTCATTTCTGCGGAAATACCGCTACTACCGAAAAGTCTACCTCGTATCGTTTTCCATCGGTTCGCTGTACCTACTTTTAAAAAAAAAAACTAGTTTTTCCGGGCCTTTTCGCGGATAACATTCTTTACTTTGATTTTCGTTCGACTCTCCCATCAGGCTATTGGCATTTTTTTGAAAACTACGACATACCATATTACGCACCGATCGCAAACAGAGGAGACATGAGATGAAAGAAAAACATAGCATACACACCTGTTTCAGACGCGAAACGGAATTTCGAGCAAATATTTTCCCATCACTGAAATCGAGCGGTATACGTATAGCTGTACGAGCGGTATATTATTACGCAACGCGGAGTCAATAAAGATAATAATCGCCTTAGCAGCAGTCGATCGGTTTGACGACGAATAAAGAGAGAGAGAGAGAGAGAGAGAGAGAAAAAGAACACAATTTAATGGAAAGAGAGGAATGCTGGCGCTTGTTTGTTTTTTTGTTTTCCGTAGTTTTCAAATACCATTACCGCGCGCGAGCCATTTGGCGAAATGTATATTTTCGTTAATTTCAGGTTGCCGATTGGAAATGGGAGGATGTGAAGAAATGGTTCAGGGAAATAGAATTGTTACACTTGACCGAGGGAGTTCAAGCTTCTTCCTTTTGCGGACGGCATCTTTTGAGCGCGCCTGAAGAAACTCTGATAGATGAATTGGGTGTGGAAGACGAGGAGGTAGACATATCGCTGGAAAATTCTTTGAAATTCGTATCGCGGACGCGATAGAAAAAGAAAAAAAACGTTTAAAAAACCAACCGCGACGGCATATTTTTCTGTTGACAGACGATGGAATTGTTTAAGAAACATTTATATTGGTTGAGACGGGAAGAGAGTTACACGTGGGAAATGAGCGACGATATAGAGGTACCGCACGAGTTTTTGTGCCCGATAACTCACGAGATCATGCGCGAACCCGTGCAATGCTCAGGTCAGTATACCATTACCATTCGAGAGAGAGAGAGAGAGAGAGAGAGAGATCGGATCGGAGATATAACGGATCCGTGATTATTTCAATTACAATCCATAACGGAGATAAATTTCAGATGGCTTCACGTACGAGCGTGCTGCTATCAACGAGTGGTTTTTGAGCGGAAAGTATTCGAGCCCGATGACGAATGCCCCGTTACACGACACAACGTTTACTCCAAAGATCGAGTTGAGGCATGCGATACATACTCTACTATTCGGAGAACGAAGCGCCGAATAGCGATAGATCCGGCCTACTTTTAAACACGTTCACGTCCATTGGCGAGCTACGAGTAGGGAGACGCGTGGCGATTCGATGGTTTTGTAAAACTACGACTGCACTGCACCGAAAAGTGACTTAATTATTGGATAGCGGACCATTTTCAGAAGATAAAGATAAACGACACTTTGAGCAACTATTTTTTCTTTCTACGTCCTAGCATTAGAATTTTGTCTCCTCCTCCTCCTCCTCCTCCTCCTCCTCCTCCTCCTCCTCCTCCTCCTCCTCCTCCTCCTCTTCCTCTTGTATAATTCTGCAAGTTTGAGTGTACCCCAAAAATGGCAATATTTTCGAACGATTTCGATTGGAAAGAGGCAAGGGGAAAGATGTACTTCTCGCGTGTGGAATGATATCTGAAAAATAAAGGAAACTGTTTATCGAAATACGGACAAGCATTATTCGCGAAGACGCGTCGCCGAAGAACGACCCGAACCGTTTTAAATTCTTGCGATCACCCGATCATCGGATGAACCGGCAAACGTGCAACGACGGTCGAATGATCGTCGAGTCGTTGGAAATTTGAATCAAACCCGACGCTCAGCTTCGAATGGATAGCTCTGATACATCTCGCGATGCGAGCTTGACGTACGATAATTATCGAACGATCTTTCACAAATGTTCGGCGATTAATTTTCCGCCGAAAACTTCCGCGCGTCGATTTCGCTTGTTTGCCACCGGATACGGTATGATTTGGTATTTGTAGAGTGGCAACATTCGGAGTTAAACTCCGACCTTTAGGCGAGGTACCTGTGGCAAAATTCAGAAAACGTCGATTTTTCTTCACACGTCTTTATTCCACCAGGCAGGCATGGGAATTACAAGTACGGGTAGATCGCGACGGATCCTGGAAATACTGAGATGAAATGTTTGACATTTTTGATAATCTGGTAGTTAGGAATGTTTTGAATTTGATATTCGCGTGAATTTTGTAGAATGCTCGAGGATAATCGGGTCAAGGCACGACACATTAATAGCTAGCTTACTCGGGAAGTAATGGAAATATTTCCCTTTCTTGGTCTAATTACACGTAAAATGAAAAAAATTAAATCCCCCCCTATCCAAACGAAAACCGCTGATTTCGAATCCAATCTTAGAACAGGAGGTAGCATCATCATTGAAATTCCATCGCGAGAATATGCGCTATCTGTACGCCAGGCAAAAAGAACTCTCGAATTGAGGTTGAATTAAATTTAAAAGAAAAAAAATTCAAGAAAGCAACAATGATGATGATGATGATGATGATGATGATGATGATGATGATGATGATGATGGTGGTGATGATGATAATAATAATAGTAATAGAAATAGAAATAATAATATTATTAATAACGTAGATCAACCGAACAAGATTTCGTGTTCATACGTGCGTTCCTTGATACGCGAGCGTTCATCCGCACATTATTTGACGAACGAAATCTTCGTAGTTGATATTTCCTTGCGAATCTTCGTGTCCCGCGAGTAGCGTTTCTACTTCTTCGTCGCTAAGTTTCTCTCCTGCAATGATTCGTTGCCCCTCCGTTACTTCGTTGCGAACAAAAATATGTTTTCGACAAATTTTTAGCCATGTACGTACCCAGGGTTGTTAGCAAATGCCTAAGTTCGGCCGACGAAATGAAACCGTTTCCATCTTTGTCGAAATGACGGAGACCTTCGATGAAGTCATCGGCGGTATCGGACGTGCGAGACTTACTGATCGCTTGATAAATTGGTAGAAATACTTCAAAACTAATTCTTTCGTCGGGCTTGTGTTGATGCGTGAATTTCTTCACGTCCGACTCGGTCGGATTCTGTCCCAAAGCTCTGAGAGCATCCCCGATCTGGGCGATATGGATTTTTCCATCGCCGCGACTGTCAAAAAGCTGAAACGCTTCTTGGAATTCTAATAAACAGAGAGAGAGAAAAAAAGCAGATCATGATCAAGATCTGTTGAACGAATTTAATTTTAGTTGTCTCGCCTGCCAAATAATACACGTTTCAGGGTGGGTGCTCGTATAAAAACATTTGCTAACCTCGTAACGATACGGCGAGCTTCCGAACAAGTATCGGTGATAGGATATCATTTTGAAAGAGTTATTTACCCAAGAAATTGAAAATACATTTTGAATTTTGAAATTCATTTTCAATTTTTATAAATCAAAACTATCACTTCGACGTATTCTGAAATAGTGCGATATCGTTCGGGTACGGTTACCTCGCGTATATTATAAGCTATATAATATTTTACAACAGCCTAGAGGAAAACCCTAATTTCAAATGGATAGGAACTTGAATAGCGTATGTTATTGACGATGAAAATTTCGTCGATACCGTAAAGTAACAATGGTTCCGAGATGTTCGCGATAAGATATGCAACGAATGATTTCGAGCCGATTATAACGAGAAATACACCGATGTTACGCGAAGATAGAACCATGGTCATTTCATCCGTCCCGTAAATTTTTATCTACAACCGACACAAAATTGGATACATTTACTAGACTCTGATCTCAGTTGATACGTCGAGCGAAGAAAGTGTTTGAAAATAATGAACGAGCGTGGAATTAAGAAATTATCACAGGCGACGAAGAAGCAATTTATCACCGGTTCACCAAACACGTGAAACTTGCCCGTTCGACATTTTACTTGAATCTCTACCATTGACGATTAGTCGGTCACGCGAACGACAAATCTCAAATTGACCTTGAGAAATTTTCGACGATGCTTGGTTTATCATCAAAATGTGATCCTACCCCGACAAAGAACTGTTCGACGAACGAGTAATGGAGTTTCGTTGATCTGCATTAGACGCGCCAGTGAATTTGGTAATTTTTTTTTTTAAACGGATAAAAATGCGCATCCTAAAACTGATAGCCACTCCTAAATAACAGAGTGTGTATTTATAGTAGTTACATATATACCCAGAGTTGGAATGTTATCGTGGTGGTAATGAGTCATGGCATTTCTTTGATGCAGAAAAGCAATTATAAGAAGAATTACCGTCAACCGATGACATCATCCTGTTCGACAGCTCTTGATAACCGTATCCGTACATCTTTGTAACGAATAAGAAAACTCTCGGCCCGATCCGCAAAACACAAACAATAAACGAGAATAAAATTGCGAGAGCAAAGAAAGAAATGAAAAACTGTCTTTTATAGTTTTATCAGCGAAATGAGTTATGCGATTGGAATTTCGCGTCTAGATGTCGACGCAGCAAACGGCGAGTGTTCGTCGCGACTAGGACGCGAGGTACGCGAGTTTCTCGGGGAAAATAAAATGTAAGCGACGGAAACGTCGGGGTAAACGTTCACTTTCAAAGATCGCACCATAAAAGGCAATCGTGCGATAAATCGGACGGATCGAGTTGACCAAGACGGGGCGTGTCTAAAAAGGCAAAGATATTCTTGACCTGAATCAACGGCGAGCAAAAAAGAATCTGCCCCTCTTCCCAGATCCAGTATAGTACAAACGTTACTCACCGGCCAGCTGATCCTCTGAATACGAAGCCTGGAAATTGATGAACAAAGTAAACAATCGTTTGATCGCAGTCGATCGTAATGCCCGAGATCAGGTTTTTCGAAAGAACAACGAAACATCAAGCACTCACCATTTTGCCCGGTTCTCTCGTTCGTGGTTGCCCACCGTCGAATAACTTCGTCGCGTTCCTGCGTGCGTGTCACACGGTGACTAACCAAATCGCCGGATGGGTACGTATGGATACGTCGTACCGAGTTACCGAGTTCCCGAGTGCCACCGAACTGCGAATGATTCGGGAGATATTCACACGAACGCGTGCGATGATGTGCGATGATGCGCACGTCGCGTTGGGCGGGTTTATTGTTTCGGTTGTCTCGTGTCCGCGACGCGCTGCCTTATCGACGCCGAGGACGTTCCGAAACTCCAACATTTGGTAGGTATTTTGGTTCGTAGAGAAGGAGAAGAAAGAAAAAAAAGAACAATCCGAGACTAATTGTAAATATACGTCATTGAGGCTGACACTATTTCGAAAAATATCGGTCAATACCGTCAAAAATTCTAGGAACCAAACTGTCGACGAAGCGATATTCGGTCGTGCGATTCTCATTCTCATTCGTCGTCGGCGATATCAGCGATATTCGCGAACCGTAGATCGCCTGCTTTCGGATGAGTTTCGGAACGCAGTTACGCAGCGTAAGAACATAATTCTACACGAGTATCGATAAATTCCACTTTTTAATTTTCTCATCATTTCATACGGTGAATATGTATTATACTTAATCTGTCATTTCGAGAAGAAGAAAAAAAACGACGTGAAGTAGAAAACGACAGAGCGGTGGCGCGTTACCCGCGATGGGATCGCGTCGTCGACCAATAACGGTACGACACACGTGAAAACATCTCATAGCGACAAACATACGTGATTCTCATTCGTGAACTCCAATGCTGCTCGAAACGGATGACAATGCGATTTTACGTGCGATGAAACACGACGCGATTCGACCCATCGGTTGGATCCAAGGGAAGCCACCAATTAATCAGGGACAGCGAATCAGGGACGAAACCTCTTTGTGGCGTTTTAGAGTCTGCGACTCCGTACCCGTCACGCGAGTACCGCGCGAATTTCATTCCATAGAAATTAAACGTATACGTTACGAGCATGATGTAATGAACATTAGAATCATGAAATCTGTTCAAAATCGTCCGATGTCGGTAAGATCCGAAAGAGAAGCCCCGATCGAACAAAATTTAGGTGCAGACCAGACTCACGACACGGAAAATAGAAATGACCGAAATGACACGCAAGACGGCCCGCTATCGCCTTCTGGCATGCACGATCTGCTTTACGTACAATGATGTACACGGCGTCTACGGTTATGCGAGAAATGACAGGAATTCAGGCAGCGTCTCGTCGTGGCATTGGTGCCTGATATTTCAGCTTACAACGTACGTTACTGCAATCGTGGAACAGCTGACGAAGCGCATGCGTGAATGGAAAGCTTTTCCATCCAGGCACAGCGTTCGTCGGTTACCAGAAGACCGTTCATCGTCACTATCAATCCGTAATCCAACCGCAGACGAAGCAGCGTCGTTCGAGAAGGCTCGCATCGATATAGCAATCACAATTTTGCGCGAAACCATTAGACTCAAGCCGCCAAGATTTTACGAAAGAAAAAGCATGAGTATTAGTGTCAGTCAGGCGTTGAGTAATTGCGAACGTAATAAAAACGAAGAAATCATGCCAAGTTTAATTTCGAGTAATTGGTGAGTACTCATCACCATTTTCTTTTTTCCTCACCTCATGGCTCGGCTTGTCGTCGCTCATCTCTCATTGTTTTCCAACGACTGACCATCGTCGCGCTATATTTCAACGATGTTGACGTTAAACTATTTGTAAGTACGCAGGATCTGGCATGCACGATCGTATCGTTGTGACGGAATCGTCAATCGCAATCGCAACGTTTCAACTAACTGGCTACGCGTAACTCGCAAAGCGATATCGGCCATGTTTTTGTGTTTCCCCAAATCACGTGACCGTGGTGTCGTTCTTGTTTTTTCTCTTCAATAACATGCCTTTAAATCGAGGTGATTTAAACGATCGTTACCCGCGTTACGCGTGTATTTCATCATCATTATACGATCCATAAATACGATGGCAACGAACCGTAGTGACATGCTTGTCCACTCGTCTTTCGAAAGTTCGAGACGGTGTCGTGTTTGTTTTTTTTTTTCTCTCTTTCTCTTCCTTATCTTATCTCCGTGACTACGAGCTGCTCGGCACGTCACCAATGTTCAACGATCCGAATGACGAGACGTTGTCAATTCGTTTCATTTCGTATCTTCTTTTAATTTGCTACTTACTCCGAATTCATAATTATACTCGACGATCTGGATTCAGATTCTAGTCTTGTTTACAATATTCACCGATCGGTTTCTCGCAATTTTCTGTTTCTCTCACGCGTACGTCAGCCACTGAAAAAAAGACACTTCACGACGCGTTGTTCCTTTGTTTTTCTCATATTATCAACGTTCTAACAAATTAAGATGGATAACCAAAACAAACACTTCGCAAAGTAAATACCTTTGCTGTTATCTTTCATCCTAGATTAAACCTGGAATCTCAGGCTAACAGTTTGTCATTCGGAATCATAGCATCTTGTCTCATTGCGATTTTATCCTATTGATTTGCGACCGCTATGTTCTTGGAAATAATTACGCGAAATGACATGGGAACGTGCAAATATGAATAATGATATCGTACGGGCGTTAGTTGACAGTTGACAGACTTAATCTACCGTGATTCAAAAATTTCAATCGTAAAATACATCCGACAAATGAGATTTTTAAACATTACTTAAATGTAAACATTACATTGCTCGTTCTTTAGCTCTGTCAAATCGATAATAAACGGAAGATCGGCTCGTGTTTGCGTCCGATCGTGGCTTTGAAAAAGGACTTGAAATTTAAACGGAAAAAACATGAAAAAAACAAGATATTCTTATCACGAATCGCGATAAGCGAATGTTGCCTTATCGCCACATTTGATAAATTCAACGCCATGTTACATCTATTTTTCAATACCGTAAATTCGATACGAATGTTTACGCCTTTTATAATATTCCATCTCGATTAAAAGAAATACCTACTTTTGTCGTTATGGTTATTGAACGGATAACTCTAAAACTCTAAAAGATTTGATTTCACGGTCTAACTTTTCCAAGGCTTCGGATATTCCAACGTTACGTGCAAATGGAATCCTTTGGTTATGACGCAACTCGGGATGTAATTCCGTTGAGGATGTTAGCTAGACTTTGCATCGGTCAAGGTGATATTAATTTGCTGTGAAATTTCAAAATATGGTACACGTTCCATGTCAAATATGCTACCATACCCAGTTACCAATCACCAATTTATCAAGGCATAAATGCCTGTATTTGTGGCATTTGCGACGTTTATTGACCCAAATGGAAAGTCGGAAAGAATATTTCGAAAATAGTCGGAGATAATCGCGCGTGCGAATTACGCGACTGTCTTTATCGATCTATAAGTGAGTTTTAAAATCCGTTTTGTGAAAAATGTCCAAGTAATGGTTACTTCAGGGTAAATTTTGGCATCTTCAGCCTTTCCACCGAGATACATAATTCTTGGCCGAGTAAATGTTCAACGTCGCGTGGTCGAAACACGTACCGTTTCTTTTGCCAACAGTTGTCAGATCTGGCTCGTTGCCCGCTCGAATGACGTCTCAAGAATTCAACAATGTTTTGCTTCGCGCATCTAGCGTGTTTATAAATTTGGGACCTTACCTCGGTCAAACATCAGTCGTTTGTCTCTTGTTAGCCTGGTCGTCGAACGTTGTCTTCTTAGCAGTGAAATCGCAACACCTTCCTACTTTTTGGTCACGGCCAGTGTATATTTCGTATTAATAGTTCCGGACTGGCTGTCGAGCATTCATTTCTCCAATAGTTGGGATTATTTCGGGCACGCCGCCCTCTCTGGAAAAAAATTAGCAGCAAATCATTGAGATTCGCGGCATCTTGATATTCGTTGAATTCACTCGTAATGGCTCCTCGACCCAGGTGAACCGTTTCGATTAAACGCTTGGAGTAACGTCTTCGATCATCTTGGACATTGTTTGATACGCTTTGTCATTATTGAACGTCGATCTTCAATCATCGTTCGTACGATTGAAATCAATTGTCAGAATCTATTGGCCCAGATTGGTTGCATGTTCGACTATCCGCCAAATCTTTTTTCTATATCACGGACGCGCGCGTTGCCGTGCGTGCTAGTTTACTCGTTTAAAAATTTTATAGAGTTTTATCTTTTCGCGGCGTTAGAACTTTCAAGTGGCTACTATTCGATCCCAGAATAAAATTTTTGGCAAACATATACTTCCTAATTCTGCAACGATGTCTATGTAACGACGGACTCTCGTCGTATTCCATACCGTTCTATCGCTACGATGTAACCCTACGTTTAATAGCGCGCCGTTGTAGCCCGTGCCACGGCGTGACAATATCGTGAAATTTTCACGTACTCGCAACAATATTCCTGAACTAATTGAAAAATTTCTTTTTCATACCTTTTCAGCGCGATGTCTAGCAAATACCTCGAGGAAGGCATGTACGAGGGAATGTCTCAGCAGCAACAGCACTACTGTATAACGCTGGGTGTGGGGCCTCTGTGGTGGTCCTGATGCACCCCATGCTGCATTGTCTGTATCAACAGTCAACACAGAGAGCCGCGGCGTGGGGATTAAGCAGAGTCAGCTCTCTGTGAGCTCCCACATTGTTCAAGTAATAACATCTTTGTCACAGTACTCGCGCGGTTCTTTCTTCTTTTTTTTCTCTCCGACGTCCAATGTCGCTTCCATAACTGTTGATCATTTTCAGGAGAATGAACTATTACACGATTTGAAGACACGCGAATCCTTGCGTATAACATTCGCGCTACAGTTAACGGAAAGTACTTGCGTTAAATGGGAAACTGTAGTATGGCGGGGCTGCCTTTACATCCAGGTGCCAAGTTGCCTGGCCCCCGAGGGATCCAAGGAAGGTTTCGTATCGATCTTAGAATATGCCGAAGAATCACTTCGTTGCACCAACGTCATCCTGTGTTTGAGAAAGGAACGCTCGGATAGAGGTGGGTATCCTTGGTTGAAACTCTCACGATGTCCCGGCTTGTACCCGGCTCGCTCGAGTCGGATCGTTTCGTATCTTCGGCAGCTTCCGCGCAACCAAACCTCACCAACCGTCGATAATTTTTGTTTTCATTTCAATTGCAGCTATACTGGTTCGCACCTTCAAATTCCTCGGATTCTCCGTGCTACCACCGACCCACGAGCTGGTACCACCTAACAACGGTGTTGGCAATCTTTACATGCTCTATACCATCGAGTAATCGACCTCCAAAATGACAACAATATTCAATTCAACGCAAAGGTAACATTGAAACGATATTATTTTCATAGTTTCATCGCGTTTTCATACCTACTTCCGTTCTCTTCCGCCGTTTGCTTACGGATGCATAAACGTGCAGCTGCAAACTTACATATTCGTTACCGTTGCAACGAGCGTAGCGGAATAATGAGAATACAATTGCTTGCGATTACATTACGGCATTCGCGCGACGGGCACGATTCGAATTTTGAAAATGGCTCTGAAACTTCGTCGTGTATTGATGCAAATACATGCTGATCGTAAGTTCGATCGGACACGGTATGTTTTCTTCGGGTAGCAACGTATGGCTACGACTCGAGTCTACGTTCGACGGTAAAAACGAAACGCGTTCGGAGACGGAGTTGTCCTCGAGCGGCCCTGACCTTTGTAAGCACGGTTATTGCCAAGCGTAGGGGACGATTATCACTCGCTACGTACGAGACTTGAAATTGTAACGAACGTTGAATCGCGGCTTCTTAGCTGGGTCCACCCAATCTCAATCTCACCCGTTACAAATTTTATTCATACAGTTGTCGCATCTTTCAATATCACTTTACGATCGTTTGCTTCTTTCTCACGCGTTTGCCCTTCCCCAAAACTCGTATGTTTCAAAATTATCGTTCGGTTGTTTATGCCCACATTTCCGTTTCGTATCCTCGTTACGCGCTCGATTGGCAATTGCTAAAAGAAGAAGAAGAAGAAGAAGAAGAAGAAGAAGAAGAAAAAAATGTAAAAATACAACCGATTCGTCGTTTCGTCTATTATGATTTGTGATCTTTGTAATATTCGTTGCTGATTAATTTGTTAATTTGTTAATTTGATCATTTTTCAGATCGATTGATCAGGCCCAGTTTGACCGAGCTAAGCTATACGCGAAGCTATAGAAAGCGAAAGATTATCTCGTTGAAATTTTGAGTTCGCTGCACGCGCCATATGCTGCAATTATCTCGACTTTTCGGAGATGAATTGCCAAGCAGCAATTTGAGTTGAATTATTCTCTGAAACGTCGACGGAAGACGTGCGGCCAATAAAATGGCAAATGGCAAATGTTCGAGCGTTGTCCGTGCGTTGAATTGAAAAATTGTTATCAGAACTACTGGATGTCGATGATATTGATGTTTAGAGCTGTTAAACGGCAAGTATTTTCATTCTCTTGAACAATGTTGGTAATAATAACGTCTTATTATGCTCGCAAAGTATCCTCGCGCGTTTGAAGACCATTTTTTCAGTATCATTTGAAAAAATGTGGTATTTAAAATTTATTAATGTCAAATCTTCGCGTCAATTGTGGCAGGTTGGGTATTATTTATACAAAACATACATCTAACTAAACGTAATTACATTCGTAATTCAAGCTTCTATCTAGTTTAAGACCCGTTACGTGCGAATATGCCCGCACGCCATGTTTGTAGATTAATTTTACTGCTTAAGAAACCACACACCTCTCAACGATCCATATTTCCCATTGTTCGTCTGTAAGCGTTGCGAATACCATTATTTCATTGCCTTATTTTCTTGGAATATCCGTCGACGCGTCGACAATTTCACGCATCGTCCGTCAAATCATCGACTTAAGAAAGGCGAAACGGCGCAGAAATTTCCCATTCCCGTTGCTCGTCGGAACGCGACTTGTACCGGAAAGGGAAAGGAAAAAAAAAAACAACAACATCGAGTCAATCGTTCGTAAAGGTAGTAAAAATGTTGGAAAAGTCAAAATCCAACCACGAAGCCTTTACCTACGAAGGCACGAGGTGTTATACGCGTTGGGCGAACGGCGGTATCGTTTAGGTGAATTTATCGCGATCTAGTTTAGTTGTTAATTAGGATCTTTAAATAATTCCCAATCAATTGTCGTCGAAGAGTTCTCTCTAATAAATGCGTCTCTGTAGTTGGTCCGTATCGCAGGCACCCTCGAAACGTGTAAAAATCCAGAAAAAAAAATTAACGAAAAAATATATAAAATCCGAAAGAAAAAAAAAAAAAGGGAAACAAAAATATTATCAGTTGTATTTAGATAAGTCCGAGTTGCTGGTCTACGATGTGCATAGAATTAAAAACGAATCCTCCTCGGCTGCATATTTGGCGAAAGAAAAAAAAAAGGAGAAACAGAACAAAAGATCATTTCAATCGGCACGGATATTGTATAGCCGATGCAGCTTCGAGCGAGGTATACATTTCAAACAAACGTCGGGAACTCTCGGTTTTAGTATTACGTAATATTTTCCGTACGGAGAGAACTCTGGCTTTGCCGTTCACCTCGGTTCTACGCTTATTCGTCGAAGGAGCAGCCGCGTATCCCGCGTTTCCCTTAAAACGACGATCCGCGACCAGGTTTCCTCCTCTTACGCGAGACCAATTCGTTTGCGCGGAAAAACGAACGTGATTTTCGATCGAAAGCGTTCCTACCGAACGGAGAACCTTCGTAGCACAGGCAGACCGGGGACAGGCAAGCAAAGTCACCGTACTCTCTCCGCGCGTATCTACGATCATATTGAAACTTTAACGTTTAAAGATTTAAAGATTTGATCTTTAAATCTTTACGCTACATTTATTATTCGTACATGAGATTTAATTGCTGAATAAAAGTTGAGTATAAAAATCAAATCTCGGCCGCTGTCGGACTTTATTTCCACCCGAAAATTCCACTGTTCCCCCACTGGTTCGCATACCCGCTACGCGGCGAGATAACAATGGCAAGGGTCGGACGTTGTACTCGCTCGCGTCGTACGTCGTACCCCTACTTTCGACGCGACTCGTCTCGGGATCGCCTATGTACCCGAGTACCACGGATCGCTGCGACCGGATACCGTATAATCCTTAAATTCCGACCAACGACAACGAACGGCCATCGCGTCGAGGGCGACCCTCGGGCGTACCTATCCCCCCCACCGGGACGCGCGCTTACGGGCGATTAGTATTTGCGGTCGGATCGCGAGGGTTTCGTTTCATATGGAATTCATATGGTGTTTGACGAATAATTTTATTTGCAATTGTCGTACAGTATGCTAGGGAATTAATACAGGACGACGAATCGATCGTTGAGCGATTGCATCGAGGATGCCATAAATAGTTAGAGCTGCGAATCGGAGCGCGAAGCCGATCCGCGAAGATCTTCTAATTTCTCTATTGCGGACGATAAAACGTGTTCGTCATCTGAGTGTGCCGGACGTCCAGGGGTCCGTACTTCACGTTGGTCCTGGAAGCCATCGCTGACGTGTCGTCGTGCTTCGCTCCTACGAGCTTGTCGATGATCCCGGAACCAGCCTTGGAAAGCGTGGAAGTCGCGGTAGACTTGGCGATGGCTAGTTTACCGATCTTCAGATTCCACGACGTGAGATCGCGAGTATCCGTCAGACCCTTTTTCACAAACTTTCTGCATCCTGCGTCGAAAAGCCAAAGATAAATTTGTATCGGGGGTTGGTTATGCCGGAGGACGACGCGAAGCTTGGGAAAAGTACGAGCACCGACGTTTCCTCCGTTTGCCAATGCCGACGTTTCGATCCCTATTTCGAATATTTCAAGTCTCGCCGCCCGCGGGATTTCGTCGGCTGAATTACGCGAAAATCGAATTTCCAATCCAAACTTGCCGAACGAAATCGAAATCGTCGGCCGCGTTTCGGAACAGGTAATGCAAACGCGAGAATAGTCGTATTCGTATCCGACGATGGTGTATCGCGAACGTATTTACCTAATTCCGTGCAGTCCGCTGTTGGAGCAGCCATCGCGTACGAGAGCGAGGCGAGAAGCAGCAGGAGAACGTGAAACTTGACCATCTTCCAAACGTCGCGGCGGAGACTTTCTTCTTCTTCTTCTTCTTATTATTATTATTTTTCCTCGTGCGATGACGATTCGTCGACGGAGTTGACAACGATTGCACTGTGACCGGAACCAGGGTTGCGGGGAATTTATACCCACGAACCACCGTTCTACCCCACGGTCTTTGCGGTATCGCTGTTGAACGGGCTCACCAATTTCCGGATAACGGTTTTGGGGATGGGGATGGGGATCGGACGCGATAGACTTAGCGATAACGATTCATCGCTGCTAACGAGCAGCCCTTTCCAATCACTCTCGGATCATCAGGTATATATTCGTATCGAGTCCCGACCATTGAACGGTACTCGCGAGATATTCGAGCGATATTCGAACGGTATTCGGCCAGGTACGTTGTAACCCAAACGAGCTCGTCGATCATCGCGCGAAAATCTATCGTAGTTTTGAAAAATCGCGGCCTCGCTGGTGCACAACGACGACCACGCGAGACGTGTCCCCGACGAGCCGAATCCATCGGCGGGGGTATCGACGCTTTACTTTGCTCGTAAACTTGGAAATACATACGTATTAGCTTGGATAATGCGACCACTTTGGATCGAAAAAATATGGGATTCTCGGAATTCGATAAGTCGCTACGAAGAGCATTCGTTTCGCGGAAGAGATACCGATCAGAAACGAATCGATCAGCCCCGACGACGTACGCAGCAAATTGGCATTCGGCGTCCCAATAACACGCACAGTTTCCCAATCGAAGTGAAAGGTGACAAAAAGTGTAAACGTTGTTGAGCGGTCGATAATCGAAAATTTATGCGTAATAATCGGGTCGCGCCAAACGGGGATCGTTCGTCGTGATAAGGCGCTAATCACATCCCCATTTTCCCGCGATCCAACGGTATTTGGTTACCGTTGATCCGCGACGTTCCCGGTCAATTTTTCAAGTAACGAGAACCAAACGACGACCGGGTTTCACGCGTCCCGCCCAGCTCTACCTCCTCGATGGTAGATATTTAAAAAAAAACAACAAAAAAAACCGTAACGTCGAGCGAAACGAAAAACCAGGGAATCGATACAAGGCGAAGACGCGAGCGACGCGTTTCGTCTTGCGTTGGCGAGTACCCCCATGTTCTCGAGTGAAAATTTCGACTGTTCTACTCTCGAGATTACTTACAACGGTCGATAATTGATGTGAAATACCATCCGAATACCATCGAACGTGCGTTGATCCGTAATGGAAAAGTTCTACGAAACCTAAAAATCGATGACATTTGAGAGAGTCGGGTCGGACTCGTCCGAGAGATCGAGGCTAGATGCCAAAGTGCCGTGTGGGAAAAGTATCGCGGATTCTCCTGGCAGGTTCCAATAGGCGAATCCCGGCTAAAAAACCGCATCGCGAGCTTACATAGTTAACCTTTGTGACTACGCGTGATGAATAATTCAGCTGGTTTATCGATAATTCGTGAAAACAACACCGCGAAGAAACGGAATAAAACGATCGTGAATAATTTACATATAATTGGGAGAGGACCAACCCGCTGGTGTAAAAATCGGCGATAGTATTACGAATCGTGGCAGAAATTTATTCTACGAAACTTCGATATATATATATATATATATATATATATATATATATATATATACACGCGCGCGCGCGCACACATATACATGCATATATGGTGGGCAAGGTAATTTTTAAGACGAGGAAGCAGCATAAATAAATTATTTCAAACGGCGACACCTTCGTGGTCGCACTCGTCCCCGCGTCGTTGCGTCGGAATCGAGTTCCGCGACGTCTCCGACCTCGTTCGGACGTTTCAACATCCGTGTTTCGTTCGCGTGAATCGTCGGGTCGAAGATTTACGATGATCTGAAAATGAATCGTGGCGATGTTTTTGTTTGAAGCGCGATACCGCGATGCCGCGATACCCCACTGATCGTACGCGATCGACAACGCGGAAATCGGTAAGTATCCCTCGTCGACGAATCTGTTCGGGCGGTAATGATTTCGAGACACCAAATTTCGGTGACAAAAACTGAGGAGCAAAAAAACTGGTCGACGGAGGTCGGACGAAAGATCGCGTAGTATCCGCGGTACGGCGCGCAGGTCGGATCGTTCGAGGATAGCGCGGGGTGGTACGAATTCTAACGTGTTGAAAGTCGGGTGTCGCGAATTAATTGCTAAATATGAGCATGTCTCTCGTGTCGAAGGACGCCGTCGCGTCCGCCGATGCCGAACTCTTCGATCCGAAATCCGTTCCCTGGCCCGAGATCGCGGATGCCTGGGCGCTGGCGTTCGCCTCGGCTGATCCTACCCCGTGGCCATAGACCGACGAGGACGCGTCCGAAACCGCGCTGGCACTGCCACCCCCGATCGAGGAAGCTTTCGATTCTGACGCGGCGTTCGCCTGTCCTCCGAAACCTCCGGCATTAGCTGTGGCGCTCGCCGTTGCTTGCGCGTTGGCGTAACCACCCAAAACTGTACTGGTAGCGTCGCTCTTCGCAGCAGCGTTTCCGTATCCGTTTCCGTATCCGTTCGCGTTCGCGTTCGCGTTCGCGTTCGCGTTCGCGTTCGCGTTCGCCGTGGAAGAACCGAACGATCCCGTGCCATCTCCGTAACCCGAATTACCGTAATGAGTGTTGCCACCTCCAGACCCGAGGTAAGTATTTCCCGCGTTCGACTGCCCGTTCGCGGATGCTTCGGCATTCGCGTTCGCATTCGCGCTGCCGATGGCGTTCGAGTTGGCATTCGTATCGGCAGAATTAACGACCCCAGGCTCGCGGTAGCCGTTGTATTGACCCTGACCGTTGGATCCTCCGCCGAGCGAGAGTAGCAAAGGATTGGACACCCCTGTACCATCGCCGTAGCCGGAAGTTCCGGTATTACCGATCGATCCTACGAAAGTTGGAAACGGTTTTGGCTCGGGCGTTCCCGTATAGCCGGAAGATTCGCGTTGGTTCCCAGGGCTGGATCCTAAAAAGGGATTTCCCGCGTTGGCCTGAGCGTTCGCGTCGGCGTTGGCGTTGGCGACGCTTCCTTGTCCGTACGACGGCTGCGGTGATCCTCCTCCGCCGTTGAAGAACGGATTTCCCTGCGAAGGGATCGGGCCGCCGTTCAAGAATCCGTTGTTCGGCGAAGAACCGGCGTAGAGAGAATTCCCATTCGATCCGGAAACACCTTGGGCGGCGGCGTTCGCGTTCGCGTTCGCGTTCGCGTTAGCATTGGCGGTCGCTGAACCACCTCCGTTCAAGAAAGGATTGTTGGAATAGACCGGTCTGGCGGGCACCAACGCGTCCGGGTGACGATGAACGAGGATACCCGGGGAACCACCTGAAAACACCATCGTCGCATGCCGCATCAAACGAAGTTTCGTCAAACGCAGCGAGCGTGCGCCTCCGGCAATGAGAGAATTAGATGTAAATCCCATCTAGTTAATCGGCGATTTTGAACAAAAGCAGCCGTACGAGAGCGGGAGGAACCGAAATTGTAAAACGATACCTCGCGGCGAAACATATATTTACAAAACTTGGCCCGACTAGCTCCGTTGGTACGTACCCGGTACCTAACGATAGGTGACTCGAAGAGACGTTCGAAGTGAGAAGAAGAAAAAAAAAACGGCAAATTCAAGAGAAATCTACGCGGGCATCGAGGACGTTCGACGCTCGAATCGAGCGCTAATCACGTCGGTCGTTAATCGCGCTAATCACTCGTCGAAAGCAAAGAACCGTCGATTCGAAGGCTCGTTATTACCGTTTCGTCGTCGACGTGCTCTCGGCAACGCCCGAGCCTTCGCGTCGAGCGGAATCCTGCGCCTCGTTCGCGAATCGTCGATTCCATGATAAGCGAGCAGTAGCATTATTAATCGCGTACAAAGTCGGCGATGTCAACGTATAGGTACGTACCTACACACGTATACGCAGCGGGTAATGTTAAGGAGCGCGTGTTAATCGATTATCAGCGGTGTAAGTTGAAACGTACGTGTTACTGCGATGAAAAGCAAGGGGCACAGCGCAACGTAGCCGCGATTCGTCGAGCGAGCCTGTTAACAGAGGCGCGTACCGGAACGGTTGTTGGAAAGAAGAGAGGTGCTGCGAGGGAGGAGAGCGTTGAAAATTCGGGCGAAGAATTTTCAACACCGTCCTCGTTCCGTTTTCGATCTCGCGATCGATATTTCCGCGTCTACATCGAGTTCTCTCACGATCGGCCCGAGTCGTACGATTTCGTAACGCAACCGCTCACCTGGACCACGAGCTGGCCTCGCTTCCTCGATCAAAACAACTTCTACGGTAGGTGGTCGTGGTTCAGGATGCGGACGTCGAAATTTGGTGCTGTAACGATCATTATCGGCCGGTTTATAAACGATAACCGTTGGCGTTGCCGTAACGGTGTTAGCGGGAACGACGACGAGGCGATTACGGCTTCCATCCCGGTCGCGGTGATGACCGCGACGTTGACCCCGTTTCCCGTGACCGTGAACGGTACGGTACGCGTTAGGGTTAGGGTTAGGGTTAGCGTTAGCGTTAGCGTTAGCGTTAGCGTCGGCGTTCGACGTAGCGTCGTATCCTACACCGTATCCTTCGGTTATCCCAAAACCACGCTGCCGACTATCGTCGAATCCTCCGTTAGTTCCATAGCCCTGGTTGTTTCTACGCCCTGCACAGCATACGTTCCAGCCAGGATTAGGGTATCATCATCGGGGACTATGGGTCCGTCAAACGTTTGCGTTACAACCGCGTACCTGCGTACGGTGCGTATCCTCGTTTATTTACCTTCGTTTACGTAAGGGTTACCGGACTCCTCGACGTTGACTCCGGCGTTGGCGTTGGCGTTGGCGTTGGCGTTGGCGTCGGCGTTGGCCTGCGAGCCCCCGTAATATCCGCCCTGTTGGTTCTGATAATTATTACCTCCGTATACGCCGGGAGGCGTATGATAATTCGGCTGATAACCAGCGTTGGCGCCGGCATTGGCAGCGGCGTTGGCAGCGGCGTTAGCGCCGACGTTGCCGTTGGCACCGGCATTGGCGTTTGCGTTAGCATTCCCGTAAGAATTGCCGTAACCATTTCCCGGTGCTCCTGCCACGGGGGAAGCGTCCGCTCCCGCGTTGGATGGATAGCCGTTGTATCCTACGAACGAGCATCGAATTTCGTAAGAATCACCGCGGTTTCCATCACCGTCCTCGAGGCAAACCGTCGCTCTAGACCGACGCTGCTATTCGTACCTCGAGGGGTGGGAAAAAAATGTTCGGAATAGGCGTTCTCGTCGAGCGTGAGAAAACACCGAAATCTACGCTACCCCTCGGCAGCAGCTTTGGCATCGCGTTACCTTGCGATCCGGCGTTAGCCGAAGCTTTGGCGTTGGCCGCGGCGTTGGAATAACCGTTCGCGATGCCGTCGGAATATCCATTGCCGTTTGAAAAACCATTCGAGTACGCGTTGGCGTTTGCATTCGCGTTGGCACTCGCACCGCCGCCGAAGCCGGCAGCCTTGCTACCGGCGTTCGCCGATGCTGAACCACCGTTGGCGTTGGCGTTGGCGTTGGCGTTGGCGTCGGCGTTTGCGTTGGCGTTGGCCGAGGCTGCCGCATGCGTTAAGCTCGAGCTGAAGCCGATGGGTCCCAAGTTGAAGTTCGTCGTCAGCGCGCCGGCACGGCTATTGGCGCTCGAATCACCACCCTTCGGACGAAAGAGACCCAGCGGATCCAACAGACGACCGCTGCCGCTCACCAAATCACCGATGATACCTGCAACGCGTCGCCGACGACGAAGTAACGTTCGTTAAATTCATTCCCGCAGGCCGCAACGCTCTGCGACGAGACGATCGAGAGGGTAACGAAGGAATCGCGGACGTCGAACGAAAATTTCGAGCCAAAAAACGGACGAGCTCGGAAACAGGAACGAACAGCGGAACGGGAAGGATAAAAAGTACCGTTAAAAAACGTCGGATGCGAACCGTTAAAAAACGTCGGAAACAACAAAACAATTAATGGAAGTAATCGAACATCGAAACGAACAACAACAACAACAACAACAACAACCAACGACAGCAACAAGGAACGCGAACGGACAGATGAAACGATCGAGGACGAGGGTTGTCGGTAATAACGGGAGGAAAGAGGCGGAAGATCAAGAATCCAGGATCGGTAAATGGAAATCACCGCGAAATGGTACGAGCAAAATGTCGCCGCTCACCCGGTCTCGCGATGGCATCGTTCGTCAGTAGCAACAACGCGAACGGTATCAGGCACTTGCACGTTTTCATCGCTAACGAGCCTCCCATCACTGTTCTACGATACGAGAATACGTTCGAATCGGATAGCGTATCTTGTCGAACCGCGAGCACCGCGAGCACCGAGAGCAAGAGACTGAAACAACTCGGGGAAGGCAACGCATCTTATATACGATAGATCCCATTCCGCGCCCGTCGTATGATAATTATCGGTCTCGCGCGTTAGCCGCGTATAATTTTTCGATCGCTGGATCGCCCGAACGAACGACCTCCGATATTCCGGAAAATTCACTCGACGCTCATCCCGCTCGCCGAACCGCGATTGAATTCTTCCCGAAACACGCGCGATTGCGCGTGCAATTAAATATTTTTCATTTCGCGAAGCTTTGGCGACGCGATTGACGTTCGCCGTTCACGGTCGCGACCCACGAGCATCTCGCTACCCGAGAAACGACCGGAATTTCGCGACTGATCGAACGTTAAACCGGAACAAAAATGGGAACAGCATCCTTACGGACTTCGTCGTCCAAGGAAAATGAATCAGACGTAGCGAGCGAGATGGAAAAGAGGCAAACGCGACGGGTACACCTGCATAGAAACGGAGAGGAGGGCACGAAAAACGGAAAATTCACGTCGAAAGCGAAGGAAAAAAAAGGAACCGGAGAAAGATTCGTCGACCGATCGGGGTAAAAGTTGGCGGGAAATTTGGTTGTCCCGTTTTTATCATCTCGTTTCGACTCTCGTCGTCCGGTCGCGTTCGCATTTCGTCGCGATTGGGTTGGAAATCGCGACGAGGTCGTAGATCGTGATTACGCACGCGTGGATAGCACGCGATGCGCGACGTGCTCGGTAGCTATGCCCACCGAAAGTAGATCGTATGGCCGATGTCCTCGCGATTCGGCGTACAAAAGCTTCCAGGAACGTCGAATCGCGAAAGTGATATTTATGGATATGGCCGACGAATGAATAAACGGAATGAATAAATATCAGCGCGGTCGAAGTCGCATAGACCTACCTGTAAAGAGAAAAAATCAACAACGACTCGCGGGAAAACCTATGATTAGGTACGCGCGACTTCTCTAGCGTTATCCCCGATCGTTCGTTTGTATTTTAAGTTATTCCATCGTTGTCTCGAGCCTGAACGTCGCGTTCTCGGAATCTCCATTGTTTCCGAGATATCCTTCGCGGGCACGGTTATCCTTCGTTCACGCGTGCTTTTCCAAATCGGCGAGGTTCCGCGACCGCGGCTGATGCTCGACGATTTCGCCGAATTTCGTTACGGTCGAGGTCTCCGTCGAAGCTCGCCGCCTTCCTGTTCCAAATTAACTACTAGGCGCACCCGTTATCCTCCGATTTGCGCCGATGTCTTTAGCCTTGTTCGCGTTGTCGGGTTTGCTCGTTTTTCAACGACGACGACGACGACGACGACGACGACGATGACGACGAATCGTTGCAGGTAGCATAACTACCGTGAAAAGTATCCAACTATCGTCGATCGTTTTACGAAGAAGTCGTAGACGATATTATACCTGCCGCGTAGGTAGGTATTCGCGTCCAGGCCTTCGGTTCGCGTCGCCGTACGCGTTTCAGCCGGATTTCGTTCTCGAAGAACGAGTCGAGCATCGCGACATCATCGCGACGCGGCAGTGGACATGCCGGCGTGACCCGACCATCGGGTAAGCCTGACGATGGTACGACAAGACTCGGTCGCGCGAAGATTGATATTCGAGGGTCCTTCGCGCGTCGCGAATGGGAACGGACGATTCGATCCCGGCAGATTTACGAATCATCAACATTTGCGAGATGATATATACACACACACACACACACACACATATATATATATATATATATATATATATATATATATATATATCTGTACCCCGGAGGTAAAGGACACCATGTCACATTTTTGTAATTGTTCAGGAGAGCCGATTTTCTATATTTTTGAACATTAAAAATTTGTTTCTTCGTCATTTGTAGA
>OZ018308.1:31376471-31460664 GCA_963969455.1 Arge pagana
TTTCTCTGATCGTACAAGCCCGCAAGATCGAGGTAAAAAGTACCGAGAAATAATAATCCGAAGGATGAAATGCCGACTCCGCCAGGTTTACAACGATCTTGGCGGCGCGTTATCTGAAAAACTATCGAACAAATCCCCCGGATAATCGTTAGCGTTGTTCTCCCGGTCCAGTTTTTGCAACGCGCGAAAATATTATTCGAGACTAAAGTAACACTTTTTAAGCGTTACTCCAATATTGATTGAATCTTCAGAAACGCGAAGCCGGATCTCCCGTACCTAGTCGCATAGAATTTTCCGTTTTGCGCGGAAAACGTCGTACCAACTGCCCTGTCGGGATCGTAACGGATCGACGTAAACATCATCGTCGTTACGCTTTGGACCCACGGACATCTCATCGGCAATCTTTGGAATTTACGATCCGCGCGGTCGCGACTGGAGAGACCGGTTCGCGAGAGCGACGACGTAAGTAGATAGGTACGCGTGAATTTCTAAAAAAATTCTACCGATCAACGTAGCGTTGCCGGAATCGTAGGTTTCGCTTTTTCGCTTCCGACGAATAGCGCGGAAATGTCCGGGAAGTTAGGATTGCCCCGCGGAAATTCCCGAACGCCGGATACGTAGAGGTAGCCGGTACCTCTCATTTTCTCAGCGACGACGCGTAAGGCTTATTCGAGCCAAGTTCGCCTAATCACGGTACTATTTAATGATCCGCGAATGCCCCGTGCGTCCCCGAGATAAACAACGAGCGGTTGTTTTCATGAGATCATTACAGCCGGCAGACGCTAATAATTACGAAACTGTTCGTACCGTCGCGAGGACTACGTACGTATACGCGCGGTCTCGCAAGACTACGTCTACCTACGTTTTTCGTCTTTTTGTCACGCGGCCGCAAAAAAATCCGCTCCCAACAGCGCGACCGGGCCTACATGTTACGACGACGTCGCGCGGGAAATATAGCTCCCGATGGCGGGGGGAAAGGGACGAGGATAAAAGAGAAAGATGAAAATATGAGAAATAAAAACGTCCCCCGTTGCAAGTATTATTGTCTCTGGCGTGCAAGTTTTGCAGGCACATTGTCTACGCTTACCTACCGGGAATCCACGACGTTCGATCAATCCGCGAGCCGGCGCATGGGAAGATCTTTGGATGATAAACAAAATTACGCGTACAAGGATGTACAAGGATGAATATGCATGCGTTGGCGGATGCATCGCCGCTAACGAACGACTACTACTACTACTACTACTACTACTACTACTACTCGTAGTTCGGTTAAGGCAGAATTCTACGGTAATTTTTTATTACTTTTGCATGTACCGAACGTTGTTTAGTTCAACCTGAAACTTAAAAAAAAAATCTGTTTCAGGTGGGCCGTTGACGCTAGCGGAGGCGTTGTATTCGAACGACGTTTTCGTGCGTAAAAAGTGCGCGAAATAAACGAGGGAAAATATTTTAACGTATTTCAAGAGCAGATATGTTACGCCGAACAAACCCTACATCGATATCTTTAATAATAATCTCGTTAAGAATTCACAAGAATAGCCTTTTTTTCGAGCGCAGTAGAATCCTGCCTTAAAGCTCGAGTTCGCCTCGCATTGCGTAGATTAACTGGATACGCGTCCATCAGTCTCGCTACATATTTTCTTTCCGGGGAGATTGTCCTATTCTCGATGTACGCGTTGCATCGTGCCGAAATTTTGACGTATTCGCAGTTTGAGAAACGGGAGGGAAGGGAGAAATGAAACTGACCCGAACAGAGCGACGATCGATCGCAAACGTTCGGAAGATACGTGAAAATATAAAAGGTCGGAGATCGACTCTCGTCCGCGAATACGCCCATCCTCGCGGCATTGATCGAACGTACGTTTTTCCAGTGACACTCGGCGATCACCTTGAACTCGACTCGACGTGGTGCGTGGCGCATGGCCGGAGGCTGCCGCTGGCCTCGATGTCGTCGATGTCGACTCTCGAGCGAAAGAGTTATTATTTCACAATCGTAAAGTACGAGATATTGCGAAAACGGTTTTGAGAAACGGGTGTGGGGTACGCGTCGGAATCCGTCGAGGTCCACGCGCGCCTCATCCGCCACGTCGCGCGAGAATAAAATAGTAATAATAATAATAATAAGAACAACAACAACGTACTTGTTGCTTGGCAATACGACACGGAACACGTCGTCCGCGGGTCCTTCTCGCGATCGTCGAACAAAATTGCAGCTCGAGCGTTCGGTGCGACGTTCCTATTCGTAGCTGGGGATCGATCGTTGCGTCGGACGCGGCGCGGATTTTTGTTTTTCTCCTCGACTCGCGATCGGTATCTCGCCTGCCATTGAACCTGGACAAAAAAATCGTTGAAACGAATGTCGTGGCGCGTGATTCGTCCACCTTCCGTTGCAGAAAAAGCTTTCGTACCTGGTCTTTTCGCTCCCCGACTAAATTTCAAATCGACGGATACGATAATCCGAGGATACTTCGCCTAGCAACCGATCACGCGCGACCTTCCGATCCGCGGGACGGTAACGAGAGAGATCCGATATCGCGCGCATCATCGAGCGTCGCGTCAACCGGCGGACTTCCGAGCAGGTACCATCGGTGGTGGTCGTACGAGTGCGACGAAGTCACGCCGCGTCGCTTTTTCTCTCCGAAAAATTGAAACGCCGTGGAAAACAGAATCCGAATTCTAGAATAATTGCTCCAATCGTTGCTCTCCTTGTGGGGTCGATCTGTCGACTTAGCGGGTTCGACTTACCAGCGCGGATGCGCGTTGCTCGTGCCGCGAGATACCCGTGCGAGCGTTGAACCGGTGGACCGTGATCCAAATTTGGGAAATACGGACGGAAGCGGAGAGGAAGAGATGGGGAAAGAAACGACGAAAGATTCGGAGTATCATTCGTATCAGATGAGATAATTGTTAGTTATTGTCTTTTTTCTTTCGCGATCAGACGGATCTAGCGTCAACGTGGTAGGTATAATTGCATGGCCGTGACGAATCTACGACGTAACGCGAATACGCACGTCGCGCGGGTACGTCGCGTCGGGGAAGCTCGCGGTCAAATCTTCGCGATCCTCTCAACGATCCGTCACGAATACCCGTACGCCAGCGAAACGGGTATTCCTCGTTGCATCGGAACGCGACGTAGACGCGCGGACGTGAAAAGTCGCACGGGCGATACATCGACGACCGTCGACAAAATTGACAAGATTCTTACACTTAATTACGACTCTTTTCTAGAATTAATCGCGATATCGTAGCGAGCGGCGCGATATATCCGGGCGTGTTCGCGCGAGCAGCGAATCGTTTTCGCGACTCGCGACTCGCGACGCGCCCCGTGGTGTGACGTGAACGTAACGAGCGATAAATTTGTCAAAAATATCAGGACGACAGCGGGCGAACGACCGTGGCAGGATTGAACGAGTCACGCGCGTCGTTTCCCCGATCTAATCTCATCCGGTACGATTCTCATTCTTTCCGTTCGACGGTCGATCGCACCGTTTTAACAAAAATAAAGCGAGCTTCGCAACCCGCACCCAGCCTAGAAAATCTCACGACCGTACGTAATACGATCGACTGCCTACGCGAATCTACCCGGTTCTTTCGGATCAATACTCCTCCTCGGCTTCGCTCGTCTCGTTAGCTTCGCCGTCCGTGTCCGACGCGAGCGGAGAAAACAACGCGTCGGATTCTCGTTTCGGAAATACGCGAGAAATACAAATATTACGATTCCGCGAAAATATTTTCAAACCTTTTTCACGTAGAAACGAAACATCCGGATGTTTAAGGAAAAAAAAAGAAAAAGAAGAAAAAAAAGGAAACAAAAAGGCCGAATGCCGTTCAATTTCATTCCAATCGATCCGGCTCGAGTTTTAGCCTTCGGGTGAAGTTTTTTGCAACGATTACCAAACGAGAAGCGAAGCTGGAAAAAGAAAAAGGTAGGACTTCGCATCGCTCGCCGATACCTCTACCTCCGCGGACGTGGACGTTTGTCCGTCGGGGCTGGACTACGGAAGCTGCAAGCTTCGGAACGAAGTTTTCCCTTCGTTCAATTGTACGCGCGGATATATTTCAATTGAAGTTGGGTTTTACGGCACGACGGACATCCGCGGGCCGCCGTTCCGAAGCGAACTGATCCGTCTCCGGACGTTGTTTTTGAAAGTCTTACGATTGATCTAGGAACGTCGTTCGGGCACGTCGAAAGCCCGTTACCGCGACAGTGTTCCGCGAGCCGCGTTGTTTGGCCAGCGTCCGTTATTTGTTAAAAGCAACCGAAACGTGAATTCGCGCTTAAATGGAATTGGTATCGCTCGAGGCGTAAAATCCGATGCTGGAGAGATTTTTAGCAACGGTCGTACTTCGATAAAGCTGACGGAATTGCGTATCGAAGAGTAGTATCGCGTATCGGTATCTACAGTTCGACGATACCTGACTTTCCAATATTCGTATCTAGCTACGGATGCTTCGTAGGAACGAGTACTCGGGACGAGGCGTCCGAATACCTCGCAACAGCGAGATTCGGACGTTCCGTGTTTCATCCGTGGATCGGCTCTCTCCGGCCGGTACGGTTGAGTATAAATAATAACGAAATATCAGAGCAGCCAAAGTGGCGATAAACGGTACATCACAGCAGGGGAATTACGTTGTTTAGTTTCGTTGCGAGTAATCGCGACGAATCATTCGATTTTAGCTACGGCCATTCAAGGCAACGAGCTTTCGTCGCTCGAATCTTTCTTGATCGACGTTGTACTTTCGGAATCGCTCGGAGCTCTCTCCTCTACAGCTTCGGCCTTCCTCGCGGCGTCATAATTTTCCAGATAGTCGACGACTTTCGTATGGCCGAACGTCTGAGCTTCGTTGATTGGTAAATTTCCCCATCTGCGGACAAGAACGACGCGACGATGAAAACATAACACGTATCAGAGAGTCGAGGACAGAGAAAATACAGCAGAGGCAGCAGCGGTAGGTCTCTTTCGTTTGAGGGGGTTAGGAAGAGCGTATCACGAATACGCGAACGAACGTAAGGATTTTTTTTTTTATCCGGTTGGCCGTTGACGGCAGCCTCGCTGTATAGTCGGCGTGAGCCGATCTATCGTTCGAAAAACCATTCTCAGCTGGGAATGATTCCGCGGGATCGTGGCTTGCGCTTGGAACGAATCGAAGATTCTTCGAGGCTCGCGAAAGTCTTTCGTTGCACGAACCTGTCTTTCGGATCGTGGGGCACTCCGCAGTGTTCGATGAGAAATTCAACGCAATCCAAATGACCCTCGCTTGCGGCCAGGTGAAGGGCGGTTCGCCCGTCGTAATCGGATAGCGTCATGTCCATTCCGCTCAATCTATGCCTGGAAATCGATCGTTGTACAAATTATCATCGGCGATGAACGAGGCGAGTACGTTTCATCGTCATCACGAGCGTTATTGGCGCGCGCGCTTTCCGATCTCGCCTCTATTCGTCTACGCTCACCGTACCTGTACCAGGCGCCTCTCCGACATACCGTTACACTGGCACCAAGAATTCACTTACATACAAGGCGTATTATCCAACGTTTTGCGTACGCAACGCTCCCGCGTGACGTACGAATAACCTTGACAATCGGTGCTAAGAGTTTCGCTTATCCCGTATCGCGTGCGAGCGTGACAAGAATTATCACGCGAAATTTTCATCCCACCTTCGCATGGCGGTGACATCGCCGCTGGCTGCGCTGAACAGGAGGTTGACGATCGACAATCCCTTCGTCTCGTATCTGTGCCTCCTCGGATCCTTCTTGTTCGCCGCGTGTTTCAGATTGTCGTATCTGTTGCGGAGAATAAAATCTCGCTGAGTAAAATGCCCGCGACTCGGTGAATCGGGACGTGAATCGCAACGGTGGGTGCGCTATCGGTACGCGCACCTACCGCGTCCGGAACAATATCGTACGCGCAGCTGTACGCGAATCGAATGATTCGCGATCGGTTTGCTCGGTTGGTCTCGTTCGCGAATCTTTCGATTTTCATCTCGTTTACTCGAATTCCGAGAGGAGAATCTTTGGAGCGCGGCGAAGTCGAAAACTATCGCGCGAACCGATAATCGAAAGATATTAACGCGGGCAGCTACGCGCTATTTAGACGAGGAGATAATTTACACAAATATTTACTCGCGTCAATTTGCTTTGCGACGCGGCATATCCCTAGTCGAGTTGGTTTTCGTAATATTAGAGGAGATTGGGGCACACCCGATCACGCGGGGTGCAGAACGGAGTAACGCGCGTACGATCGAAATTGTTTTTCACGCGAAGAAAACCAGAGCACCAGAGCACCAGAAAACCAGGTGGCACGCGAAACGAGCGTGCGCAAACGTGACGCGGGCGACGGACGAATTCGCCGCACGATCGCAGGAGGATGCGAACCTGTGAAAGTTGAACTCGCCGACTAATTCCTCGCAGAACTGGACACCGCGGCAGGAATTCCCGAGAGGATCCAGAGGCGGAGACCACATACAAATTCCCATCACGTTCGGTATGACGACGAGCAAGCTACCGGAAACGCCAGATTTCGCCGGGATTCCGACCTGCAAAAACGGTGCAACGTCGTTACGTCGGTCTCGTCGATCGAGGGGAGACGGCACCGCGAGGCGTCACCTTGAACGCGAATTGTCCGCTGTAATCGTACATTCCGCAGCTGTGCATGAGACTAAGAACGTCGCGAACGCTGTCCGGTTTCAAAACCTTTTCCTCGGTGATCGGACAGATGCCACCGTTCGCCAAAGTCGCCGCGATCACCGACATCGACTCGCAGTTGGCCTCCATCGAACAGCACTGTAAACGAAGGACAGATCAGCGCGACGAGGGCGAAAAGAAGTAACCGCGCCGCGGCTTCGGAGCGCGCTCGCTTACCTGAAAATAAAAGTCCATGATCTCGCGCAGGTTCGTCTTGTCGGGGTAGCAGTTGTGTTCCCGCATGTAGAATCCGAGAGCGTAATTCCTGTCGGCTGCCTCGCGCTCCGATAGGAAAACCGCGTTGTTGAAGCCGAGGTTCTCGCCGCCGGCCAATCTCTTGAAATAATTCATCGTGAAGTCGAATTTCTCGGCTAGCGTCATCTCGGGTTTGATCAGAGACTTGAGAAGGGAGCAGACGAGGATAGCACCGGCGTTGATCATAGGGTTGTGAGGTTTTTCTGAAACGAAATCGCCCGAACGTTGAGTACCTACGGCTCGCGGTGGCCAGACGTCTCGCGAGGGCGATTCTTACTGCTGTAGTCCAGTACCAGCTCGTTGAAATTTCTACCGGAGGGCTCTTGGCCCACGTACGAATGCACGGTCTCTTGTCCCAATCTCTCCAGTGCTATGGCGTACGTCAACGGCTTGCTGCAGCTTTGCAGCGTGAATGGAATCGAGGTGTCGCCGATGCTGAACCGCTGACCGTCTATAGTGCAGACGGAGACTCCCCAATACTCGGGATTCATTCTGGCGAGCTGGGGTATGTAAGAGGCGACTTTTCCCTCGGTATTCGATTTGCATTTCCAGTAGAAATCCTCTATATGCTTCGTGAATCCTGCCCAATCCGGTATTATGAACTGATGCCGGAACGCCCTCGATATCAGAACGATGTTCGGGCTGATGACCCTGGAAAAACAATATTCCCTCGTACGGTCGTCGGAATCGAAACAGGGGGGGGGGGGGGGGGGGGGGTGCGGGGTGCGGGGGGAAGGACGTCGCCCGAACTCGAGACGGAGACGTCGACGATTCCCCAACTACCGCTACCCCAAATATCGAGCAAACGGCGGTACGCTCGTCGGAGGAGCTGCTCGAAACGTTCGAAAACTCATCGTTCCAACCTCGTTGGAATGAAAATCGTCACCCTCGCGGCTCGACAACGCACGAGCGTTATCATTCGTCGGACCGTACCAACCTACGAAACTGTTCCCGGTCCAGTTTTTGTGTTTCGTGCGACAGATTCTCGTGTGTTCCGGATTTCACGTGCTCCTTCTTGAGGTTTTCGGTCAGTTCTTCCAAGCGTGGATCGTTCTTCCGCAATCCCGTGCTTCTCAATGCCTGCAACGCGACGAAATTACGATCCAGGCATCGGGTGGTACGTTCGCGAAACGACGAAAATTATACTCACGGCGAGGAATTTTCCGATCGGCAGAAGACCCGTCTCCTCGTTTCGGAACATGTCGAACAGTACGTCCTCGGCATTTCGAACCTGGTCCTGATCCCTCGCGCTGAAAAACGACAACGGAACGTTAGCGCGAGCGCGACTCCCCAAATCTTACACCTCGACTACCGATTCTATTCGGGCGATTCGAACTGAGATTCGACGAAGGGGTTTTCAGGCGAGTCTCCGGTACGGCCGGAGCCAAACAGTTTCGAATCCGCGTTCTCGCCCGAAACTATAATATTCGGTATCGTTGGTATTCCTCCAGAAACGCGAGGCGCGTCTTTTCGGAAGCCGAACTCGTCGAACGACAGCAATACCGATCGGTACCAACGCACGCGCTCGCTCGACTCTCGAAATACCAACGATACCGATCTCCGAGAACTCACCGATCGGAACGACGTTCCCCTATCGAGAGGTACCTCGACGCGCACCATTTCCTTTTCGTTCTCTCCGTCTTCTTCTTTCCCTTTGCAAGGGATATTATTACGCAAACCAACTCGGGCGATAGGCGCGAGGTACCCCGCGAAGGGAAGGCGTATTCCACGGCGGTTTCATCGGACAAAACCACACCTACGCGTGTCCAAGCGTACGATAGCGCGTCGACGAACGTCGAGCATAGCTACGTGAGACGAATACCGACGGTGAATTATTAAAAAAAAATCATTCCAACCAATTGGGGCGAAGACGAATCGACCGATCAAAAGAGGAGGAATCCGATTTTCCAACGTATCGAGGAAACGACGCCTGGTCGTCGTTAGTTCCTCTCGTACCACCTTTCGTTAGATTACCCGTATCGAGAACGAATTTTCGTCGTATCGAGAATGGAAAAACCAATCGGGATTGGTCCGGTTTTGATCGGCGAGTGTTTTCGTGATTTCTACGAAAGTGCGAACGAGGCGACGTTTTTGCGGGGAAACCGCGTAACGCGAACGGGTTGCAAGCAACGCTACGACCGGGACTCGTTACTCGGGAGGAGACGAACGATTCCGTGAATCGTGTCAGGAATCGTAAAGGGGTTGCAAACTAAGCGACGCTAGTCCATGCAATAGAACGGCATGGTACTCACTACATGTAGTGGCTGTCGTGAATGAAGCTGTACTCGCTGTAAAATAAATCGAAAACATTTCGAATTAGTAGGATCGTACGACGGCTCGTAATTTTACCTGAGAAAACGTGCCAACAGCTTCACGAATCTGTCCGATCGAGCCCGCTTCCCGTTACCACCGAAGCCCATCTGAGAGCCCATCCCTTCGCGATATGCCGCGTTACGTCTTTCGCGAGTAATATTATATTTACTCCGAGCGTATCGCGCGAATCCCGAGCGGTTGTCTCGGCACCACCGACCGACGTTCGATTTTCTATAATACTGACCAGAACTGTACGATATCCGGAAATCTCATGTCTCTCGTCGCGGAAAACCTTTCGAAACGCGATTGCCGCCGCGGCCCCGTTCCAATATTATCTCGATATTCGGTCGCGACGAACGATTATATTTGTCGACTCGTCGTTACGCGCCGTACGCGCGCGTATATATATGCGATCCGTCGGCGAGGCCCCCGCCGCCCCCCGGCCCCCCCGCTGAGATCGAACAAGTGGTTAAATTACTTGGGCATATTTATAAAACAAGCGAAGAAGCCAACTGCTGTTATTGCTTGCGAATTAGCATGATTTACCACCAATGACGGCGAACAAATATTAAGCCTCGGAATCGCGAACCGGGATATTCCGAGAGGAACGTGCTAACCAGAAATTCACCATACGTCGACGACGGGAAGGTTTCGCGCCGAATTTCCATCGGCTACTCGCGCGATTCGTTATTTTTCGTTATCGTCGACGATACCTACGTTTGCGTACGGAGAGGCGATCGGTGTGATCGACGAGCGTCGTCGTCGCGCGCGTTTATCGAGAGCCTCGTCGATTCGCCGACTTTTATTCAATTTTCTCGGAGGCGGCGTAACGAAAGTCAAGTGGCGCTGGCGAGACATCGATGGGACGCGCGTTGCCAATTTGTTACGTCGTGAAAACGGATCGTGACGAACGCGAGTTCCCGAGATACGCGAATTTGCCAGGGCGTAGTATTTTTCTCTTTGCCCGACGGGCGAGATGAAAATACGGGGCGAATATTCGCGCCGCTCGCGAGCTCGGCTACCGGGTACGTTTTTCCGGATCGATAGATTCTCTCGTAAACGGCGACTCGGACGAGAAAAACCACGAATTCGGATATCTCTCGCCGCGCGTGTATCCAGCTACGATGGAATTGGCAACGTTTCGTCGCGGAAGGAGAAAAAAAATTCGCACGATTCGCGATAAATTGGAAGAAAATCCGTGGTCGCGCGAAAAATCGTTAGGTATCCGATCGCGGATGGGTGATCTACGCTTGCTCGGTACGACCGCGCGAGATTGCTACGCGACGCGGCTTCGATACGTTCTCCGCCGGACCCGCGGATGATATTGATCCTGCGAGTTAGCGCTCCAATAAAAATTTTGCCAACGATCACCGTGAAATTCGCAACGGAACGCGTGCGGAGAACCCGCGTCTGGTACCGAGCTTCGGTACAACGCGTTTCTTCCTCGGTCGAGATGTCGCCGTCGCGGTTCTACGCCAACGTCGAGAAATCGAGACCTGATTGTCGTTTGTCGGCGAACAAATTACGGTTATCGCCCTCGCCGCCGCGCGGATTAGCTCTCGACAAGCGTCCGCGCGTACGACGGAACGGTCGGGATCGGGATCGAAACTTTTCATCTTACCGCTGGTGCGAGTGTTGAGGCTCCATTCCGTTTCCGAAAACCGCGTTTACGTTCCTCGCTATGCCCGCTTTCACGTTTTCCGGCCGGACCGCGGTCCATGTCTGGAAGAGAAAAAAAACAAGAAAAAAAAGAACAACGAGCGACAGTGACGCGACAGCAGCGGTACCAGGAACGAGACGAGGAAGGAAACGCGAGCGAAGAAACGAAGAGGATCGCTCTTGTCGACGAATTACGCGATTACGCGGAGGAGTTACCGCCGAGCGAGCGAGCGAGCGAGCGAGCGAGCAACGTTCGCGATTCGACGGGAGAGGAAGAAAGAAAAAAGACATCGGCGATCGAGCGGATAATAGCGGATAATCGCGGATGATTCGTTCGTTGGCACGTCTACCGCTCGCCTAGTAGGTCCTGGTCCCTCTCTACACGGGCGCGATCGATCGGACGAGCCCCGAGTCGTAGGGAAACGCGCGGGCGCCGCTGTTTCGCGGATTGCCGTCTCCCCAGGCTCTGTCCCTCGAGTCACGAGCGCCAGGAACCTTTCGTATGCCTACGTCCGACGAATCTAAATCGTACCCGTTCCGCGTGGTTGCATCGTCTTTTTTCGCTTTTTTTTTCTTCTCTCTACAACTAACGGATCGAAACGTTTGTCTGAAAGAATTTGGAACGTTGTTTTTCCAACAACTCGGCTATACTCGTAATTCGCTCGCGCAACGTGAGAGTAAACGAGTTCACGAATCGCGGAATCGCAAGATTTCCCGGATATGATAAAAGCGAAAACAGCGACGCGAAGAAAGACCTAAGGATAACGAGATGTATTTGCTAATTTTTAAAATCGTTCGCCTCTCAGTTTCGACACGCGCAACCGTTCGCATCGACGAATCGTCGTTGCGAACGGTTATACCCTCCCTCCCGAGGGATTCCAGCCCGCCCTGATCCCCCTCGCGCTTCGTACCGCTGCTAAAACGTTATCCGTACCGGCGAAGACCTCGCGATTCGCGCCGCACGGATCTCGTGAGCGGCGGTGCTCGTTTTGAAAATTCGATTCGGTCGATTGCGAGGCCTCGCGAAATCGTTGTGTACCCGCGTATTTTATCTTTCGCTAGAGGCGACGAGCCGCGAGATCCTCGCAACGGAGTCGAATTCGTGCGGCGAAATTCTAGATTACGACCGGACACGGAGAGCTATCGCGAGCTCCGCGAGTATTGATCGTCGAACGAGCCGACGGAAATCTTTCCCTCTGAGACGAAACTCGCGACGTCGTCGTCGTCGTCGTCGTCGTCGTCGTCGCGGTGATAGGCGACGAGTCGACGAGCAAATCGTTCGGTCTCCCCGTCGCTGCGAGCCGTATCCTTTTATCCCGTAATCGTTGATCGGACGAGAAACCTTAATAAAGAGACGGGCGCGTGCGCCCGATGCTACGGTTTCCGATCTCGCGTCAATTTAACTGCGAGCGTAATTTCCCCGCTGCGAGGAGAGAAAAGAAACGTTTTTTCCAATGCAGATTTCCATTCGGTTTTCAAATCGCCCGATTATACGAGCCGCGCGGCATCGTCGATCGATCAACGAAGCACGTAGAGGGACGCTCGGACTCGTACTCGAGAAATAATATTTCCAACGATTCGTCGCTCGCGATTTTTCGGCGTTTTTTTTCTCTCTTCTTGCCCGATTTCTTATCCGCGTCACTCGATCAAATATTCGACGATCGCATGACCGATTTCTCTTACTTTCGAGAATATTTCAAGACTCCAGAATCGCCCGGTTATTCGAACGAGTTACGCGTTACGCATCCTTCCGAACGCGTCGTTGATGTCGTGTCTCGTGAATAATTTGCGTTGTTTTCTACAAAAGTCCGAGTTCGTTATTTTTTTCATTCCCATCACCGTTCGAGTAAACATTCTTATCATTTTGATGAATTTACATCAATTCCGTTTATTATTATTACGATCCCTTCAATTGTTATCTTCGTTTCACGGCTTCCGACGAATTTCCCACCAATTCTCGGATAGCAGAAGTATTCTTCGTCGAATTTTAATCGGGGCGAGAGATTTGAACGGCGCGGGTTGCGATTATATGCTCGAAGCACGCGATTAATTTCTGCTCAACGTTTATCCGTCGACATCGTTGCGTATCAATTGCGCTTATCTGCCGATATAGTACCACGATTTTGCCACGCGTGTCCTTCCGTTTTCGACCAACAATAAAAACCATTTCTCCTAGTCGTTCATTTTTCACCAAGCCTCGTTCGATTAGTCACGTACGTCTCGTTTCAACCAGTTCTCATTGTTTTCTACCCGTCTTCGTTACATCATCGTTTTTCGGCAATTCTTTGAATTTTCCCGTCTCCTTTTTTTCCCCCTTCTCTATTCAGAAATTCACGCCCACCATCGCGCGGATTTTACACCTCGCGGCCGTAGCTACTCGCGACGCGTATCAACGGTCTTCGATTTTCGATCAATATTTACCAACGCCTACCGACGAAAATCCCCCCCGGTTTTTACCCGATCGACCGATGTAACGATATTTCACGATTTGTTCCTGGAGCTCGTCGGCGAGCAGGGAAAACCGCGCGCGACTCTTATCCCATGCCTATATACCCGTCGTAGTAGGTCGAACGAGGCCGTTCGCGTCGCAGGATCCACGCGAGGTGGTGCTCCGTCGCGTTCGCCGGTGAACACCTCTTATTGTTAGCCGTGAAAATGGGCCGCGCGATAACACCGAGTCGTCGGGACGGACGAGAATGGACGGACGTGGTCTCGTGTCGAGGTGGATCGAAGATGCCGTCAGCTCGCGATGGAAATCATAGGAAATCGGAGGAAATCGGAGGAAAAAAAAAAACAGACGAAAATAAAAACGAAACGTAAAGGGATGAACGCGGGAACCGCGCGAGTTACGCAACTCCGCGATACCGTATTTGCCGAATAAAAGATCGTCGGGCGATGCGGTAATTTTACGTGAAATTTCACCTTCGCTTGCGCGTGTATCCGGCGCGTGCCGAATTTCTTTGCCCTTTCTATCATACGAAACACCACTCTTACGCCACTGATCACCCCTTCTCTGTTCATGGTGGCGGTGATCTTTTTTTCCCCTCGACGCTTGTTCGCACGTTTCCTCCTCCACGATTCACAGTAACACGCGCTCGCGGGCCAAACTCTCGACGAAGTGCGAGAACCAGCGAGAACGACGCTCGGCGTCCCGAGACGACTGCTTCTCGCTCTAGCGCGAGCGTAGAGGCCGACGACGTTTCGCCGACGGTGTATTCCTGGCCGTACGTATACGTACCTTTTACCCGTACATACGTACGCGTACGTACGAAGGTACGTTGGTATGGAGCGGGCGCTTGCGTGCGAGAGACCGGGTGCACGCACACACATATATATATATATATATATATATATATATATATATACCTTGGCGACGCGACCAACTACGAACGACGAACGACGAACGACGAACGACGAACGAGGGCCAGGGGACATGCGCGGTATTTTCGTATTTTCGGATATCCGATAAGATTTCAGTCGGATCCGAAACTTTTGCCTTCCCGAATCCACACGCCTTGCGAAACGAACGATGGAACGGCGGAACGACGGATGACGAACGACCGGGTTCGCTACGTGTAACGCGGTGGTCGTTCCGGCGGTGACGTTGGATGGGAAAAATATTAGCGGAAATTGAAAAGCACGGGAGAAGTCGCGCGATTTCGAGATTTCTTGATCGAGATACGCGGATATTGCATTATTTCGACAATGTAACGGCCTCCTCGCGAGCTAAATAGCATAGAGTCGATCGCACGCGCGTCGCCGTGCAATTTGACAAAAAATTGTTCCGAGCTCCGATCGCAATACGCGCGTATCGAAGATTCGAGGCGTTGTTTTCTACCGAAGTTACGGCATTGCAAGCCACCTGGTCGGATACGAAACGTCGTGTTTTTCGTTCTTTCGGAAGGATAGCATCGCGATTCGGCAAAAAATTGGAGGATGAGCTAGCGAGTCACCCGGCAAAATTAGGATAGCGATCGGCGAAAAAATGTCAAAGTCGTACCTAAGCGAAGATCGGTATTGTACGCCTGTTACGTTGCATAAATTACACGCAAAGTTCGTAAATCGCAGGGGTATTGGTGGATTACGCGTCGGCGAATTTCGCGTAACAACAACGGGTCACAGTAGCTTGCCGACGAGTTACGTTATTTCTGAATTGGCCAACGCCAACTTACCTAACATACCAATTTGCAAAAACTGTTCGTCCTGCCAAACCGACGTTTGAAAGACAGATTCGCGTACCTTGGAAGCAACGTTCTAAAATTTCTCGGAACCACCGCGTTGTTCCACCCGCTACTCGTTACGAAGGGTCGGATAAACCATCGAAACGGGCAAAAACCATCCACGCGAACGACCTGCGAGGTACGTGGTACGAGGTTCTCGACGGACGCGTGGTCTCGTTTTCGGCTGAAAACACAAGTCGATCGGTGCGTTAGTTTGCGAGAAACGCGTACGCGTGAAATTCTTACTCACCGGATGATTTGTGAATCGATCGTCCGAAACTAGGATGGCATCGTTTATGCATCGTCGATAGCACGGGATAACAATTTTTCTTCGTTAAGTCTCCAGGCGCTGGCGATATCCCATGGCGACAGCGTCGGCTGAAGGGATGCGTCTGGATTTGCTTTAATTTTACGCGAAAGACGTCCGTAGGACGTTATTCTTTCAATTTTCGTCTACGAGCGGGGTTCTCGTTGAGAAGTAATCCCGTTTTGTTCCCAAAAGTGTTTTTAGCCAGACCTGAAAAGGCTCTAAATTGTCACGGAAAACATATTTTGCGAGTTGCGAGCCGACAAAGGTGACTTTTTTTTTTCTTTTTTCGTTCGTCACCTTGCAACCGGTTCCATTTGCATGAACGGTATTAAACGGCGACTCATTGTTGCCCACGCGCGCAACTATTTTCCAGCTCGCGATTTTACGAGGTATATCGGTGCTGGAAAACCGTCCGTAACGACGAGATTTCGGAAAGGAGGACTCGTCGCTCGGCGTGGGGCGAGTTTTGAGAAAAAAGAATACGTTTCTTCGGTTTCCTTAATCGTTTATTGGCATTTGACGTCTGATTCGTTCCAAGGGACGGTTGAGCATGAAATTCCGAGCCCCCCGAATAATAGTTCGACGTCGAGAACTATTCGGACAAAATGAACCGCGACGACGAACGAGGATCATCGCCAGCTCCCGCGTAACGATAACCACCGATTCGTTTGCAGTTTCGTGACGAGAGTCGTTTCTTTGCCACCTTCGAGCTTGTTGAGATTGTTTCGATTCGTCGTCAAAACCGGTCGTCGGCCCTTCCAACAATCGTCCGTCCTTTTTAACTTATTATCGCTACTTTTCAACTTTCGACCAAAAGTGCGTGTCCGGTGAAAAGTAGAAGGAAAAGAACACCAACGAAAAAAAAAAAAAACTAACGAAAAGCCAGCTCGACTATTAATCGTCTAATTTAGCAGCTACGCGCGAATTCGTTCTTGTACGTCGTGTCGTTTGCCTGTAATTTCAAGATTTTTTCTTTCCTTTGAACGATCGAGTCGTTTCCGGTGATGATAAATCGTCGAAACGAGAGATTCGAAATACGAAATCGGAGAACTGCAAAGGTGGAGTGACCGGCGACTACGCGTGCGATGATCTCGTATTTACAAGTGTCTCGGGTCCGATGGGATACCGGGTGAAATAGATGTGCAACAAAGTTTGCGGGACGGAAACTGATACCGGTATCCCGCGAGGACGGAGCTCCGACGAATCCGACCAGCAAAAGTGGTTGAAAACGACGGAACAGCCAGTTTTTCGCGAAATTCGTCGACTACGCGCCCCGCGAGTCCGAGACGAATGCGCAGGGGAAAGAGCACGTTCGCGAGGGGTATTCGCGTATCATTTTGTTGTATAAGACAGCGTTTCCCTATAGTTCGTGAAAAACCTACCCTATAGTTCGTGAAAAACCTAACTTACTTATCTTATCTTTCTGTCAATCGTATCAAATGTACGCGAAAGTCTTTGCATTGTTTACCGACTAACCGCGGAATATTGATGTAACAAATTTGAAACCGGAAGCCGTGATACCAAAGTATCGCTTTGCTAGGCGGTAAAAAGTACCGCTTCCGTTCCCAATCGTAATAATCGATGTTACGCGGCGCGATACCGTCGAAAAATTTGTAAACACTCGTTGAAAAGCTGCGGACAGTCGAGTGAAAGGAGGAAAAAATCCACCAAGTATTCTACGTGGTACTCGAACGTGTGGAGACCACGTTTCACCGCAGTTTTGGAACAATTCCTCCCGTCCAGTACAGTCGCAGGGGCAATCCGACTGTCGTAAACGAATCGTTCCATCCGTGAAATAACGATAATCGAGCCACGCTCGAGCGCATATTTAAGAATTATCCCACTGACGATTCGCATCCAACTATCACGAAGCGTCGGTGCTCCCAAACCTTTGAACGGTATCGTAGAGATATTTGAGAAATCCTACGTGATTTTCCATCTTCTATCCAACGCCTTTGCGTTGAAAATCCTATCAATTGGCATCGTGCGCCGTGTTTAAAGCTTGTATATCGCGTCACCGACGCGCGTCGATTCGAGAATCAAACGGCATCCCGGCGAACGATCGATCGATCGATTCCGATCGTGTTTGCCAACGGCGAATCAAATGACCGTATCCTGATACGCCGGTGGTCCGCTGAGGACGAATTGTCGTTGGCTTTGGCGCGCTATGTCCGTTCGGCTTGGAACTTGCGGCGTTGCTCGGATCCCGTGATAATTACTGTAACTCGATCTAGCGCTGGCTGGTCTGTTGCCGTATAGGTCGTCCAGATCTTCCCCGTTGAGACTTTGCGTGCTCGTTGGTTGAAACGTCGGATTACTCTGACCCTGCCATCCCAGATTCCCCGTGTCCGGGCTCTGCCAGTTGTCGGTAAGGTTGCGCGTCGACGTCGCGTTCTCCGGCCAATTTTGCGACGTATCCTGGGCGGAGAAGTTGACGGCGTTGGAATAATTCGAATCCTGCTGCCACAAAGTCGGCGACGAGATCGCCATGTTCACCGCCTCCGGTTGCCAGTTCAAGCCTCTCTCGCGGTCCCAGTTGTTCGAGATTCTGTCGTAGTTCAGCAGAGTCCCGTGGGACAAGGAGGTTAAATTTTGATTGGTCAAGTTGCTCGGCTGCGTGTTGGCGTAGAGATTTTCTTGCTGGTCGATTATCCGATTGACCGGATTCTTCCTTCGGGACTGGCGCACGGAGCTTCGACGACTCGAGCGCCTCGTCCCGTCTCTCGAGATGACCGAACGCCGCTTGACGCGTCGCGGTGTCATCGGTTTTGGCGATACGCTGTCGTCGTGCGTCGACGGCTCCGGCTCGGAATATTCGATGCTGTACAACGGTCGCGGTTGCTTCTTCTTCTTCGTTTTAGTTTGCACTGCTGGAAAAATCGAAAACTTAATCGGCGATCGTCGCTAACGCGGGTCGCGCCTCGTTTCCGCGTTAAACCAAGCGAGAAACACCATCGCGAACCTTTCGTTTTCGTTCTCGTTTTCGTTCTCGTTCTCGTTCTCGTTCTCGTTCTCGCGCGAGACTCGCGCGTCGGAGCATGGGATCTTTCCCCGTTCGCAGGACAGGGATGGGATGATATTTTGCTCGAATCCACCAACGCATCACCATTATACCGAAGCAAAATAGAGCCGTGTTAGAAGAGAGGTGAGAATAAGGAGAAAACGAGAGAGAAAAATGAACGGAATTAAATACAAAGAACAACAACTATCGAGAGGTTAATGAAATAAAAAAGCAAGCGGTAAATATATCATCGGATTTATTGTCATTAGAAAAACGCACCGTCACGGTACGCCGCAGTTACACCAATACGAGAACCGCCGACGTTAGGATATACACGCTACGCAGTCTCAAAAAAAAAAAAAAAAAAAAAAAAAAAAAAAAGGGAAAATCCAACGAATACGCATGCGGAGAGTACGGGATTTACGAGTGCACCAAACCATTCCGGAACTCTACGAAAGTAACGAGTAAATACTACGCGCAACAAATGCAAGAAAACAGGAAATACCGCAGGAACGTTTACGCTTGTCCGTTGGGAAGCATCGTTGGATAGGAGTTTTCGAAAAGACTCGGGGATATTACGGGTTGAACCTGACGGTGAGACGGAACTTGAATATCGATGGCGATAACTCGGCAATTTTCTAAGAAACGATAAGAAAAAAAGAACGCCAACGATCCGCGGGGTGGTGGTTGAAATGGGCGGGATGATCGTCGAAACGTTCCAATTCTTTGGAACGTCTGGATAATCGTGAATACTAACAATAAATAAAATTACCAACAACGATTCGATCAATCGTAGCGTCGCGATCGTTGAAAATTTCTACGAAGTTTCGATTCGTCGTACGATCCGCGCGTCGACGAATGAAAACGGAAAAACGCGACGAAAATACTCGTACGCACGATAAACTGCGATCGACGCGGATTACGCTCTTCCATAATTATACTTGGCGGCGTGGATCGTGGTTGTCGGTGGGAAATTTGATCATTCGCGTAACACGAATCGGGGGGGGGGGTATCGGTCGGGAATTTCGCGCGAAACGTACGATGATCTTCAGTCGGGTCTTTTGATATGCGAGTCGCGAAAAAGCGATACGTCGCGGGTCAAAAGAGATACTACCTAATTTGAAGAAAGTCTACTAAATCTACGGTGAATCCAGCGTGGCACGGCGCGGGTATTATCAACTATTTGGCAACGATTATAGGAATGTTTAAGCAAAGTTACGGCGTCGTTCGCGCGACAAGCGAATGACGGGGCAACGGAACGACGTTCGTTCATTTTTTATTTTCAGTCAGGATAACACCGGTGAATAACATTCTATCGGCAATCCATCGCGATTATCGAATAATCGCGAATCTGTACCCGCAGCAACAGCGGAACACCCACGACCCCCACGTCGTACCATCCCTCGCGTTAACAGAGATTCGCGACGAGTCGAAAACCGTCGTGTTTCCGTTCTTTTGGCGAAAGCTGCGTAAGAATACGTAGGGGGAGAGTTGGGAAAAGTCGTTGTTCGTAATAATCGAATCGGCGTCCCGATACCGCGCGGTCAAAAGTTATTTTCGTGCAGCGAGAGCGGACGATTTTCTTTCGTCGATTTGTTACCGCGTTCGTTGCTTTCGAGGCGAGTCTCTTCCCGCCGTTCGACCGCGAGCCGGGGATCGGAGTAGAAAGATCTCAGAGGTTGCTCGCGAACGTGATCGGTGAATATTCTCGGTTTGTAAGAATTTCTATGATGTTTGCTCGAGGTCGATCGCGCCGGTCGCAGTTTCGCCGACACGATCGGACTGTATTTAGACGAGTGAGGATAATAAGCTTTGTTTCGTTGATAATTCGTCGGCGTCGCGACGTCGTACGCGATAGATTCGTAGGCGTCGTTGCAGGGTGATCGAACACGCCTGTGCAAATGATCGAAAGGATTCGAATAATCGTCGGCGTGATCCGTTCCCGGTTTCGCGTTACCTCGAATCGAGTTGTTGCTGCCCCCGCTCGGCGTCGCGGCAAGGTAGCGCGTCTTGACGCGCACCGTCGAGCTATCGAACGATCGATCGCTATGCTTTCGATGGTCGTTGTTATCGCGGCTAAGGGAACGATGCGACGCGATCGTGTTCGAGGATTGATTCGAGGTCGTGGTTAGAATCTTAGCGGTGGAATTTAGAGAAGGAAGCGCCGAATAGCTGACGTACATTGGATGCAACGGCGTGTGGCCAGCCAACCCAAAGTCACCACCTCCGACAAAGTCAACTGAAATTTCACCAACGAACAACCCACCCCTTCCGATTAGTTCATTTCATTTTGATTTATTTTCAGCTCTGCCTAGAGACAAACACCACACCGGAAACGGACTAGAAATTTCGCATAATAATGGAGAAAGTGCGGCGAGTACGCGCCTTCGGTCGTTGTTTTCGTTGTTTTCATCGTTCCTCGCAAGATGATCAATGCGAAAAGATCGAGAACAAGCGATTTTTCACCCGCCTCGGGTATCGATAATACGAGCAACAGATGATGCAACTGACCGAGCGGACGCAGTCGCGTATACGATGAGCAAAATTTTGGAGAAAACACGTTGGCATCCGGAGCACCGAGCGGTACAACGCAATGATCATCCGAGATGAGGGCATTTCGTTGTACCGTAGTTGCGAATAATTGTCGTAAGCTGCGTATTTTGCTAGAACCAGCGATCTCGTTCGTTTGCGCGACCTCGCGCGAGGTGAAACCCAATGGAACCAAGAACCCAGGGTGAAACGCGTAACGCGATTATCGGCTACGAGTAACTACAAACATGAAATTGCACGTTTCAGGGAAATGCTACGTACGAGATAAGTCTGATGGGATAGTTGTAAGTGCGAAAAGTACTAGCTACGTGTTCAAACTACTGAAAAATACTCTTGCGATGCATAGATTTCTTGCCAAATTTTCTCCGTACGAGGAGAAGCACGAGCACGAAGTGAAAGCTACTCGACTACCATTGTTGGGATAAATTTTTAACATTTTTCGCTAGGCCGAGACGCATGCTCGCGAGAAAACTGTAATTATCGGAGGAAAAAAAGGAGAAAAAAAAAAGGAGAAAAAAAAAAAACCAACAACAACGACAACGACAACGACGACGTGCGTATGACCATTGAGTATCTCTCGTTGACTTACCAGAGTGGTGGGTCAAATCCACCAATGAAATCAACTGCGCTCGATAACCGATTTTAATCGCGAGCACGGTCGTTAACCGGGATCATTCGTGATACGCTCGGGCTTGCAACGTTCATCGATCGAGATATCTTGGACGTTTGGATAAATTTGCGTGAAATGTTTTCCATTGATAATCGATTTAACGTAATCAGAGTATTGAAATGATAGCGAGGCTGGGCAAACCGTTCATCTGATCGATAAAAGTGAACAGATTGTATAATCGCGTCGAGAGAAGCGACGAGTTGTTTTCGTCGCGTACACGCTGATGAAATCGTATAAAATACTCACAGCTGTCATCTTCCTCGAGGAACACCCGGCTCAGGCAAATACCACCGACCGTCGCCGCGAACTGAAAATCATAGACAAACCTTATTTTCCGCGACCGTTCCTAAATTATAATTTTCATTTCCGATACAAGTAAGGCTTCAAAGAATTCAGACGCGCGACGATGTCTGAAGATCATCGTCTGCCTCGGTTCCGAGGATTGTCATTTTTTTTTTAGAAAAGTTGCCGTTGAAAAATTGTCTCGCCTTGCAAAACTTTTGCGCTCGAAACCGACGCGCGGTAGCGAAAATCATGCAAGCTACGGCTAAGGGAAGCGATCGTTCGGTACCGATGCTCGAAAAACCCGAAAACAGAAGGAATTGTCTCACCGCGAGAACGCATTGCGTGCCGGCATGCAAAACTTCTATAACTTCGTAATCCAAAAGGCATCCGGTAACGTTTATCGGCCTGGCAGGGTGAACCAGTTCCTGTTCGGTGATGTCGGTGTAAACGGCTTTGCATCCGATGCCGTTAACCTGCCACCAGGAAAAACTGCCGGTACCCAAATTCAGGACATCGCTGTCCTGCGGACATTGGAAAGCTATGACGGGGATCTAGATCAATGCCGACGGACGATCGGGTGTGTGCCTACCTTGTTCAAAGCTCCGATGCTAAGATGAAAACATATCAAAAATATGTTCCAGCCCAGCCACAGAATATTCCATACGCAGTACTGTAACAAACGATAGATCCGTTTCGAAATGTATAGGCATTACCCGCGCGACGGTCCGACGGACCTTTGCTTCGCGACTTCGGCGATCTGTACGGGGCGCTATGCCGCGTCTCGAGTATTTTATGTTCGCTATCATTTTCCCGCGTACGTCCGTGCGTCGTTTACCAAATTGGAGAAGACGTTATAAAGGACGATCCGTACGAGTGACGGGTGATTATTTTGTTGAACGCGTAAAGGATTCGTAAGATTCTGACAACGAGGATACTTGGAAATTTGGTTGGATTTCTATCTGGAATATGGTCCGTTCGTTATCGGGTGACGCGCGTAAAAGGGTTGTCAATGGAATACCTACGGATATAATGTATTTGGGCCTGTACTGCAAAACGCCAAAGAAACCAAGGATCACAAAAATGATGTTGAAGAAGTTGACCAGTATCGGGACCCACATAGACCCGAGGAAGTCGAATACTTGGCGTTCTATCGTTGTGATCTGGGTGAAAAGAAACAAATTCATTAGGAGTAGTACGGGCTCGATTGTACCTCGAAATTCGTGACGTACGGACCGGATTGCGATATTTTTCATGCAAATAGATCGAATATCGAACAAACTGACGTGAAAATGTAGAATTTGTGTCTACGAATCGGTAGCTCGCAGTTTCGACAATATTCGCAGAAGGATACGGTCGCGTGCTCCGAATTTCAACTCTCGCCCGAGCCGCGATCTTATCCCTGGCAAAGCCGAGATGGGGCCCGAGATCGGTAGAAACGGCGCGATCGAGAATCCGGATAAACCACTGCCGTAGTTACTTTACGAACGCCTACTCGGACTTGGCGTTGGTTTGGGAAATTTCACAAACTGGAATTACACTTTGGACAGAACTTCGTTCGATAATTCAAACTGATCGACGTCGGCCGAACTAATTTGGACGACGCGCGACGCGTCGGCCGCTCCTGGCACGGAACGTGCTTATATCTAAACAAATCAACTCGTAGTATTTTGTTATCCGAGAATTATCAGTCTTTCGCACGGGTACGATCGATTCGTGAAACGTAACAAGGCTTCACGGAAATAAGAACGAGATCACGAGGGAATAAGACGATGGAACGAGATATTTGTACGAATAACGCGCGAGCGGATCGATCAGCGAATATTACTAGTCCTCGCCTTTGATCAAATTAAAAACATTGGTCCGATAATGTTGATAAGCATGCGATTACGTAATTATTATGATGCATCGGCTATGAATTGAGATGGCAATACGGTAAGAAGAAAACAGCATTTCAACGCAGAGAAATGAGATGCGAGTAATTTGATGATTTGCGAGCGCGAATAGATGGAATAAAAATAAAACGCGATGATTCACAGAAATGAGAAGAGGATGAGAGTACGCGAGACGAAACGTGAGCTATCGCGGTCGTTTCTTCGATATCATCGATGATCGTGTTCGAATTAATACGTTTTCCCAGCCACGTGTGGCGCCAAGGGTGAAAACAACGAGCAACGAGTGGTTGCTGTCAGCTCGATGCCAAGTAAACAAGGCGGATGATATTAGAGAAATCGTACGATTTTCATTTGTCAAGCGATTGCTGGTAGTAAATATTGTTTCGGCATTGTTAACTTACGAGCTGAAGGATGCATATTGTCAGCAGTAATCGCCTCCTACTGCAAATTCCCATGTCATTTGGCCCAATTAATTTTAATCAATCAGACCTGTTGTGCTCTGCCGATCGATATTAAAATAAGATTTTATCACAAAACACATCACTACGGCAACTGTCTTCCATGCGCCGCCATTTTCAACGCTTGCATTCTTCTATGAATCGTTGCGAGTGACATCTGTGGGGACGGTGACGGTTTACATCAGGCGGCTTGCGTAGAACAAGGATGATACCCGGGTAACGGTAGATCGCTGACATATCGGATGGACGGAATGCGGGTAAGGAACGTTTAGTAGTATTCAACGCGATACTTTTTCTTACAGGTGTCAATGAAATGCGTAACCGAAACCTCGGCTGACGGTAACAGGATCGAGAGAGTTTTTCATTACTAAGTTTCGGTAACGAAGATTTCGATAAACGACCGCTGATATTTTTTTTCAAAGAAAACAGCTCAAAGTACTCACTCCGATCGGGGGAGATGCAAAAAATATCCTCTTCCAAATCGAGTTACGTATCCCCCGAGTCTCCGTATCCGTTTCCAGACTACCAGCGGCCGATACGAAGCACAATAAATTTAGCATCGAACGATTCGAGGAAGATTATCCGGAGGTAAGGCGGAACGTGCGGAAAGAGTGACGTATTGTTTGGTCGATCGCCCGGTCCGGTTTTTTTCTTCATTTTTTCTTTTCTCTCCTCCTCAACGTACCGGGGAAGTTTTCGCTGGTGCGCGGTGGAGATACATACGGTGCACGGTCCTCTACGCCATCCTCCTCGCCGCGGTGCTCGCAGGCAATGCGCGAAGTCAGTGTGGTCCGGTGTGATCGCAGCAAATTTCGTCTGCTGCCTGTCGTAAGCTGCGATAACCGGATACACGTTATATGCAGTGATAAATGTAACGGAGTATCGAAGATTTTGAGTGATGAAATTCTCCAAAAAATTGCCAGCATTGTTTGTCGTGGTAAACGGTAGTTTACTATGTTATACGGGCGTATCTACGAGTGCTTAAGAAAAAGCATCTGCATAACCTCACCCGCACGTTCTCCGTTAGACTTGATCGTTCGCTCCAAATACGTGGAACCTAAATTCACGTTTACTATGAACGAGGCGTTTTTACGTTACGAAGAAGCGAACGATACGTTTGATCTTACTTTTCGCTACGTGAACGATACCCGAAAAATCGACCGGCAATTCAATTTTAGCAGAAAATGTAACTCTACCGTGTCGAATTTTCTATCAAGAATAGATACGAATGTTGAAAAGACATTATGCAAAAAGAATAAAAAGAAACGAACCGATACGCTCCAATCGCCTATCGTCGAGGAAGTCAAATCTTCTCTTCTCCTTAACGGTATACCCGTTAACGGTGATGTTCTATGCGAGAACTTGTTCAAGGAAAATGCAAAGATCACCCTCGTGATACCAGGAAACGAATATACGATTAAACGTAACGTACCGTGGGTGAGTGGTATAAGTCTGCCGACGTGCATATTGGCAGGATTCCCCACTTATCCTGCCAAATTTCACGCAGTTTATTTGAATTTGAACGAGTCCTTGTTCACGTGGTACGCGATCGATCGAAAGACGAATCAGGAAATATGGAACGAGGTAGGACAAGGATATTTGTACGTTCCACGAGTATCGGACGTCGGTTGCATTCTCAAGTTGAAATGTGAACCGCGCGGAAATGGCGAAACGGGACCAATCGTGGAAATAGAAGCTGTTTCCGCCGTCGAGGCCGGACCAGGCCGCTGCCCGTTTGAAGTTCGCCATTTATTCACAACAAACAAATTATCCGGCAACTGGTAATTCATCGAACATTCTTAATCGTCGTCGTGCAACGCCGCGCTTCCCCGAAACCTGGTCAAATATGATTTCAATTAATCGTAATATCAATCCAAGTTTCAGAATCGTATCTTATAATATACTCGCCGATCTTTACACGGACTCCGCGTTCGCGCGGGAAACTTTATTTCCGTATTGTCCACCGTACGCGTTGTCAATGGAATATAGGAAATATCTGATTTTAAAAGAATTGATTGGTAAGCTGTTCGCGATAAGGTTCGAGACGAATCCGTTGCGAATCGAATGTAATTCGCCGTACTAAAAACCAACACAATTTTTCCAGGTTACAATTCCGACATCGTTTGCCTTCAGGAAGTCGATAATAAGGTATACGATCATGATCTCTCGCCGATACTTTCGACAATGAATTACGAGGGAACGTTTAATCGCAAGGGCGGCATGGTTAGCGAAGGGCTCGCGACATTTTTCGATAGAAGAAGATTTCGAAAAGTGGATTTTCAATCGGTCGTTATGTCCGAAAATTTGTGTATAAAGGGCTTTGATCGTGTTTGGAGCATGATCGGTAACGACAAATTCAAGGAACGATTTTCTCAAAGAACCACCGCGGTACAGGTTAGTAGTAGTAGTAGTAGTAGTAGTAGTAGTAGTAGTAGTAGTAGTAGTAGTAGTAGTAGTAGTAGTAGTAGTAGTAGTAGTAGTAGTAGTAGTTAGTAGTAGTAGTAGTAGTAGTAGTAGTAGTAGCAGTAGTAGTAGTAGTAGTAGTAGTAGTAGTAGTAGTAGTAGTAGTAGTAGTAGAGGTAGTAATAGTAGTAGTAGTAGTCGACCATCCGGCTTGCAGTTATGTTGTAAATTACAATATCAATGTTTCAGGCTACAACTCTGATGTCTATTGATAATCCAAGCGAAATTCTTGTCGTGGGTAATACTCATTTGTATTTTCATCCCAACGCGGATCACGTACGTTTGTTGCAAGCCTATTACGCGCTGTCCTACGTTTACAAGATTGCAGAGGAAACCAAGGAAAGGGTAGGCCTGTATTACCGTCGCCGTTACGAATGTCAGGGGCGAAAGACGAATAAATTTTTATAAAAAATGTGGACGAAATCTCTGATTCTAGCATCCGGGTAAGAACGTGAGCATTTTACTATGCGGCGACTTCAATAGCGTGCCCGAATGTGGAGTTTATCAGCTAATGACTAGGAATCATGTACCCGTTGATTGCGAGGATTGGAATAGCAGTGAGTTTGATTTTGAGAAACGTTTATATCGCGATAATCGAATGAACCGGGTGTAACGATGAATATTTTCCAGATCCCGAAGAAATTGTCGAGGGGATAAGTCTTTCGCACGATACGAAATTCGAAAGCGCGTGTGGAACGCCACGGTATACAAATTATACGGTAGAATTTGCAGATTGTTTGGACTATATATTTCATCAAACGGATAGATTGGAAGTAATCCAAGTTATCCCAGTGCCGAGTAACGAGGAACTTACCCAATACACAGCTTTACCCTCCGTTGTATTTCCCAGCGACCACATTAGCCTGTGCGCAGATTTGAAATGGAAATCATTCTAACAACTCTACGACTTTCTTTGCCCCTCCCCCCCCGAAAGTAAAAATAATTCACTTGACAATCGCGTTTGATCGCATACTATATCAACGCGGTTCGATTCAACGCAACAACAACAACAAAAAAACAACCGAATACGTAATTCGATGTTCGGATGGAACGAGAAAAATAATTCCGTATTCGGCTTTTCTTGCAACGAACTTTACTTTTGTCGTTAATTCATCACGCTTAACGGAGCCGTATATCGTTAGGCATACCCGAGTAGATTTTTGTAATCACCTTTTTCCCGCTCTTGCAATTCGACATCCACAACGTCCTCAACGATATCGAAGGTCTGGGAAGGGGATGAAATATGTGGGTGACGTGGGTTTTTGCATTTCGCGACCGCCATGTTGAAATGTTGCCGGGTGTACCACAACCTCGAACATTTGCGCGGTAAAAGCAATCAGATTGATACGAAATTCGTGAAAATTGATACACCATTTTTCATAACTGGCGGAAAGCAACAAACAAAACGACCCACAACCACCAGGTAAATATATTATCGGCTACTTACATGATTGCGACAAGCATGCAGCGAGCGAGACGCTACCCCTCTCGCACGACCCGCCGTAACAAGTGCATCGCGCCACGCGAATAACGAGGCGATTGGTGCTGATTCTAATTCTGATTGGCGGTGATTTGTACAATGCGATCGAAAAGTTATTCAAACACCACTGTTCAACGGAAAGTCACCGAACAACGGTGACTCAGCGGTGTCAAAAATTCGATGAATAAAACTTGAATTATGATTCTTCATACTTTTCGTGGGAGAAAAAAACAGATTTTTTTCTGTTAAAAAGAAAGCCATTATAGAAATTACCGCAATGCCGTTTTTGTACCAAAAAAAAAAAAAAAAAAGAAGCAAAAATCTTGGAAAATCCATTTTGGTCGTCTTTGGGACGTAACATAATTTGTCTTATGAAGCGGGGATTTTTTCAAAGGACAATCAACTCCGAAGATTTATACATTAATTTAGTTTATGGTACTGTTCCGGGGTACACAATCGTATTTTCCTAATATGATGATGCAATACAACGAAGTATGGTTACATCCGATTGTAGTTCAAGTTACTTTACAAAACTTATATACAACTGGTTCGTCGAAATTTCGATCACAAAGATTTGCTGGCTCGTCGAACATTCCTTTTCGATTAACGAAACTCATTTTACGCCTGCTACTTCGATCACAACCGCGGACGTCCTCGATGCAGTAATAACGTAGCACTTCGACGTATCGACGCGAACAAAATATCACGATTTCAAATAAATCTTGAATTCTCACGCCCCGATTCAAGGTTTTTTCCTTTTCCGTATGAATTGAAGTCGCGGATATGGGAATACAATCGTCATTCGTACAATAGCGTTGGTTGGTCGAATCCTGTGCTGGGTTATCGAGGCACCCTTTTCTGTCCGCGGTAACGCCGATCTTCGAATCCATTATTTTAAACGATGGTGGTATACCGTACGTACGACCAACTCGTATCGCCATGCCAACGAAATAAACCATCAATGGGAAAGATCCTATTCTACTTGGGCAACGGTTTTTAATCCGATAGTCAAAACAGCGTTACAATAATTTTGGTAAACAATTGTCCCTGTTCGATTAGCGTTTTGAAAATCTGCCCGCGAACCACAAAGCTAATACCCTGCTCGAGGTCCTGAAATATCGTTACGCGAACGTCGCGAGATGGTTCAGATCCGAATGTAGCTGATAATACAAAATGCAAAACCACGCATACGAACGCGCTGCTCCAGCCTTCCTCAGGCCGGTCAGTGATATTTTGCCAATGTAGGAATGGATGGATGGAAAAAACGTTTCGTCGCGCGAATAATAACGGCACTTGGCGAAACTGAATATTCTCACGAATATAGATCTATCCTAGCATTTAATGTTGGATCGATAATACGACGAGATGTACAGTTTCTTAAAAAATATCAGTGCTACAACGAATTTGTGACCGGTAAACTTGAATAATCAAATCTTCGCGACAAGTTTGCCTGATTACCTTATATATCTAGGCTTGAGATCACATTCCTCGTCGCGGAGCGCTTGGCACGAGTGATTGAACGGCTGCCATAGCGTCCGGGAACAAGGAGTGATAATTAACGAGAGGCACGTACGCCGCGGTGATGACACGTCCGGCAAACCATCGTCCATGCAGAGAATTCACTGCCGCAACTGCCGTGGCGATCGAAGGACACTTCACATACACGTTGCCTTGCGGTGATGCTTGATCGACGTACACGTGAAGTACACCGCCGTGTTTGTTGCATTCCTCTATGACGTCGTCGCGTATCTCTTTCGCCCAATTCGGATTGGTCTCGCTGAAAACCCGATTCAATACGTTCAACGAATACAATTGACCAATACGGCGAGATTCGGGGATCAGGATCACCTGAGAAACTCACTTTTGCGGATCGAACATATTTGACAACATGAAGCACTGCGTCGCGATGGGGGGAGCAGCTTGGGGAGGCGGTTGCGGGGCTGCTATAACTGGTGCCATATTCAACGCGTTCGCAGCAGCTGGTGGAATTTCAAGACCCGTTCCTTCGGCCAGTTTGAACATCAATTGCAACCTGAAATCGAAAATGATAGTTTACGGGTCGCTGTCGGATGTCAATCGAATATTTCGACCGAGCAACGATCTTCGCGTACCTGCCCGTCGCGCCAAGGTCGATTCCACTTCGGTCCAACTCGTCCGTGTCGAGGAGCGATGGTCCTTGCATTAAATCCGTGCGTTCGGTGACATTACCCACTTTCATAGGTCTGCCGGCTAATTCGAATCCGTTCAATTGTTCCAATGCTTTTTTCGCATCGTCGGAATTTCGAAACTGTAGGAAACACATCGATGGTATACGTTAAAAGATTGAAAAAAAAAATACTTTCCCCCTCGGCGATCATCATTTTTTGAAACTTTTGTGACGTTTCCGAATCGTTCCGAATATGCCATATCAACAGCGATACACAGATATGATAAGAACAACGTAACGTTACTGTTGCATATGTGTTTTTTTCCCCCCGGTATAGCTAGATAACATTCCATACCAGGTCTACTAATATGCCAAACGTTCGTTTTCAGCTTGATTTTTCAACGAATTAGCGCATTTGTGGACAATTACCGTTAAGAATCCGTAGCCTTTGCTTCGTCCAGTTTCAGGATCCATGATCAGTTGAATATTGTCGATTTTACCAAAAGGTTCGAATATTCCCCGGAGCATGTCTTCCGTTATGTTGAAATGCAGAGATCCGACGTATAGTCGCATCGGACCGGTTTGTCCCTTGGGCATGAGATTCGGCATGGAGTTGCCCATACGATTTTTTTCCGCCTGCGTGTGTTGGACGACGATCGGGACACCGAGCAACTTTTGTCCTGACAAACCTAAAGCCTGTAGTAAACAGAGAGGGAAAAATCTGATTACGGAAATCCGGACGCTCGTTAATTTTTCGCTCGTTCGCGAACCATTTCCAAATGCCTTTTACAATTTTTACCATCGTCTTACCAGTGTTACGCTCTCGGGATCTTTAAACTCGACATAAGCGATACCTTTGAATCGCCTTGTTTTGTTACAAGTGATGAGCCTAACATCCTGAACTTTCCCTACGCTTGAGAAAAATTCTTCCAAATCGCGAGCCCTGATACGTTGGCTCAATTGCATGCAAAATACAGTTCGGGCATCTCGCTCCTCGGGCGTCAATTCATCGGTCCTGAAATAACGAATTGAACGTAAAGGAATTGTTGGGAAGTAACGCGTAAATCTAACAGAGAACAAATCATGATATAAATCAGACTTACAATCCTAGCGGGCTGACAGCCTTTCCGAATGGCGGTCGTATTCTGGGCAGAGTGATAGGTGTGAGGGATCTTTTCTTCTTACGCTCCCTGTCCCTGTCCCTGTCCCTGTCCCTGTCCCTATCCCTATCTTTGTCGCGTCCACGATCTTTCTCCCGTTCGGATTCTTTGTCGCGATCTCGGCGCTCTCGCGATCGTGTTCTGTGTTTTCGATCACGATCGCGTTCCTTGTCCCGGTCCTTGTCACGATCTTTACCACGTTCCTTGTCACGATCCTTGTCACGATCACGGTCCCGCTCACGGTCGCGATCGCGGTCCCGATCGCTACCGCGCTCACGGTCCCGATCGCGTTCTCTGTCGACCCGATCTTTGTCTCGGTCCCGTTCTTTTTCATCACGATCGCGTTCTCTCCTATCTTTGCGATCCCTAGATCGGGAACGCGTGCGAGAACGATGTTTACTCTTTCTGCAAAAAAACATGGAACATATTTGTAATTCAACGATCATTGGGAACATCCGAGGAAAACCCTGAATATGAAATTCGTCGGTATAGACAAGATATTTCGAATCAATTGGTAACGTTCGGTTAGAACAAGTCACAGCGGTATACGATTATTGCGGGTCGAGAAATGTTCAAGTGACTTTATTTAGGCATATGTAACCCATTTTTAAAGATCAAAAAGGAAAATATGTCCGCATATTTGCGAATCACAGCACTACGACTCGGATTCGTTATTACATATCGACGGGTAATGACAGAATGTGTTTTTATAGAAAGAAGTTTGCGGAGCATCTAGGAAGAGCGAACGATATTACGCGAGAAAAAAATGCCCGTCTGAATTCAATGATATCAATCCCACGGAAACAAATCGTATGATAATTTACTGAAAATATTGTTCCCGTGATTATGCGCTAGAGTGGTTCAATCTTCCACTCTCGATCCGACGCCAAATTCGTGTTACAGTTTAAGAACAACCAGAAGTTGTATCGCCGCAACGTTTCAAAACAATTCCGACGCGACAAGACCAAAGGCCTACGGATACGAGAAGAACCAGCCCTGCGTCTGACAAGCAGAGACGAGAATCGTAATTTAGCGATCATTGCTTCTGACGGTTTTTATTCTGAGGGCGATTGCTTCAGCATAGGATCGCCGGGTGGAACAGCGACGCTGGACTCAAATACGACGTATGCAGAATGGTATTTCGGCTAATGATTTTTCACGTTTGCTATGAGTATACGTCCTATATACTCACCATCGTCAGGCTTAACCTTTGGTATTATGAAAATAAGCAGCATTTACACTAACTGTACGGTTTCTATAACAAAGAGAATATGACTTGAGGTCGAATTGTAAATTGGAATACTTGCAGAATAATTAGAGCGGGCATCCCATACGATTAGCAGTTTCAAGCAACAACAGGATTATGGAAATATACGGTCGCGACTTACGAGAATGGAACATTTAACAATTGAATTTTGGACAGCTCGAACCGTTCGAATACCAAGCTACGGCGCAGCATCAGCGCTCACCAACGACGCGTGCAGCAATAACCTTTAGTTCGCAAATCCGTCAAATATCTCAAAACTGTCAATTGGACGAAGGGTCGAATATTTCTTTGAAGGTGTTCAATTTTTTTTTTCTTTTTTGCTTTTTTTTATCGTATCTCTGTGGCATGATTTGACGAAAAATTTTGCGACCCTCGACTCCGCCTTGCGGGTCAGTTACGGGAATAATGGACAAAGGGACTTAGAAATAATCTTACCCGGAAGACTTGCGACTGGACCCGTTCTCCTTGAATGATTTGTCTCTGGATAAGGAGTCCTGCTCCTACGAACAGCAAACAGTTGAATGCCATGGCAACCAGGCGACGTGGCAGGGACGCGCGAACAAGGGGACAAAAAGCAAATCAGTTGCCGTTAGATATGTTAAAGTAGCAATACATGCCAGTATATACCGATATAAAACTATAAATGGTTGGTAATAATAAATGATCGTCAAACACATGTAAACAATTTCCTTGTCGGCTAGCATCGAGTCAGCGTTGACGGTGCGGAACAAGATTCGGCTAGATTGTTTGATTTTTACAGCCTGGGCTTGGGGAGACGACTGAGCATAGCGATGCGCAACACTTGGTCGCATACACTTGGCTCAAACTTACCAATTGGGTTTTAGGAAAGCATTGCAATCTTGGGTTGAGTATGCCTTGGTCTTAAACTACCAATGGTCAACCACACATCCTTTTTCTTCTGTAAAAGAGAGCCCTCGTCAAAGATAGTAGTGTTTCAAATGCGCATATTACACGTGATGACCGTATCGCTATTTTAGATTTAAAACTCTTGAGGTGTACATTATAGCGGGAAACAAATGCCAATTAGGAATTAGAGAATCATAGATCATCGGGAGTACGTTCATTGAAGACGCATCCAGGTCCACTAAATCAATTCAGATTCGCTACAGGGATATTGGCGTTTCGTACAGATAATATACGTACGAAGAGTACGTACTTTGTAGAGTTCCCGATCAGTGAGGGAGAAAGGTAGGGGGTTCTCGGACGTGGTCTAAGGAGTACGCATTTGTCAAACGTACATAGTCGAGTTGGCAATTTTTTGTTCGCCGCGGAAAAATACTGTCTGAAGTTCGTCACTGAATTTGCACTTTTTTCCCTTCTTTTTTTTTTTTTTTTATAGATAAACAATTTTTCACGAATTTCTGTCCATGAAACGTAAGGCTACAACAACAGATTCCTCTCCGCTGTAAACCTCGCGGTCAAAAAACAGCAAACTTTCAGCTATAAACATTTGTGTGCCTCATTTTCAACGCATTCGTCCCTAAATCATACCAGAATCAACATCGAAAAACTTCTGGGAATTGCTGAAACTAGAACGTTCCAGTAACTCGACTCGATGCCAATAAGTGCTATATTGTTCGAAATTTGACGACACACATTGTTGCCTCTCAATTAAACACCTGAAACTGCTGAGATCTATACTTTCGCGGTAGTTGCGTCCGCCGGTACACCAAACTATGCCAGAAAACTAAATGAAAATATATATATATAAATATATACACAAGTCGCGATGAACTAGAGCGTGTAATAATGTTAAGGTAAGATGAATCGAGGGAATGGTACGATGAAAATAGCATCCGTAATGGTCAATTGTAATCTACCCTGCACGAAGGATCGATCTCAAATGATTGGCAATCAAACATCCTGGATAAAAATATCAAAGCTACAACTTATAAATATAGTATTTTCTAGTATACTAAATTAATATTATCCTGATGAAGAATAATGATGTCGTTCTTAGTACCTCGTGTTCAAGTGTTTTCTAGGAACTCGCTGTGGAACATCGCACGAGCGCGAGGGTACATGTTACATACCATCTATAAGTACAGAAAACGGAGGGATTGATCAATGGTCAAGCATAAATTGAACAGTTGTTTGTTTATACTTATAAATAATAAATGCAACAGTTGACGACGTTCGAAATGTGATTTTGGGACGATTCGCGCGGTGAACCGATACGACAACACTGTCGTGTTTCGTCCGTATCGTTGGCGCGCGAACAATAGATTTTCACGCACACGCATTCTCGCGTAATAACGACGAACAATGACGAGAGCGATAGAGTAGAAATAACGAGAGAATGTTGATAGGAATGAGAGAATCATAGCGCTTACCCCTTTTTTATAAGGTGCTTCTAACATCGCCTCGACGTCAAAATACTCCTCCGCCATGGTGTGTTGCGAAGAGGTTTCTGAAATTCTACGCATTAGTCCGGTTGTAATTCCAAAAGAGCGGATGTAAATCCATGCACGTATGTATGCACGTGTATATATACATATACGTGTATATATATATATATATATATATATATATATATATATATATATATATATATATATATATATATATATATATACACACACACTTGGCGTGTTTAACGTACGGCCAATTGAGACGAATATTAACACGTGTTAGTACGCTTTTCGCGACTCGACGAAATTCACGACGAGGTAACAGATTTCGCACGGACACGTATAATCGTGGGAAAGCCAACGGTCGGTGGTCGGCGAACGGCGGGCGGTGGGCGAACTCGGTGGTCTGTCGGACGTACGTACGAGCGTTCGTTCGAACATGGGGAGCACTCTATCTCTAATGGCGTCGACCGGATGTGTCGGGAATTTTCCGATCACCTCCGAGTCCCGGGGTTCAGAGTCGGAAATTATCCTGTATAGTCAAACGCGAAACCGCAATAACGATGGCCCGTCACGACTATTGGCACCGCGAATTGTCCAAATGGAGCGTTACGAATTGCCGAAGAATAACGCTCGCCGAAAACACGTATGGCTTTGGGAAATAGGCGGAAACAATTGCATCCGGCTTTTCACCAATTTTATTTCCCACCCCGACATCCAATAGAATGCTTTGCATTCTTCCGCGGCTTCGCGATGATTGAACGAACAAATACCCGACCCGCAAATACCGGACCACGCGTGGCAACCTCGCCGATTTGCGTAGTATTTTACTTCGACCAATCGCGAACCTCGCTCCTCCCGTTACAACGGCATTGGTACGCCGACATCCGCTTTCTTCTTCCATTCCGCCCGTTCATTTTGCCGAGGTAAGCCGATGTGAAATTCGGATATTGCTAGTATCTTTACCCATACTCGTTACTTTCGTACTTCGAACGAAAATTTCGTCGACATGTGGTCGAGCAAACGAGAAGTCGTGGCTGATATTGTTAGCGTCGCAAGATCATCATCGGGCAGCAAATCGTTCACGCGTGAATACTTGTTGAGACTCGTCGCAAGGGGAACACGTGGCGTGAAGCACGTAAGCCTTGCAAAGAAGAGAAGGCCTAGGCGAACATTGAAATCAGTCTTTCACGACTCGATGCTCCACAGTACAGAGGATCACCGAGGCATGAATCATTCGCCTAGTCAACCGAGCGTTCCGAACGATTCTAGAAAGTATCTGATGAAAAAGCGTGTATCGTTGTATCCGAAATATTCAGAAATGAAATTCAAGTCGGCGGTATCGATTGTTACTATGAAAACGATATTTCACATCTTACGTTTAAACTCAAAATTTCGACTTGATCCACGCGATCGTTTTCATAATTATTACATCCATTATCGCCATTCTTGTTGTTGTTGTTGTTGTTGTTGTTGTTGTTACTGCTGCTTCTTTTAATCAGACTCGAGTGTCGCATTTTTACACTCGACGTGGATATTTAGATTGGATCGTTGCGACATGGCTAAGAAGCCGTGCAGCCACTTGCGCGTGTTACATGTATACCTCAACTGTACATGCGCGTCGAATTATATTTGTTTCAGCCCTTAAACTCCGAGAAGGTATCCCTACACACGCATCAAGATGGGTAGGGAGGACAAAGCAACCTGGAAATCGAACTACTTTACCAAACTTATCGTACGTAGCTTTTTTCTTTCTTTTCGAGCCAAAAGATCGTGAAACATGAAAGCACCGAGTCAAGCCTATCGACTAGGTATCAATGTGATGCCGTCCCGTTCACATCTGGTTTTTCCAATAACGTAAGAAATTGTTTGCTCTGTTTTGGACAGCAATTATTGGACGAGTACCCAAAATGCTTCATCGTCGGCGCCGATAACGTCGGTTCGAAACAGATGCAACAAATTCGTATGTCTCTGCGCGGAACCGCCGTTGTCCTCATGGGTAAAAACACCATGATGCGCAAGGCTATTCGTGGCCACATCGAACGTAACCAAGCCTTGGAAAAATTGCTACCTCACGTTCGTGGTAATGTTGGTTTCGTATTCACTCGTGGCGATCTCGTCGAAGTCAGGGATAAGTTGGTCGAGAACAAAGTTCGTGCTCCGGCTAGGAATGGTGCCATCGCGCCTTTGAGCGTCATCATTCCTGCTCAAAATACCGGAATTAGTCCAGAAAAGACTTCTTTCTTCCAAGCTCTGAGCATCCCCACCAAGATTTCCAAGGGTACTATCGAAATCATTGTAAGTATGGCGAATTTGGACTTCGAAAGGTGATCCGTATACCTAAAAATTGCGCGAATAGCCCGGTCCGCGTTCGTGTTTGATTGCTCAATTTTCTATACAGAACGACGTGCACATCTTGAAGCCCGGTGACAAAGTGGGAGCTTCGGAGGCTACGCTTCTGAACATGTTGAATATTTCTCCATTCTCGTACGGTCTTCTGATCGAACAAGTATACGACTCTGGCACCATCTTTGCTCCCGAAATTCTAGACATTAAACCCGAAGATTTACGAGCCAAATTCTTAGCCGGCGTGGCTAATCTTGCATCCGTATCTTTGGCCATCGGATATCCAACGATCGCTAGCGCCCCGCACAGCATCGCCAATGGTTTTAAGAACTTGCTCGCAATTGCCGCTACTACCGATGTTGAGTTCAAGGAGGCAACAACCATCAAGGAATACATCAAGGTACCTTCGTATTTTTCGCAATTTCAGTGAAACGAATTCTTGGAACATTTCAAAATTACCGATAATACTGATGATGAAAGCCTAACGCGTCTGAAGAAACTGGATCCCGTGCTGGAGCTAGAAATAGCTGAACCCACTAGCATGCCAGTTCTCTGTTGTCAATCGCGTTGATGCGCGGTCTGAACGTACACCATTTTATACATGGATAACGTAGTTTTCACGATCGTTCGATCACGATTAACAGGGAATTGTCCATCAACTCATTGGTACAAATTTGTTTCAGGATCCGAGTAAATTTGCTGCTGCCGCTGCTGCGGCGGCTCCAGCTGCTGCTGCTGCTGCTGCTGCTGCGCCGGCCGCTGAGAAGAAGGAAGTTGCTAAGGAAGAATCAGAGGAAGAAGACGACGACATGGGCTTCGGTCTTTTCGACTGAATACGAACAGTACCGAAACTTGTCCCAATGTCATCTAATCAATAAAATGAATTGACGATAAAAAACAAACGCTTTCTCTTCATTCTGATCTAGACATCCAGCATTAATAGCTCTCTGAATGTACGATCGTGTCGTGTTGACGCACCAGCAATAAGATAAACCAACGGAGCTTATCATTTGCACCGCGATATCGCCAATATTTTTTATTGGCGTAAGATTGTTCGCAGGTAAGATCCTTGCAATTCGCTGCGAATTTTCACACGACAGGTATAACGTAATAAAAGTGTGGGTGTGTGCGTGCGTGTGTGTAAAATATAGATAAGATAATCGCGAGCACGGTCGTATATGCCAGCCTTGCAACAGTGCAGCCAGATCGTGGACCGATCGCGCCCCACTACAATCAAACAGCAGCACGTCGGTGTGGCGCAAAGCGTTCGGCTCGCTTCGGAATGCTTCGGAAGACCGAACGCGCTCGAAGCATCGTTCGGCAGAGCTCAAGGTTACGAATTGCTCAGCCCCACCATGCGATCGGCTGGCTACCACACGCGAAAAGCAGCGGCCTATCCGTGTGATAGCTAACGTTCGGGTTCCCGAGTCGAACCCAGCGAATCCGAAACATTTAAATGCCGTGCTTACGATTGAAAATCTCATCTCGTTGCCTATTCGCGCAACGTGAGATGCGAGACTCGACCGAGTCAGGAGATGAAACAAAATCAACCATTTTTTCGTCATTATAAGTCATTTCGCGCCACGTTGGAAATCTATTTCACGCGATTTCTAATCGATCGCGCTATACTTGGCAAGAATTTTTTTTCCACAGGAATTTTGCACATTTGTTTAATGAAATATTCGAAATGTCAGCAAGAACATGTCAATATCAAAGGTACGATGATCATCCGGAATGGAGTGTATATGTTAGGAAAATAGCTGAAGATGTTAAAAAGTATTGCGTATGATATCAAGTGACGATTGTCATGAAGAATTTATAAAATGAGTATGGATAAATCAATTTCTTTTGTAACGTTTTCAGAATGACATAGATAACGCTGTATTTTCATAGATCATGAAATACATACGTGACAGGTTTCGAAGATTTGTCGAAATCGATCAAAAATATCGATAACCACTATAGCGATTGTTGTTTCGAAATTTCGCCGCGAGGGGCGCTGAATTCGCCACCGCATAAATAGCGGGAACGCGCAGAAACGTCGCCATTTGCTCGCCGGCATTCGGGATGACAACTTTTAGTTTGCCGAATGTAATCGAATGTGGTGCAGTGTTATATCTTATTTCGAGAGTATTTAAACCCGGTGCAGTGTTATATCTTATTTCAAACTAATCTTTCACGATTCGGGAAGGTATCAGCGCATGTCTTTATAAAATATTTTACAAGTTATAATATTATCGACGTAAACCAAGCAGATACACAATTTCGCGCGCGTTTAATAGTCGTCGGATTAAATAAAAGGTGTTTAAATTACTCGTGAACAAAGTGGGTGGGTGCTTGCTGCGGAGAGACACGGATCATCCGGAATGAGACCATCATATCTGAACATCGGGATGACATTCGTGGATCATCTTTCCTGGTTCCCGAGGACTGCGGAATTCGATGAGAATCTTTTCTTCGCACGCAGAGATCTGATGGGTGATGATGCATGGTAAGTCTTTTTTTGCTAATCATCTAGGCATATTCTTTCTTGAATTACTCGAGTGCTACTGAAAGTTGGCGCGCGTGTACGAAACGTGGAAACGCTCATTCATACTGTGCGTAAGTATTTAATAAGATTTGTTTGTCCTGAACTGGTTGAACTTGAGTTGTTTGACATTTATTTAAAATTAATTTTCACGACTGGCATTTTATATGTATAAGTATAATTTTCAATGAACAGGTTCGATCACGCGACGGTTTCACGCGCAATTTTCCAAGTAATACTTCGAGTTTCTATACCAGTCCGAATAATAAAGCATTTCTGAGAATTGATCAATGAAGCACGGAAGTATTTCGTATTGGTTTCAATGCCCCTCGGTATATGATATACGCGAGACTTTTCGCCGGTGTTATGTTTACGTTTCGACCGACGTGTTACGACGACCTACTACAATAGAATACCGCGAACTAACTTTGTTGCGATGCTTTCTTTCGCCGCGGTCAATTCCGAGAAAACACGTTCAGCTTCAACTCCTGAAATCTAAGACCGAGTTCTTTTACAAGACAAATACGAGGTAAATATTCTTTCTGAAGTGAATTTTCGTGCAACTTTACTTCATCTTCGAGTAAGCAAATAATGCGTTGTACGTATAAACAGAAAATTAGTGATCGCGGCCTTGTAAATTCTAAATGCCAGAAATTCAGTTAAGTTTTTCAGTTAGTTCCATACATTGTCGATTTCAGTACCGATTTCATTAATCTTCCAGAGAGCAATCCATTATTTTCATACGCGCAATGCTAAGAATTTCCATATTTTTTTCGACAAACAACGCATCGTTGGTGGCATTACCAATTCATTTTTCAATGGTCGACGAATTCATAGCAAGTCTGACGATCCATTTAATAAAAATCGTTTAAATATCTGTATGAATTTTTCCAACGTTTAATAAGGAATTATTTTTGAATTACGATTTTCGCGACGTTAGTACGAACCTTTTATTCATATTTTACGTATCATGTATTTTAGTATTTTCAATGTTACCTCGCAGTTATCAGTCACTCTTTGGCTTATTCAATAAATTACAAGTATGTATCGACATTTTGTGTCAGCCTGGTCATTTTTTGGAAATGAGCTGCATACCTTGAATTCTCTGCTGGATATAAAATAAATGTATGAATTAGATTGTGAGGATAAGACCTGCCAGTTATAATGATTTGCCGAGGCTTCTGGAACTCGCCGATCCCGCCTTGTGTATCCCGATGGAAACATGTCCAGAGGGGCAGAACAAAAATAATCTAGTACGGTGATAGCGGATCAACTAGATATTCTGTCATCTTGTTGAAACGTGACATCGTCAGGTACGTTTTTCGTGTTTTCCGGGTTTCTCGACTTCTAGTGATCGCAGATGCATTGTTAGGTACTGTTTGGAATCCGCAAGGGTCGACTTCGATCGATTGCCGCATAGTCCCGATGGCGTCCGATGGACAGAACTCGTCCAAAATGGCAAAATTGGACTTTTCAGCGGTTCGTTAGGTATCTTTTCCGTGTATTCTGGATTGCGTACGAAGAGTCAGTTGAAACCTCGCGCGTTGAAACGAAAAACAGCCCGAGCCATAATAATTTTCAAGTCTGACTCTGGACACTGGCAGTTCTCAGTAAACATAACTCCGGAAATTATTACCAAACATTCAAGGGATTAAGTGGCGTGACGATCTTACGCTCAGAATAATGTCCATCGAATAACGAGTGAAACTCTTTGTCCTGTGCCTGACTAGTAAAACCGTATCGATTAAAATAAGATATAGCTATTCGTACAACCCTACGATATTAAAACTAGTATAATGAAATTTGACGTAAGGGCAAAGTATAATTAGGACTAATCATAAGAGACAACTATGAGAATAATGCAATGGAGAGAATTCCAAATCTATTATACTATTACCATAAAAGCATAATATTAAAATCAAGCAACTCGCTAAAGCGACGCGAGTATGATCGGTGAAACGGAGTGGGGAGTCTTCTAAGGAATTTGAGTCTCTTAGACGCATGGTTGTTCAGGCTCCATGCAGGTTCAGGTTCAGACGAAGCGTAAATATGATAGCAAAAATAATTGAATGGGAGAACATCGACCAATCCTACGAGGACCGACAATGCAAAACCGAAAATCAGTCTCGGGCCAACCTCCGATCTTAACTCTAAATCCAGATTCAAGCAACACGCATTATTTTCATTCATTCAATCGCGATTCACTTCTGGCTCACCGTCAACCAACTAGTTCAATTACACTCAGTTGCAAGTTCCACAAGTTTTACTATTTCCTGCAACTCTCATAAGAGTAACTACCAATATCAATCGGAGAACGATAGACGCAACTAAATAAATCCAATTATTTAAAATCATTTATATTCATCACCATCGCGGTAGTATCTTGATCTCGCTAATGTCACACTATACACACACCCTTCAATCTCGTTTGAGTATGGTGAAACCCTAACCGAATTGTAGATCTCGCAACAAACGCAAACAAATGCCTTAATCAATTAATCCCAAACCTTCGATGTATCATTGCTGTTCGCACTTGGGATCTGTGGTATGGTCTAACCGTCGGTGAAATTGTTCGCGACGCATGTAGTTTCTACAAGTAGTGTTGTACATGTACTATCTGGTACTATTTTATATGGTACGCGACGTGAATACAGTGATTCAGGTTGAGCCTACCATATTAAGTGAAGATTTTCATGAGGAATTTATAAAATGAGTCTTAATAAATCAATTTCTCATATAACGTTGTCAGAATGATATAGATAACGCCGTATTTTCATAGATCATATGAAATATGTGACAGGTTTCGAAGATTTGTCGAAATCGATCAAAAATATCGATAACTATCGATATCGATTGATGTTTGGAGATTTCGCCGCGAGGGGCGCTGAATGTGCCACCACATAAATAGCAGGAACGCACGTGGCAGCGCCATTACCTCGCCGACCTTCGGGGCGACAACTACCACTTCTCCGAATGTATCTGAACGTGGTGCAGTGTTATATCTTACCTCGAGTGTATTTAAACTCAGTGCAGTGTTCTCTCTTATTTCGAGTGTATTTCAACGCAGTGCAGTGTTCTATCTTATTTCGAGCAAATATTTCACAATTCGGGAAGCATCAGTGAATATCTATATAAAATATTCTACAATTTATAATATTATCGACGTAAACCAAGCAAATAAACAATTTCGCGAGCTTTTAATAAATTTCTAAAATTAACTAAAAGGTGTTTAAAACACTGGTGAACCAAATGGGTGCTTGCTGTGGAGAGACAGGGATCATCCGGACTGAGGCCATCGTATCTGATCATCAGGATGATATTCGTGGAACATCTTTCCTGTTCCCGAGGACTGCGGAATCCGATCAGAAGCCTCTCTTCGCGCGCGAACATCTGACAGGCGGTGAACATGGGTAAGTCTTTCTTTGCTAATCATCATCTAGGTATATTCTCTGTTGAATTACTCGAGTGCTACTGAAAATTGGCGTGCGTTTACTAAACGCGAAACGCTTGTGTACGCTGCGCACATCTAATACGATTCGTCTGTCCTGAACTGTTCGAATATAAAGTTGTTTGACTTTTATTTAAAGTTAAATTTTGACGACTCTGGTATTTTATATGCATATAATTTTCAACAAAAAGGTTCAATCGCTCGACAGTTTTACGCGCAGTTTTTCCAAGTAATACTTCGAGTTTCTATACCAGTCCTAATAATAAAGCAGCTCCGAGAATTGACCAGTGAATGGTTTCAATGTTTTTTCATATGATACACGAGAGACTTTTCGTCGGTGTTATGATTACTCTTGAACCGAATACCTACTACAATAGAATACCGCGAACTAACTTTGTTGTAATGCTTTCTTTTGCCACGGTCTGTTTCGAGAAAACACTGTGGGCTTTAACTCTGGAAATCTAAAACTGATACTGAAACTGAAAAACAATACTGATTTCTATATAACTTTACTTCATCTTCGAGTAAGCAAATAATGCATTATTCTAGCGATACATTGTCGATTTCAGTACCAATATGAGTAATATTCCAACGAGCAATGCATCGATTCTTAATTATCCATTACTTTCACAACAATTTTTGCAACGTTAGTACGAAGCTTAAATTCATATTTTACGTATCATGTATTTTATTATTTTCAACGTTACCTTGCAGTTATCATTCATTCTTTGGCTGGTTCTATAAATTACCAGTATATATATCGAAAATTTGTGTCCTTTTCGACATATTTTGATAATGAGATGCATACTTCGATTTCTCTCCTGTATATCAAATAAATGTATAATGTGCAGATTTTGAAAATGAGTTGAGATACGAACTGTGATTGCGATCTCAACTCTTATTCTGTAGTTTGAGAACTGGAAGGTGAGTATTCACCTCTATAATTTAATCTTTCATCGGTCATTCATTTCCGAAATACCATCCGTGGAATATGCCTATTGGGGAAACCACATTTAAAAAAAATGCGCCGCGTGCCCTACCTCGAGAGTATCTTCAGCTAATTTAGCAATGCTAAATTTTGTTCATACTCAAAATTTGTTGCTCGATTTGAGGAAGTTACTCGTGGGTGGTGTGGAAAGGGGCACATCAAAATTCAGTGTCTTGAATTTTGATTATCACATCTCATCCATTATGTTGATCGATCGTGCACACTCTATTTTCTTTTATTTCCTACTCGAATTAGAATACCGCTCGTAAAATCTTTTTGTACATGCTACACTTGGAAGCGCACGTGTATATCTCAATTTTTCTCTACTACCCCCCCACGTGTCGCAATCTTATGCATAGCTGGCCACTATGTATCTGATAGCGGTGTTTGATTGGTACATTGCTAGTTCCGAGTTTCCCGGGGCTCGGAGCGACGTGATGTTTCCTCGGTCCGAAGACTTGAGATATACCCTAAAATGTAGTATCAATAGTCATGGATTATTGTTTGCACGATCATCACATTTTTCACCAATCACCTTTCATCATTCATTAATTTTACCTTTTTCTGAATTATTTTTCTCAAAACATTCGATCCGAAATTTTCCCTTCGCTCGAGTTTCACCGATCTGAACTTATTCGGCATCAGATCCAAGTTCTTCTCCATCGTTGTCTCTGAGAATTGAGGAATTGTTTTTTGTTCAATTATCATTTTCACAAACTAATATCATGGAACGCGATACGTTCTCAGAATTTCCATTTCAATTAATTATTTGCTCAAATCTATTGCTACTGAAAAATTGCTGAAAAATATAAGGGAAAATTTCGGGAAACACATTTTCAAGTTTCAGCGTACGGTGAAGCGTGGAAGACAGGAATTGGAACATGCACGCAAAGTACCTACGCTGGATACAGAAGTCGACGAAAGGAAAGGCGATACGCACGTCGGACAGCACATGGAACAAAGGTATTTAATATGATGAGCATTTATTTCAATTTTCAATTTTTGAGATAATTGATCGTTGCACAAACAAGCCTATTTCAAATTCTACATCTCGAAAGTAATTGTATTCAAGATAGCGATTTGATTTCTAGAGTTATAGAATCTATAACCTAGTTTTGATTAATCCAATCTTGAAAAAGCTTCAGGTTTGAATGAATTCTGCTTAGAATCTCATCGTTTCGAAGAGTATTTATTTAAGTATTATATCGTTTGAAATATTTTCCAATTCTTCTGGTAGATAGACTTAACTTTTAAAGTACCTCGGAAAATAAAAATCAGTTATCAGTTAATTCATAAATTATTTTTCATCAAATCAGTCTCGAAATGATTCAGTTTTTTATCGAATTCTGCTTGAAATTCTCACGTTTGAAATATTTTCTAATTGATGATCCATGATCAGTTTTTAAGCAATCTGGTATTTTTTTTTGTTTCAGTTCCTGATGCTTCGATAGAAAGTATCGTGAATTGGCCTCTGGCGACATGCTCCGACTGCACATGAAACGAAGGTAGTTGATATGACGAGCTTTATTTGAATATTCAATAGTTGATACAATCATCGAGTGCAGAAACAAGTCTCTTTTAAAATTGTGTATCTTAAAACTAATTATATTTGATAGTGATTCACTTTCTGGATTGTTGGAATTCATAAATTATTTTTCATCAAATCAGTCTCGAAATGATTCAGTTTTTTTATCGAATTCTGCTTAGAATTCTCACGTTTGAAATATTTTCTAATTGATGATCCATGATCAGTTTGTAAGCAATGTGCGATTTTTTGTTGTTGCAGTTTCTGACCAGTCAATCCAAAGTACGGCGAGGCAATTCGAACGATACCTGCAAACACTGGCGATGCAAGGAGGCAAAGGTATTTAACATGTCTGTTCTTCTTTAATGTTGCTTTCTTCAATTATTCTGCAAATATTAGATCTTTTAACAACTACACATATAAAACTGTCTTCTCTAAAAATAGTTAATTTTCAAAATTAATCTTTTTATTGATAATTCTTTTTTGCTCAAGAAGTAGTTTATTCTACGAATTAATCTTTTCATCGATAATTCTTTTCATTTTAGAGTTTTAAAGTCTTAAACTTTAGCGATTACACGCTTGTTCGATTAAAAATGAAAATCTATAAACACCTTTAAAGTTACATGCATGTATAGCGGTTACATCAGTTTGTAAGCAATCTGGGATTCTTTTCGTTTCAGTTCCTGGTCATCCAGTCGAATGTGTTGTGTTGTGTGTAAAGTGAATCCGTGCCAAGCTCGTCATACAAGGATCCTAGCGGCGTTTCCAGACTTCCCCTGCTACCAGTGTGTTCCAGCTCGCAGCCGAATCTGAGATAGCGAACGCAAGCTGCCAACAAACCACCTTTAACCCCGGTGAGTCGCATGCATTTCAGTACTTCGAAACTCTAGCAATTGACACGATGGTCGGAATTGTTAGTTCTTTCGATGCCTATCTATCTTTCTCTCTCTCTCTCTCTCTCTCTCTCTCTCTCTCTTTCCTATCGCGTGGTATGATTGCACCATATTTATCACCTGTATTTCTTAGCTTTTGTTGGATAGACTCGTCACGCCGTAACGGAGGATTTTTCTATAGATTTATTGTTCATCAAACTCGTGGATGGGATGTTAACATCCATTTAGATTTAGTCTTAGCGTGCTTTCCGTTACGAAACAGCGAGTATCGCGGCAGGAATTATTGTTTCTCATGCGATTGCTAAGACGATGAACGTCTGTAGTTTTACTCTTCTCTCTTTTCTTATGCATCGCATAGGTGACAATTTTCCGAAGAATTGGCAAATTTCTTTCTCGAGTCTGGCAATATCGTTCCTTTGATCATTCTCTCAGATACAAAGATCTAATTCTAAAGTTATCATTTATCGAAGTACAGATCTTTATGTAAATATTCAATGAATATATTTCACAATACTCTTAGAACATGAAACGTTCAGCCAGCATTAAAGTAGATCGATTAGATACTCGAATAAATTGTTAGGATGTCTAATCTTTCTCAAATCCCCACAGGCACAAAACAGTAAGTAAAAATCCACGGTGTGAATGTGTGTGCGTGAATGTGGATTCAATTATTTTCGGCGGATATAGGTGTTAGGTAGGGACCAGTTCATTTAGGCGCGCGCGAGAGCTGGGAACGCGAATTTTTGGGGTTTATGCAAGTGGGATGTATGAAAGTACTAACTTTAAGTTCGATGGGTGGGCGGGAATCAGAGGGGGGTAGGCAGGTCGCGAATACTAATCTTCTTTCTTCCAATCCCAGTTAACAGCGTCGAATTGCTACAGGATAATTTCAATCGTACGAGTAGACACGCGAGGTCTACTTATGCGAACTTAAATAATGCATAACGCTCCTTTCGATCAATGATCTTTCGAGTCGTCTCATCGACAAGTCACGTCGATCCAATCTGTAGCAATTCGAATGGACTTGGACATCGCTAGCTCTGAGCTTCGTGGTGCTCGGAGCTACGCGATGCTTTCCAAGTCCGAAGACATCACTGAAGAGGATCGCCGGCAATCATACCACCAAAATTACATGCTCTTTCTCTTCTTTTCTTCTTACTCTAGAGCAACAGCTTTCGGCATACCTTTTTATGCTGAAAGTTGCTGCTCTTTATGTCACAAAGCACTACATACACAAACAACACTTTCTACACAGGCGCCTGTCATACGGCTGCAAGGGTATACCAATCCGAAAAACCCTGACTTACTACCTCGCGAGTGAAATGCGCCTGTATATGGTTGCAACGATATACGAAATTGGAAAAGTCATTCTTACTACCTCGCGTGTTGAATGCGCCTGTACACGGCTGCAAAAGTATGAAATGCATTGAATGATACAACGACAAGCAAACTCTCGGGTCGTTTCAATATATTGAAGAAGTCGTTTGCTAATGCGCCCTTTCGTGGCTGCAATTCTTCCATTGATTCATACTACGGCTACTTTGGCCTATGCAATTACTAAAGAACTATGTAACTTCAGTTTGGTGGATATCTGTATGCAGCTGATGCAAACATTTTTCCAGACTTTGTAGGTAAGTCATCTATTCTCACCACATTACGAATTTGTAATTGTACTATCTTATCTCCATACAACCTTGTTATTAATGATTCTATTTAATGTTTCATTTCTCTGTCTCTGGATTGTGTTGTTTTGACGAATCTCTCTTCCGAAATTTCCTCCTTCAGGGTCTATTATCTTGGAATTTTCAATTTTGAAATGAAATTTGCGCCAGATAGTTTTTTTTTTTTTTTTTTTTTTTTTTTTTTTTTTTTTTTTTTTTTAAATTACACATATTTAATTAATTCCTTGTAAAATTGATGATTCTGAATTTACCGTACCATATGGTCATTGTCTTTCCAGATTGAAGATTATAGAAGCGCGTTTTCATGTTGATTATTTTTGGCGAATATTCTTGTAGAAAATTTATTTTTCAAACGTTACTTTTGCGCCTATTTCATTCTCAGATTCAGAAGGTGTTTCATCTTCGCTAGCTCACTGTTTTCAAACATCATTTTTAGTACACTACGAATGGTTCGATTCACATATTCCTCGTATGATCAATCTAGCATCTTCAGTAACCTCAAATTCTGTAAAGTGTCTATCGGGGGGTCAATCAAAGCGTCCAGTCACCGAGACCCACGGTGATCTCTACTGTTTTTGTTCCGACGCCACACGCTTACCTGGACCCCATATCATTGCCCTAAACAAAAGAGTATAAAAAGGACCCGGCTAGCGTCAAGCATTGTGACTCTTCAAAAAATGGTCTAGTTAAAGGTGTCTGTCCCGAGCATTCCCATTGCCTGAGCTATACGTGACGGTGGTAAGCCCCAGGGTCCACGCTAGTGCCGAGCCGACGTTGGCTTTTGCCCCGTGGATGCCGTGCGAATGCGTGGCCCTGTTCACCCCATACGAGGGTTGAACCCGGGCGTCAGTCTGCGCGTTAGCCATAGTGTCAATGTCTGGTTTGTCAGTGGCAGCACTGAGTGCGAAACCAGGAGGGTATCATCTGCACGGCCGGTGCTGCGACCAAAGTTCTAGCGAGGAGGGATTCTTGCAGGAACCGGACCTTTGTTCCTGTTGGAGAGATCAGACGGCGGTGATCATTTTGAGTCTCAAAATTCTTCTCTTTCATTCTTTCCATTCACAATCTTTTTCTAGATGTTCTTTGCCATAAGAGCATTCCGGCTCAGACATCATTCGAATATGTTTCGGAGACTCACGATGATCTCTACTGTCACCCTAGTATCCCGTATCCCGTATCCATTAAAAGAGTCACCATAGGACCCGGCCCGTTCCAATGCCGGTAGCCATGCCTGGCTAGTAGATTGAGCATGTTCCCGAGCATTCCTCGTGGCATATGGCTGACCCCTGTGACGGTGGTTAACCCCACGGTCCACGCTAGTGCCGAGCCGTCGTTGGCTTTTGCCCCGTGGATGCCGTGCGAATGCGTGACCGTGTCCACCCCATACGAGGGTCGGACCCGGGCGCCAGTCTGCGCGAGGGCCAGTTTCATTGCCAGAGCGAGCCAGTGTTCAGTAAGTCTCACTGCGACCCCAGGCTGGTCGAGAGTACGGTTCGGTAACCCGTGACCAAGGTCTTGTACCTGGTCCTTTGTTCCTGGCACAAGGATCAGACGGCGGTGGTTATTTTGAGTCTCGATTACTGGACGCCTCAATTGTCGTCGATAGCATTTCACAGTGATTTTTCAGCATAATCCTGATTGACGTGTATTTTCCATCCTTCTAGAGAAATCATCATCTGTTGGCTCTGTCGAGCCAGGTCGATGCATAAAAAATTGGTCCGAATCATTTTTGATGAAGACCCGAGTAACTGTTGATTTCTCTGTGGAATCGTTCCGTTCCATCAGTACTACTCTTCAATTCTGGTCTTCCTGATGAACATCAATTTTGAAAATTATCTTTCTTGAAACTTAATTCTCTCTAATGCACAATCATTTCCAGAGGTTCATACTGGAATGTGTTTTTGATAGCCAGGATGAAATATTGAGTATTGGCAGCGCACCTAACCTATCAAAGTAACTAATTTGACTACTTTTCATCTAACGCGTACATCCTCTCTGAAGATCAACTCGTCTGAAATCAAGAGAAACCTCTAGTCTGTAACTGAATTGCAATCCGTTTTGTTTCAGCATCTGATAATGGAACATGAAAAGATGAATGCGTCGAATTTCTACGACATAAACATGAAACATTAAATATGTGAAAACTGTGAGAGAAACATGGAATACTGAATGTGTAGAAACTCTATGAGAGAAACGTGAAACACTGAATGTGTGAAAACTCTAGGAGAGAAGTCACATCTTACTGATCGATGAAAGCTTGTGCAACCATCACTTCACCTATATCATACCCTCGATACTGCGATCACATGCATAGCTGGCCACTATGCATACGATAGCACGTACATACGAGTAGATGCTCGCTAGCTCTGAGTTTCCTGGGGCTCAGAACTACGAGACATTTTCCAATTCTGAAATCCTCGTTGATCCTTACTCCTTGCAATCATACTATCAAAAATTCAGTTCACATCAAGCGCAAGCTTTAAGTAATGATAAATAATAGAAAAACTCTACATTCAGTCTTCCTCAAAATTAATTCATATTTTCGATTTGATTGTATGCAATATTTCGTAACATTATCTGCAACGTTAAGAAAAGAAATCAATCGAAATTGGGATGATAATTACGAATTTTGTCTCCGTTCGTTCTTAAACTTCGTGGATTAGGCCTCAAGGGGAAACCACGTTTAAAAAAAACGAGCCGAGTGTCCTACCTCTCGAGAAGCTGCCATGAATCACGCGATGCTGAAAGCTTCAATGTTGTAAGCTTGATGCTGAATTTGTGGCTGCTCCTCGTAGGTGGTCAGGAAACGGACACATCGTTCATTTCACAAAGGCAAGGATCGTATTTCCATCGACAAATTTTTTATATAAACCCTTCGATGACATCCTTGATATTCTTGGTTAAACCTCGTATTTGGTTTTCGATATTATTAGAGTCGTCATACTATGAATCATTTTCATTCGTAGCTCATTTTGGTTTGATCTGATCTTCAACGTGGACTATGTCTGTTGGGAATACCACATAAAAAAAAAACGTGTACCATGTACTTTACCTCCCGGGTGACGCGAGAAGTACATGCAGAAATGTTGCGTTTGAAATAGTACATTACACATCTAGCGCGTGAAAAGGCTTTTAAATCCTTAAATCCGTCAAACAGATCGATTGGAAATGCCATGAAACGGATTTCCAACCTGGCACGAAATGACTTATTATTGACGAAAAAATGGTTGATTTTGTTTCATCTCCTGACTCGGTCGAGTCTCGCATTTAACGTTGCGCAAAAAGGCAACTAGATGTGATTTTCAATGGTAAGTACGCACAGTACGCACCGTGAGTTCGCACATTCACGGCATTTAAATGTTTCGGATTTGCTCGGCCCGATTCGGGAACCCGAACGTTAGCTATCACACAGATAGGCCGCTGCTTTTCGAGTGCGGCGGTAGCCAGCCGATCGCATGGTGGTGGGGCTGAGCAATTCGTAACCTTGAGCGCTGCCGAACGATGCTTCGGGCGCGTTCGGTCTTCTCCGAAGCATTCCGAAGCGAGCCGAACGCTTTGCGCCACACCGACCTGCTGCTGTTTGATTGTGTGGGACGCGGTAGGTCCACGATCTGGCTGCACTGCCTTGCAACGAAGCCGAATTGTCCGTGGTGAGAAGTTTTTATCCCACCTTCTCTTTCGCGCCAATGCCACCGCGCGTCGTTGCTATCGATAGATACGTTCTCCGCCACGTCTCGGCACGCCGATGCATGATCATGCATGACACAGGCTATGTGGGATATGTTCTCTGCCTTTGTTGCACGAGTTGCACGTAGGTTACTCTGTCTTCGTTGCACGGTACACCTATCTATCCTCACGCCTCTCGTGGCCGCCATCAAAAGGAAAAGCCTGACCATTAAGCTGACGTACTTTCACCATCGTCGTACCAAGACCGTATGCCCGTATGTACTACATATATACGTACGACCGTGGTGCAGGCCAGTGCAGACGTATCATTGTTGACACGAGGACCGTGGTTCTGGCGTGCTCGCTCTTCAAATCGTCGGCCCGTTTGTGCAAGTGGCGTTATTTTTTTATTTTTATTTTACTTTAAAAAAAAAATTTTTTCATCGGATTTTCGTCGAAAGTTGCCGAGCACACGATACACGGCAGTCAGCGTTGTTGCTGTCATTATCCTAAGACGACAATACAGTTTCTTCGCAACACCGTACATCCAATCCTATCAAATCGTAACAAATACTCGTCGACAATGGGCTTACTAACGGAAGGAAGTCCCATGAGTTGGGAAGACACAAAACGGTTGTCCGATCATGTACGAAAACATGGAATCGTACAATTCGTTAACCTCTACAAACGATTAAGAGATAGACAAGGAGACGTCCTGAAATGGGGTGACGAGGTAAAATGTAAACGTAAAACTCGTCGCGTGTAATTATTATTCCATCGCAATCTATTGGTCAAACTGATCATCTTTCTCTTCGATCAAACAGATGCGTATTTATTCGCTTCCTCGGCAGGGGGGGGGGGGGGGGGCTTTGCCTTTTTGTATGCTGATCTATCAAGGTATTTCCAGTGAATCTGCTAATATTAACGGAAACGATCTTCCTAGGTTGAATATGTGCTAGTAAAGTTCAACGATGAGGAAAAAACAGCCAAAGTTAGCCTGCGTGCCGAGGAGATTCTCGCGACGCTTAACGAAAAAGAAGCCAATGATCCGACGTAGGCAATTCTTGCACGTATTTATATTGTTGCCGTTTAGAACATTACGGGCACATGAATTTTATTACTTCCTGTCTCGAATGCTCGATAATCCGATTTATTCTCGTAACTATCTCAAAACAAGTATTGGCATTGATATTTTGTATCATCGCAGCAATTTAAAATCACTATGGAGACCTGAATACGGCGCTTACATGATAGAGGGAACACCTGGTAAACCGTACGGCGGACTCTTGGCTCATTTCAATGTAGTTGAGGCAAATATGAAATATCGAAGACAGGAAGCTACCATGTTACTCCAACCAGGCGAGGTACTCATGTCTCTGACTAGTTTTCCAAGGTAATTACACCCCTGCGGTCGTAACACCCTGGACATATCTCAAGAAATGATAACGCGATTCGCTTCAACACCGTTATCTCTGTTATCTCTGATTGATAATCTGTCAGGCTAGGAGCTGCAGATTTCACTGAACCACCAGCAAAACCAACACCGAACAGCGGTGCTTCCCGAAGCTTATACTTTCCCGATGAGGCCATATTCCCTGGTCATCCACGCTTCAAAACTTTGACCAGAAATATTAGACAGAGGCGAGGCGAAAAGGTTGCTATAAATCTGCCAAGTATGTTCGCGGGGATAATTTAATATTGTAGGATAATCGTGGTATATACCGTAGACATCAGAGTTATTGCAAATCTACTTCGATTACCGTAGTATACCCGGATGAAAATGTACCTCGACCGTTCAAAGAAAACTTCGTCGGGCTGGGCGATGATGGAACAAGCCAACGGGCAGCGAAGGAAGACCACGTATACATGGACGCGATGGGTTTTGGAATGGGGTGTTGTTGTTTACAGCTGACTTTCCAAGCTTGCAATATACAAGAGGCACGCACTTTGTATGATCAGCTTACGCCGCTGTGTCCCATCATGGTACGTCAATGGGATCGTGAAAATCATTTTTTCCGATCAATGATGCAAAAGAAACATGAAACCGTGGTACCGACGAGTGTCAATTTGTTTTCTCATCTCTATTTTATATCAGTTAGCCCTGACAGCCGCTAGCCCACTGCATCGGGGATACGTCACGGACGTTGATTGCAGATGGAATGTCATATCCGGCTCTGTTGACTGCAGAACGGAAGAGGAACGGGGTTTGAAACCGCTGAAAGAAAATAAATTTCGAATCAGCAAATCTCGTTACGACTCGATTGATTCGTATCTGAGCGAGCAGGGTGACAAATATAACGATGTCGAGTTGACATATGACCAAAAGATTTTCCATCAACTTTTGGACAATGGTATTGATAGATTACTCGCGCAGCACGTGGCTCATTTGTTCATCAGAGATTCGGTGTCTCTGTTTACAGAAAAAGTTGAACAAAACGACGAGGAGGATACGGATCACTTCGAAGTGAGTTACCCGACTGTATTTTAAAGGATACGCTGCAAATTCAACGAAAGCTAATGTTCAAACCTTGATGTATTTTCGGAAAATAGAACATCCAGTCGACGAATTGGCAAACGATGCGCTTCAAACCTCCTCCACCGAATTCATCGATAGGATGGAGAGTCGAGTTTCGACCATGCGAAGTACAAATAACAGATTTCGAAAACGCCGCTATTGTCTGTTTTGTGGTGCTACTAACGAGGGTTATCCTCAGTTACAAATTGAACCTACTTATTCCTATCAGCAAAGTCGACGAAAACATGGCCAATGCCCAGAAACGAGATGCCGTGAAGAAAAATACGTTTTGGTTCCGAAGGGATATAACGTCTGATGCTAAGCAATCCCAGGATGTCGAATCAGAGTATACGAGATTTACGATTAACGAAATAATCAATGGACAGGTTCGTTCCATCTCGTTCGCTTGTGTTAATTTCGACCGTTGCAAACACGTAATTCTTTGATTCCCATAGGACGGTATTTTCCCTGGTTTGATACCGTTGGTCAATTCTTACTTATCTAGTATGGACGTTGATGCGGACACGCACTGCACCGTCCAAAGGTACTTAAAATTAATTCAGAGAAGAGCTTCGGGCGATCTTATGACCACGGCGGCATGGCTAAGGAAAGAAGTTACTACGCATCCAGAGTACAAGTGAGTTTATCTACGTCACATTATACTTGGTGCGATCATCTCTTCACAATGACCGGTTTTAAATATTATTATTGTTATTATTATTGTTGTTATTGTTATTATTATTATTATTATTATTGTTGTTGTTGTTGTTGTTATTTTCAGAAAAGACGCAGTTATAACGCAGCGCATTAACTATGATTTGTTGAAAAAAGTGCACACAATTCAAACAAACGAAGCTTCGTGTCCCGAGCTTTTGGGACCTTGTACCATTTCCAAAACAACGGAAACCATACCGGCAGCTGTTGCCAAGGCAGAACGATTCCCAAGTCCGGATTGTTGAAACATGTTAAACGAATCATATTCCGAATTTGGCATGAAATTTTTCATACTTTATTCACGTCCGCGCGTAACTTGCAATACTAAGTTGCCACACTAACATTGATCAACGCAGCGAGATTAAATTTTGGAAAAAAAATTACGTTTCCAGGTGATCGCGTCTTCAAGAACGCTTAGAAGCATACCTGTATATTACATTCCAGTATCATATATCATCGGCAAACATTGTTTAGGATAATTTTTGGAGAGGACAAATCACCCGCAAAGGACATCTCGACCATTAGGTTTCTGTTCTGCCTTTTTTTTTTTTGTTTCTTTTTTCCTTTTTTTTCCTACGGAATGGAGTTTGCCGTAACATTCGTCAAGCGACTCTCGTAATATTACGTTTCCAAGGATGTCGCGTCTTCTTGCCACGTGATGCCTAATCGTTACGGGCAGATCCAAATGCAGACGAAGTATGTTTCACACTCAATCTAAAGATGAAACATTCGAAGAGAACACATCTGGAAATTTGGTATTCGGTGCAGGTACAATAATGATTCAAGGTTACTCTGAACAACGTGTATTCCAAAAGGTGGTACATAGTTTTCAAATTTGTACAATTCAAGATACCTGTTAATTGTAACGTTCTATCCTGTTGTACATGTCAGCGTGAAAATTAAAATCAACTCTAGTGACAATTGCCATATCAGAAAATATATAGTTTCAAGTTTTATCGGTGCTCGCCAATTTGAGACCTGCTCGGTTGCATTTAGAGGAATACCCATGGCTATATCACGTAAGCAAAGAAACGCGCGATAGGGAGCGTGCGTTAAAAACGCGCGCGAGCTCGCCAAATTAAACAAACAAACAGACGGTTTCACGCCAAATCATCGGTACCAATTCGCATACGTGGAGGTAGGAATGGAATTGGCTGTTCGGTATTTGATTTTTCGCAGAACGTGTTTCAGAAACACAAGACGATCGCTAGAGGCATTTAGCTATAATATTTCCATCTAACAACGCACAATAATTTCTCCAACGAGCTTTCACGTGGTTTTACTACAAAAACATCACGGATATACATTAAAAATGATGAAAAGATATTACATTTCTCTAAAATCACACACACCCACACACGCACACATATCGCTGATCGTTTATTATTTAACACGTTCTATTATTTTTCTTGTAATGAAAATATTATCGCGTTTAAATAAACAAAGAATGTTGAGCCAGCAATGAAGTATGATATTAAACCCAATTATTCTCGTTATGCCGATGGAGCGTACCTGACACTCTCGATTCGAATAAATTAGGAAAAAATTCAATTGTAAGAAATATATTAGTGATCTTTTTATGGATTATCAAAGCGTACCGAAGTACACGGATCGAGGACAGTCATCCAGAGTGACCGGAGTAACTTGAACCAAGATAATCCATACGGTATCGGATGAGATTCTTACGTATGACCGATACAAGGAGGAGTTTAGTACAAAAACTCAAAAAGTTGTTTTCCTAAGAGGCATTTTCACGCGCTCCGACGAGTCACACATCTACACTATGCCTGTTATCTCTGTTCGTCCTGTAGGATACGTAAGTATTCCAAAACACGGCTACCGTTTGCACGACCAATACCTGATATTGCAGGGGTGTTAGGTAAAAGTTTACCAGCTGAACCATTGGCCAGAGCTGCAAGCGAAGAAAAAAGAATAAATCGCATTATAAATTTCAATGTTTCCGCGAATATAGACGCGCTGTTGTTGATTACCCTGTAATTGTTGGAGAGTATATCGCGGTATTCGTCGCGTAATTTATTTTTCACTCCTTCGAGATCGTTGCCTTGCATCATGCCAATAGTAGACAACAGTACAACTATGAAGCACGGCGCGAAGCAGCCCTGATCTAAGAGAACCTTCTTAATAGCCACGGTCGGACCTTTCGATCCGATATACCGATCCAAGATCTTATACCATGTTCTCGTGGTTGGACCCTGAGAACAAACCGTCGCTGACAAAACAACAGAGCGTAGAATAATATCGTTTGGAAACGACTTACCGCGATAAAAAGACCAATTCCAACGAATTGAAGGCTGCGCGTAAAATCCAAATTCGCAAATTTACGGCGTTCAACAACATTTTGAGCAATTTGATCACCAGTCCCCATCAAAATACCTACGCGCAATAATAAGGTGTTCGCAATGATTCGCAGTTGGCAATCGTTGATAATACGTCGTGATTGAAAACAAACCTGCTTGTATCGATTGAACGCACAACGGGTATCGCTGCAAAATTTTCTGATAGGCCTTGAACATACTGGCAATATTGTTAAAATTTATTACGATCGAGCAACGAGTTGGAAACTGTTGGGAGGTAAGAGAGCGCGCGAGATACCGGAGAAACTGTATAATACGTTGCTTTTACGATTTCTTCTTCTTCTTCTTCTTCTTCTTCTTCGTCTTTCCTTTGCGATTCTAACCCCTTTGAATTTTCACGATTTCCAGATGTCCACGTGCTTGTCAGCTGGATGAGGTCAGGTTATACCGAGCTGGTGTCACGACGGTTGTACTGGGTCGTACGCGGGTTTCACGCGGTAAACGAATAGGATAGATAGTCGAATGAGATTGGCCAATACCGGGGTGGCTCGCGAAAACAGACGGCCAATCTCCTCTCTCGACGCCGCGGCCATGGTGTTGTCGAAACGCGGGAGAAAAGAACGGAGCCGAGGAGCTCTCCCGTGGACTCCTGTAATCCTGATACCAGGATTCGGAATCACGCCAATTTGGTGATTTAACGACGGTACGCAGATGGATCCGGCGCGAGGGGATTGGTCGATAACGAGATAGGATGTCAAAGCAATTACCCAATCTCTCTTCTCCGCCCGCCTCGTTTTTTTTTTTTTTTTTTTTTTTTTTTTTTTTTTTTTTTTTTTTTTTTTTTTTTTTTTTTTTTTTTTTTTTTTTCTCGATCTCCAACGACGATGATCGTCGGTAAGATCGCGTGGTATTACAGATCCCTTCCACTCGACGTACCTTACCCGTAAGCGTTACGCGGATAACGGCTCAACGACGGTCGGTAAGGTCGTAACGCGTGGCTGGTGATGGAGGCCGACGAGCTCTCCGTCACTCCTGCGATCCTGATACCGAAATTCGGAACCACGGCGTTCGATTCAGCGCCAGTCCCGTGCATGCTGGGTTGCTCGGCCGGTGATTTTTCCGGGCGTTCGATCAACTCGTCGAAATTCCGCAATTCCGTACTCGACGTACAACTCGGTGTGATATATTTTTGGCACCGATTAGACGTCGACCCGCGTAGCTTCGGTGTAACAACGTTATACCCGAGTTGTTTTGGGTCTAGGCGGGGTTCGGTTGTTCGTATTTTCGGAACGAGTCGACGCTGGTTCGTCGGCGAAACGTTGCTAAACAACGAATTCTCAAATCGAACGTATACGCGTAAATGTCCGACGCGCGGAACCGCGACGCTTATTTTGCAAATCTGTACGAAAATGTTCCATATTCGCGCTAGAGAATCCAATTATACCGACAAGTTGGATCACGACGCGACCATCGAGTGAGAAAATTGCGGAGGGACGGGGAAAAAATGAAATAAATAAAGGAATATCCGCACGGTCCTTTGGGAAGTTACCCGCGCAATCACGTTCATCCCCGTTCGACCGTATACCATATTTACCAGCTTTCACCGGTACACGAACGGGTATTACGTTCGGAAGTTGGCGAGATTTGACAGGGATCGGGCATCGGTAATGATCGGGATACGATCGCATTGGATTTCCGCTGAAAGTGAACGTCGCGATACGTCAGAGTCTAGGTGATCGCTGTGAAAAAGTTGCAAAAGCGCGAGGGAGTAAAAAGCCGAACGGATCTTGCTACGCGAAATTAAAGTTCCGCGCGAGTCGTGGAAGGAGAAAGAAAGAAGAAGCAGGAAAAAACGAGAGAAGAAAAAAGCAGGGGAGCGGGCTTGCAACCATGGTAGCGGAAGGGAAAAAGCTCCGCTTTCGAAGTAACTGTCGGACAGGCGCGACGCGGTCGCGTATGCGCGTTCCGCGATGACACGCTCGTTAGCCGTCGTACCGTTCGTCGTCGCGACGTCTCCGTACGCCCGTCGATACGTACCTACGTAAGCGCCATAGGCCAAAGGATTACGCGAGTACGACGAACCAGAATTATCAACCGGATGCACGGAGAACCGAAGGGTCATGGTCGATATCGATACCTACGGGTACTGACAGGGGCGGTGGGGGGGGGGGGGGGGGAGGGGGGAGGGAAGCACGTTCCGCGCGTCGGTGGAACAACCGACGGCGATGCGGCGCGGGTCAACGGTAGTAGGTGGTGGTACGTTGAAAGATCGAGGAACGTCTTCGGTTCGCGCGACGAGCATCGTCGGCGAGCACAGGGCGAGCGAGGGGATGGGGGGCGCACGGGGCGAGGATCGGTCGTACATCGCGTGAAAAAAAGCGCGGTGGGGGCACAGGACCGAGGCGGGAGATTACTTTTTGCTTCGAGAGTTGCCGCGAAGGATCGCGGTCAGGGTGGTCGGAGGGGGTCGGAGATCGGGGGTTCGGACGGTTTTTTGTTTACCCTCCGTAAGTCGTGGAAGGTAGGTGGAGCGCGGTATGCGAGGAGGTACGGCATGAGCCCGGGGTCACGCCGTGGTGGGGGGGGTTCCTGTTCCGCGCTCGGGTAGGATACGATGCGAAAGCGCGGAACAGCGCGTCGAACGGAACGGCGTGGAACGTCGAGCTCTTCCACGGCGGGGAAGGGCGGGGTAAAAGGAACGTCGGAGTCTGCGGCGGGGCGGGGAGGAGGAGGAGCCGTTGCACTGGCAGCAGCTTCGGCCAAGTGGCGGTGGTGGTGGTGGTGGTGGTGGTGGTGGTGGTGGTAGTGGTGGTGCTGTTGATGGTGGTGGTAGTGGTGGTGCTGTTGATGGTGTTGATGGTGATGGTGGTGGTGGTGGTGGTAGCTGCAAGCATGGAACCGTGGAAGTCGTTGGTCTGGCCGATCGAGCCGCACGATTGTCGAACAATGTGCAGCGCGAACTCGAGCTGCGAACGTCGTTGCGCGAGGTACTCTGTCCGTAACGTGGTTGCACGAAGCCAGAGATAAGAGAGCGCGAAAGGATACGCGGAGCGAGAGAGAGAGAGAGGGAGATATAGGAAGAGGAAGAAACGTCCCGTGTGACGCGTGTATCAGCAATCGCGAATCTTCGTGAATTCGAATCGTTGAAACGGCGTGGAAAGCGTGCGAGAATAGCATATCATTGTCATCGACGCGACCTTTCCGGCGATCTTGCATGCATGCATTTGCGCATGGATCCCCTTTTCTGTTTTGCCGAGCCGCGAATACGAAAGTTTGTGATACGCACCGGTGTAACCAGGCGTGTAACGTGCTGTTAATTTTGTTCGCGTGATCGCTCGTAGTATTGCTTGTTTTTGTTTGTTTGTATTTTTAACAAAATTATCGTCGCCTCCGGGTTATTTGATCGTTGTTGTTCGTCTTGTTATTGCCTTGTTCCCGGTGGTGGAGTTCTCGCGTGTTGTTTTCGCGCGTTGTTTTCGCGCAGCAGAGGATAGATCGGAAGTTGTTCGTCTTTGGCGGCAGGTTGGCGTCGCGATCTCGTTCTATGAATCGGGGTATCGGGCAATACGTTGCGGGAGTATCGACGAAGCACGGTTGATCGAGCGGCGGGAGGGGGGCGACGCTTACGACAGTTATCGCAGTCGCGGGGACGGGTGTGCGTGTGTGGTTTTTTTGTTGTTTTTTTTTTGTTTTTTTGTTGTTTTGTTGAAAACTTGCATGGATCTGGTATAATCGCGTTCTCGACGAGACGGGTAAGAACGAAACGACGCCATATCCGTGATGGATGTACACTCCGGCGGGTGCAGCAGCTCATCCGCGACCGGTGAGGACGTACTTCGTAGCGTCGTCTCTCCTGGCCCGACGTCGACTGCGTCGACAGCATCGGGCGTCGTCGCGCCGACAGCTTCCGTCGTGTCTACGAGCCTGTCGTCCGCTATCAACAAGACGTTGTCCAGTCCGACGGTGTCTCAACTCTCCCAGTCGAACAGCCAACAATCGATCGGTCCCCCGAGACTCTTCAGCAGAAACGTGAATGGAACGCGTAAGTAGCCTCGAACGTCGATAAATTTAATCCCAACTCGGTGATAACGAAGGAACGCGTATCGTACGAAACCGGAATAATACGAGATAGGGGGGGACCGCCCGGGGAAAAGAAGATCGCTCGTACTATAGGAGCGAGAAAATCGATTCCCGCGCGCGAGGGGAATTCGTTCGGATCAGAATTTCGAAAAAACATTCACCGCGACTCAACGCTAATGATAATTGATAAAATAGTCGCGCGATGCTGTTCGTAATCTCGCGCGAAAACCGATAGCCTCGTTGTCAAGTCGAGGAACAAAGTTGAAAAGCCTCGCCGGCAGTTCTCATGCGTTGGAAATTGATTCGGATGGGGGGGGGGGGGGGGGGGGGGGGAAGAACAACGAAGAAGATGTTGAGATAGGCTAGATAGGAATAAAAAAAAAATTTAAACGGGCGAAAGGGACGCGGATCTTGCATTATATTCACGGTACAATGCGGTGAATCTACGTTAGCTTCGGTGGGTGGCTGCGCCCGAATGGCGTCTTAATTCGTGAATACATTTCTAATGAAACCACGTGGACGAGATCGGACCACATAATAACCTGACGGTTGAAAGGTGCGCGGCGGACTCGCTTACGCGTTGAGTAAACGTCGTGAACGCCGAAAGGGCGCGTTGGGTAGATGGGGCGCGTAGATGGGAGGTGAAACTTCCCAAATATTATACCTACCTATCGAATTTGCGACGCGTTATTACGCGAACGCGTATACGGATGACGGGAATTTCTGTTTGTTTATTTGTCTGTATCGACGTATTGGTTTCGCGAGCGTAAATTCGAGGAAAGAAATTCAGCGACAGATCTGCGACAAACACTGGCTGGTGGTGTACGGATTTGAAAAATTATCGTTTCGATCGTCGATCGTCGATCGTCGATCGTCGATCGTCGATCGTCGATCGTAATCTGTGGAGACGCGACTGATCGAAGATTTTCGAATCGTCCCGGACGCGGCTCACCCCGTTTCATCGCCCCTTTGGCATAAGATCATTGAGAAACGTCGAAGAGTACCTACACTTACGCGTGCCAAGGGGGAAAATACGGACGAGCCGAGCAACCTTTAATTTTCGTAAGTTGACCGTGAATAAGCCTATGTGATCAATTTCCCAAATACACGTTTTTCGTATTGACGAGAAGAGACGTTTCGTAATCGCGTAAACGAAACGGCAACCGAACAACAATGTCAACGATGAAACTATGGAATAACAACAACAGAGATGCAAAGAAATACCTAGCACAGTCTCGCCAGCCACGCGGGATGATGTTTTCAAAAAACAGGTCGATAAAGTTGTTTACAATAGGATCTCGTGGCGATTCCATCACGGGCCTGCTCGTATGACGAGACGACGTACGACTCGCGCAACCGTCGAATTTCAGCAGATCCAATCTATTATAACCGCGCGGGTATCAATCGTTGCCGAATGACGAGCGGAGGGGAGAGGTGTAATTATCGCGAGCGAACGACTATTCGTAACCATCTCGTTGTCGTACGTACGTACATTACGGATACCTACGTACCTACTATCGATGACTGCTCGTGAAAATGAGAAAAATCGTGATCATTCGACTCGTTATGAAAATGGCGCGTTGGCTGGTTATATCAATGATATGATCCCGAGAAACTGGAAAATCGTTGACTCGCAGTTTATTTATCGGGAGTCCGTTTCGTCGCGACAAGTTCATCGTTTCATTCGCGTGCGACGGTACGATTAATTTTCCATTCCGTGAAATTGCGCTACGCGACGCGACGAAGGAAAAGATAGGTACACCCAGCGAAATATACGCCGTCGTATCGCGCGCGGGAAGGCTCGTCGACAGGTGCCTAGTCGCGTGTACTCGGAGCGTACGAAACGTTGGCATACCTACGTAAGACCGAGATAATGTTTTCGCGGAGTTACATTTGTTCATTTGAAATTTCGAATTGGAAGTTGGATCGTGCTTTGTACCTACCATACATACGTATCGAGCGACGCGTCTACCTACCTATCCGCCTATCATCGAGGCTCGATACGGAGAAGACGAATCTAACGTTGAGTCGCGTCGTTGCAGAGGACGCTGCAAGGATAATATCCGTCGTCGAAAACAACTATCGTAAAAACAAGTCTGGTGAAACGAATTGTTGGGAGTGGGTGGTGGTGGTGGTGGTTGAGAGAGACGATACCGAGAGGCATTGTAACGAAAGGACGAGAAATTCGTTGGGATTTCGGGGAAAAAGCCCATCCGGGGATAAATGCGCGCGAAGCATTTAATCGTTTCGCGAGTCGGGAACTTTGCGACGAACGGGAAAGAGCGGAGCGGTGATAAGGAAAATATCGAGGTACCTACGTCTTTGTTCGTCGTTTTCCGTTTTCATCCCTCCGCCTCCCGTTGCTTCTTAACACCGGGTCGAAAACGCGATCGAGGATTTTCGCACGCGTCGATCGAGCATACGTCTAAACTACCGTACCTACCACCGTACGTGTTCGGCCGTGGCGAGGTTCGGGTGGACGCGGGAAACGAGTCCGAGAAAATTCAAATGCGAGTCGGGAAAGAAATTAGGTCTGGCGTTTGGTAGGGAAAAGAGTGAAAAAAAAAGATGCGGAGAAAAAAATCGTCAGACCTGTAACCCGTTTCCCATGGCGCGAAGACCAAAAGCGATTCGGCATTGCCGTGCGAGTATAAAAGATTCGGGGGGTCGGAGATCCTGTATACAACTCGCACGATATTCTCTTGGTTTTTTTCTCGTTTTTTTTTTTTGTACATCGGTTTTTGCTCCTCGAATCTCTTTCTCTTTGGTAGGTACCCCGAACGTTTTTTTTCCCAGTTTCTTTTACGCGCGGACCCGCGGAGTTGTCCTCGAACGCGAGACGAATACGATTACAGGTAGCCGATGTATCGAGGCGATGCGAGGAGCTACCTTGCGCAACCTCGTTACGCGAAGGGGTGACATTTTTTGTTCTTAAATTATTAATCCGCAAGGGTGATGCGAGCCGGCGTCTCGCCCCTGCGGCTGTACGGGCATCCGCGACGCGGTCACGAGGACACGTAAACGTCGATGCGTATGGAAACTATCCGGTGGATACACCGTGTTCAACCTGGAAAAACATCCGCGCGTATAAACCCGTGTAACAAACTCGCCGGAAACGGGACGCGCGAGCGAACGTGTAACGATCGACGAGTTCTTTTACGGACGTCGACCATACGTTCGATTTGTCGTCGCGGTCGACGCGATTTCACCTGCACGAGGCCTCGTACGGGTAACCGTACTCGGAAACAACGAGTCCTTATCGATTCGTCCGTACGAAAATACGGACGTTGTACGTGCAACTATAGGAAAAGCACCGAGGCTAGGTATTATCCCACCGACGCGAGATGTAGGACACGCACGTACCTATTTCCTTACCCCGGCGGAGAGATCGTGCGGTAGGGGTGGTAGGTGGGAGTTACCCGCGAGTAAACAACGGTGACGATTGCGGATCGACGTTCGTCGTCGCTGTTCACCGCATAATTCGCGTGTCTCGCGACGCGGGAGACAGACATGCGAGATTTTGGCGAATGAAACGCGTCGGGTCACGCTGCATCTTTCCTCTTCAATTTCATATTCACCAGCATATTTCGTAGCGTACATACATCGCGTAACTTGCTCGGCGTGTCTCGAACGAATCGATCGATGCTAAGTAGGTGGCAGTTTCGAAAATGTCCAAGTGAAACGTCCGGGTGATTGAATTGAAAAGTAGAATGAAAAAATACGCGTGTTCGTAACGAGCCTGAACGCGCGGGATCGGGATTATCGTAGATATTTAGGAAATATTAAGCGGAGTGATCCGGCGGATCGGGAAACGCGACGTACCTATTACCGGGAAGGGAAACTTTCGCGTATTAATTTCGCCTTGCTGAAAGATTGAATTTTGCTCGAGAGTCGAGTTGAACGAAAAGTGAAAATCGATCTCGTGGGACAAGGAAATTCCGACATCCGGAGATTACAGGGGATGCTTCGGTCGAGCGACAGCTGGACTCGGGTAGCTGCTCGCAAGAAAACACATCGCACGATAATTATTTAACCCCATCTCGCTGCCTTTGCTATCCCTCTTTTTTCTCTCTCGTCCTCTCTCTCTCTCTCTCTCTCTCTCTCTCTCTCTCTCTCTCTCTCTCAAGATTCTCACGTGTATGCAGATCGCGCCGCGGATGCGTAGAATAAAGCGAAAGGTTAGCCCTCCACCGTCTCTTGGAAAAAAGTCTTGCCTCTTGGCGGAAAAAAAGTGAAACATGCACCGAAGTCTTTCGGAATATTCAAATTCCTTTTTTGTCCCTCCGCCTCTTTCGTGACCAAATACTTTTTTCCTTAATCTCCCAGTTTTTTTTCGGGTGTTTTTCTTCACCCTCCGTCTCGTCTTCGGCAGCGAGGGGGGGGGGGGGGGGAGGGGGGGGCCCTTGATTGCGCTCGCGCGTATGCGTGCGCTCATATCCATAAAATACCTGCGCGTACTTCCGAACAAGCACGGTGACGCGGTAAATCGTCGTCCTATAGGTGCTTATCGCATCTTCTCGTTGGTGGAGAAAAGGAAGGAATTTTTTTCCAGGATGGGAAAGCGCCTTGGTTTTCGTTCTCAGTGATCACTCGAGGCGCGATGTTCCCGCGACGAAAGAAATTTGTTTGTTCGCCTTCGCCTACTCGTACTTGGGTCGAACGATGACGGTATACCGAATTTGTTGTTCGACCAAATTTTCAAACTCGACGTACTTCGGGCGACCGATGCGGGCAAAAAGCGACTCGTATTCGAACGAGATTCCCGTTTTGTTCGGGTCACGCGAGAGGACCGTAGCGAGAACTCTGCCTGGTTTCGCGTTCATCGGACATTCGATGAGGATGACGAATCGTATTGTTATTGCAAAACGAGACGAGTCTTTGGGCGCAAAAGGCGTTTTTATTGTTTATTTTTCTCCGGTCGCGAAAAAACACTGCGGTTTGAAAAAACACTTGAAAATATACGACCAGATTGCAGGATTTTTACCCGATCGGAATCGAGTCGTCGCTTCTCCCGATGCGATAGGAGACACGATAAGAGAGACGGACAGACCCGCGGACAAACGGATGGAAAGAGACGGATGGATAGACGGACAGATATATAGGTAGATAGATCGATACGTGGGCAGATAGATAGATAGATTGATGGATAGATGGATGTATAGATAAATTCATAGATGGACAGATAGATAGATGGATAGATAGATAGATAGATAGATAGAGACAGAGAGAAACGAGTCCGCCATTTTACTTCGCTTTCGCTTACCCTGACGGGCGTGAATCGGTATCGGTATGTGCAGCAGCGTTTTTACGGGGTCGAACGCGTATGCGTGCCGCGGCGGTTTGCCTCGTGGTCGGGGTAGGTCTTACTCCGAGGACGGGGGTAGCGAACGGGCGTGCTCTTCCGTGCAGTCTCTTACCCCGTGTACCTACCTGCAGCCTATAACGTCGCTGCCACCCTTTCTTCGCTATCCAAGTTGCAACGAAACCGTACCTACGGGTCGCGAGCTAGTTGGTCACCGCGCGAATACGATATACCCTACCGTATTCACGTACCATACTCGTACCTACCTACTACCCCCGAGAACAGTTTGACAGTTACCGGTCGGCCGGCCGGCCGGCCGGCCGGCTAATGGTCAATGGCTTTTGTTCCGAACGGTGGGTGCCCCTATAGAGAAGCTTTCTTCTTCCGGTCTCGCGTCCGAGGGAAGGAGAACAAAAAATTAAACAAAAAAGAAATATACATACCTATATCGGCGTTTCTTCCGTACCACGCGATAAACGATCAACTCTCAAACATTTTCTCCGATGCTCCGTATCAAGAATACGAATAGTTGTACGTATTTCCCGTACGTAGGTAGTACACCAGCATGGAATATCTCCAGCCGTATACCTACGTATCTATCGTATCTATCTACCTTGCTTGGTAGTTGAACAGAAATGGTAGGCCACGGTCTTGTCATTTCCCTCGACTCCTTCATCGGTCAATCGCGCAAAGAGCCCTGGGGAAAGCAACTCGTAGCATCACCGTATCGGATCGAACGTAACGCAAACGCGAGACTTAAACCTCGCCAGTTTTTGTCTGATAAATCGTCGATACGTTTGAAACGCGAACCGAAATTCTGAAATTCATCGATAACGACGAATCGTTGCGAGCATCGCGCGCCTAACTTCTCCGTTACGCGCGAGTTAATGAAAGCGAGTCGGTAGTTAGCGAGGTATACCTAGGAGCTTGGTATCCACATCCCCGTCGCTTCGTTCCTGCATAGCGCCCGGTCGAATTTCCACGCGCGAATTATTATTATCGGAACGTAATATGCCGGCACAAGCGCGTATCGCCGTACGTTCGATCGAGGCGACGAGTAATTACTCCGACATCGCGGTCTCCTCGTCATTTTTTTCTTCCCATCCTTCTCTTCTCGCTCGTCCTCGTCTCGCGATCGCGCGCGCGCGCGCGCGCGCGCGCTCTCTCTACCTATATAGGTAGCTACTACCATCGACCTCGACTCCGAAACGTCTTCTGTCTCCTCGTCGAGCAGGAGCCTGGTTCGCTCTATACTTCGCAGCCAATAACAAAAACAGGTCTAGTTTCTTAGAGCGCGTTCGCAGCGGTTAGTATTTCGTTTTTTGCTGGTATTGTAATCAAGGAAGGGTTACGTTGGTTTTTGCCTCGGCGAACAAAACATAGCAGATGGACCGAGTCGCGTCGGGTCCGTCTACGTCGGGTACTAAGCCGACTGTGCAGGCCTGTGGACTCGTTCGCGCTCGCCGACGATACGCGCCGATCGAGAGAAAAATTCATCGCGAGAAATCACCGGTAGGCAGCGGGGATCGTCGGGAGACAAATATTTCTCCGGACGTACGGAGGGCGAAAAAGCGAGGCAACGAAAGATCACGCGCGCGCCTCGCGATTTTTCGATTACTTTACGATCGGTCGATCCTGCTTTTCGCGTGCGTTCGATATAAATTTCAATCGGCGTCCGGCTACGCGTCGCGTTCGACCGACACGATTTTCTTCTTAAATCCCCGCGTACTCCTCGTCCTCGTCCTCTCCGCCGCCTCGTCGTCGATCTCATCGATTTTCGTACGAAAAACCGACGGATAGTAATCCGGTAAAAAGCAACGTGAAAAAGGCTCCTCCGTTTTTCTACCGTCGTTTTTACCATCCTTCCCAAGTTTTTTACCCGTTTATACTGACCCGCTCTTCTTTGCCGCGGGGAGTCGTCGTCGTCGTCGTCGTCGTCGATTGCGCGCTCTCCGTCTCACGGACACTACGGGCGCGCGCGCACGTCCATGCTCGCGTCGATATTCTCTACTTTCTCGTCGTCGTTCGTCTGTTGCGGGAAATATCGCGGATCGCCGATTGTTTCGTGAATACGCGCGTAAAGGAGAATATGGGAAAACAAAATGTAGGTACCTACCAACCCGAAAACGATTTTTAAAAATATTTTAATTACATTTTTTCTCCCGTTATTGAACGAACCAACGGCTATCGGCTCTCTCTCTCTCTCTCTCTCTCTCTCTCTCTCTCTCTCTCTCTCTCTCTCTCTCTCTCTCTCTCTCTCTCTCTCTCTCTCTCTCTCTCTCCCCCTCTTTCTCCCTCTTTCACACTCTCTCTCTACCTCTCCCTCTCCCTCGCTCTCGGTCTCTCTCTCTCTCTCTCTCTCTCTCTCTCTCTCTCTCTCTCTGTCGCACGTAATAATAAGAACAAGGGGCTGCACATCCTTTCACGCGCCTCTTGAATACGTTCCTCGTACTCCGTCCAGAGTTTGTTCTTTTATATTTGGCGCGTCGTACGAACGAGTTCGTCGCGTAGGACGTAGGTACAAGTATGCGTACCGCCGTTGGTACTTTCTTTCTTTCTTCCTCGCGCGATTAAGTTCGTTCGTCGCGTACAGACGCCCGCGTCCTGCCAATATTGCTTTGGCCGCGAGACCTCTCGTGAAACGTTGTAATAGAATGATGACCGAGACCCGCAACCATAAGCCGCATTCCAAAGTGTCGAAATGGTAGATTTTGTCTCCCCCGCCTGTCGCGCGTCATCCCGCGGTAAATTTACGTTGATGCGCGAAGAAGTCGCGTCGCGTCGCGTCGAGTCGCATCGGGCCGCGCGGCGAGCCGCGTTGATATAAAAACGCATTTTATGCCTAAAAAGTCGTTATGTAAATGCCTGGTTGGTAAAGGCACGTATTGTCTACCCAACTAACCCATCAGCTTCGTATCCGTTCGCCTCTACCCTAATGCCGCTCCCGTCCGCTGCTCGGATACCTTCTCTCTCTCTCTCTCTCTCTCTCTCTCTCTCTCTCTCTCTCTCTCTCTCTCTCTCTCTCTCTCTCTCTCTCTCTCTCTCTCTCTCTCTCTCTCTCTCTCTCTCTCTCTCTCTCTCTCTCTCTCTCTCTCTCTCTCTCTCTCTCTCTCTCTCTCTCTCTCTCTCTCTCTCTCTGCCCCCCCCCCCCCCTCCGACTGTCGTCGTAGCGTGCGGCATTTTTTTTTCACAGCCAAAGAAAATATTCGCCGAACGACGCATTGATATTGAAGATGCGCGAACGCGATGATCGAAGAGCTGCCAGTGAAAGAAAAGTAATAAAAATAACGACAAAAACTCGTCAGCCAACCGACGAGGAGAGAAGAAATAGCAAATTTGTACCGTATGATTCGCGACTTTTTTCCCAAATGATATACCGCTTCGGTTCTAATCGACGATGCTGAAGAAAAACAAATATGTACAAACGAATTTCGCGTAAATATTTTTCTACCAAAGAATCGGCCAGGGCTATTGCGTTACGCGCCTACTCGGATATTAATATACTATTTTCTCGCGCGCGGTTGACTAGCTCGGGCACATCGAAAACAAATCGGTGGACGAGTCTCGCTTCGTCGTACGTAAAGGAGAAAAAAAACGACATTTCCCCCTTGGAACGCGTTCGATATTATTTTTCGAACGAGGAATCGTCTCCAAGAAATATCCTCCGTACCGTGAATTTGCCCGCGCGCCAAACGTGTAAGCTTAAGATTCTTCGAATCGTCGTCGCAGAGAGATCATTTGTTTTCCCGAAGAAAACGAGGTTGCGGAAACGCGCGAAGGATGCTGCCAACGGCTGGTCGTGCGGCATCGCGCGCGCGCGCGGAAGGGTGAAACGCGAGAGAACGGCAGATGCAGTTTCGTTTTCGAAATTGAGGCGGTTCGTATCGCGGTGACGATTGCTGTAAAAAAAAAAGGTAGTCGATCGAGGAAACCCGGTTACCCGAGGGTACGCGAAGGATGAAACGCGCTGCAGCGACGAGCTGACCACCGGACAGGCTTCGGGCTGGCGGTAGTAGTAGGTATAGAGGCAGTAGCGTGAGACCGGCGCGGGCTGCAACCGACTGGCTCGTAATAAGACCGACAGCCAGTTTTTTCTACCTTGTATTAATTTATACGCGGTACGAGCGTGCACGCCGCCGCATGCTGCTTTTTTACTCGTTCCACGAAATTTGCAAGAAACTAGTCGGATACCAACGCATACAGGGTGTACCGCGACTTCGCGATCTCTCGGCAAGTATCGGGATGGAAGAGGAGGATGTAACCGACGGACGAGGGGGGGGGGGGGGGGGGGAGAAAAAAATGGAAGAAAATATCAACGATACGAGTATTGATAATAAAAAAAACGACGATTCCTCTCGTACGGCATCCGAACACCCCGGGGTGCCGTTTGGCTCGCGTCATCGACATCGTCAACGGTTATCACCACCACGGTCGATAAGCCGCGCGGCGTATCGATTTAGGTTCCGGAGACTCGTCGCCTGGCGTCGGGCAACCCGACGAGCCGCGACGCAACCGCGAGCTTTGCCGCGAGTAGGTACAACTTTTCAGCGCGATGAAAACTTTTGAATCGTGGACGCGCGCCGCCGCGACGCGCGCGCCAATTTGCGAGTCGAATCGAAATTCTAGCCGCGAACCCTTGGAAACTCGAGAGAGAGAGAGAGAGAATTTCGAGAGAGAATTTCGACGCGTGTCGGTTATCATCCGGAGATAACCGAGCGAAAAATAAATTAGCAGCGAAATGCCGATAACCGATTACGGGGGGAAACGTTGCCGCTAACACGAACACGAACGTTTTCGAAGAATGCGAGCTTGCTCCTGGAAATTCGAAGCGAAACGTTGATTTTCGCAAGCAAAATGTAACCTCGTATACGTATTGCGTACCCGTACCTACGTCACCGTGGGTTGTTTTTGATGAGAAATGTTACTTTCCGTTGCAGTGGTGCAAACCTCGGTTCCGCAGAACGAGGCCGAGCTTCAGTTGTATCGCGTGATGCAACGTGCCTCGCTTCTCGGTTACTACGACACGCTACTGGAAATGGGTGAGCGTTAACGGGGGTCCGTCGGGTCCGTCGCTACGTCGATCGTCTTCCTCCTCCGAGTTTCCAAAATTTCATTGACGACGGTAAAAATGTTGCAGGAGGAGACGACGTTCAACAATTGTGCGACGCTGGCGAGGAAGAATTTTTGGAAATCATGGCGCTCGTGGGCATGGCTAGTAAACCGCTCCACGTGCGAAGGTTGCAGAAGGCTCTTCAGGAATGGATCAACAATCCTTGTGAGCGATTCCTTTATTTCTCGTTCGATATAGGATAACTAGCGAACCGAACCCGCCCAATGACGATGTCCGCCCTCCAGCCTTGTTTCAGACACCGGTCATGCCGACGAATTCGACCACCGGTGGCTCGTCGATTCCGCTGACGTTCCCGTCCGTCAGCCCGAGGCCGCAGCTGCCCGCTCACAGCCAGGCACAGATCTACAACGGGCCGCTTTTGCCGTTGACCCCGTTGCCGTGTCGTAGTTCCAGTCCCATCGTTCAACCCGCCAGCGCGAACACCTCGACGACATCGACGACGACGACGACGTTCCGACACACCCCGAGTCCGAGCCCGAGTGCCTCGGCATCCTATCCGAACGTTCAAAGTCCCGGAGTTCTGCAGGTAGGGAGTCCGCTCGTCTCGCCGATCGTCGATCGTCTCGTCTCGTCACGTCACGTCACGTCACGATTCTCAAGATCCTCTACTTCGCAGGTCGGCACTTGCGAGTCGTCGTGCGGTAGCGGCACGACGCCGAGTCCCGGTGGTGGAAATCCGGGAAGTCCGACTCAGCTCGTCCCCGTGCTCGTGCCGTCTCAGGTCCAGAGGTTGTCCGACGCGGCGGAGCGTCTTACCGCCAGCCCGAATTATTTCAGCATCGAGCCGAAGCCGCACAACGCGAAGAAGAAGATTTGTAAAAACATTGAGGTGCGCGCGGCTTACGATCCGGGGGGTAGATATCGTTCGTTCGATTGATTCTCGTTATACCTATCATCCGTTGCGTCAGGTGGTGATGACGATGGCGGAGAACGATCCTCACCGCATGGACGAGATAAGAAAATACGCGGCTATTTACGGGAGGTTCGATTGCAAGCGAAAACCGGAGAAGCCGTTGACCCTCCACGAAGTTCTGGTAAACGAGGCTGCGGCGCAGATCTGCAAGTTCGTTCCGGCTTTCCTCACGAGGAGGGAGGATCTCTTTCGTCTCGCTCGCAACATCGTCAGGGATTCCGGATTTCATTACTCGAAGAGCCAATAGTAAGGGCGAAGTTTTGTGTAACGGGCGACGACGAGAGCGCCGCCGCGGCGGTGATCGGTTGAATGAAACTTTACTCGTTTGCAGCATGTCGATGACGAGGCCTCGAGAAAACGGCGACGACGCCGATTCCGGGGACAGAGCGAAGAGATATCGCCTCGAGCTCGAGGGCGAGAGCGAGGATTCCGCCCAGGTTAGCTCTCCCCAACTGCTAAAATGATCAATCTGGTCGTGCGCTCGTGCATAGCTCCCTGTAGCATGACTACCGCCTCTAACCACTCTAAAAACGCATTTCTAACGAAATAACGACACGGTCATCCTCGCACTCCTACCGCCTCGGATTCCATTCGAAAGTTAAGTATACTGCGAAATTTCTTTGCGTTGTGGGTTTTTTTACGTTTGCCGTTTGTTTTTGCGAGCCGGTGGTAACGTTTCGTCACCGCGAGAATCGCTTCCCTCGCCGCATGTCCAGGGAACTATTCTCGAACGATTGGAATTTGGATTTTTATCCGTCTTCCTCGAGGCGCGAGCTTTGTTATTTCCTCCATCCCTGCCTCGTTCGACCGCGCGTCGTTGTACGCGTATACGCGTTTCGTCCTTCCGCGTATCGTTAAGAGGCTTACGACGCGGCGGGCACGCTTCGTCGTTCCGCGAGAGAGATCCGTCCACGACGATTATTCCTCGTCGGCGGGTCTCCTCTCGAAGGTCCGATAACGCGACGAGCGTGAGAACGATCAGCGTTGATCCAGCGAGTTTGGATTGTCGGGACATGCTGCTCGCGGTACAGTTTTGTAGAGTTGGCGGGTCGTAGGGTCGTAGGTAACGATTACCGGCCAACGCATGGAGAAAATGCATCGGTCTTCGAAACGGCATCACATCCTGTCGTATGATCGTCGAGCGTTGTTTCGCTGCGCGGGTCTCGCGTCGCATTTTTGCGACGAACCCGTGTCATATGCATGGAAACGATTGTGTTATCGGGGTACGAGTCGTAGGATACAAGTTTCGATCGCGAGATTCGTGCATGCGCGTGACCGCGTAGAGTTTGCTGGAATACGGTGATTTTGCAGCGTGGGGAGATCGCGTCGAAACAACGCGATCGTTAATTGGCAGTGGAAAACAACTTTACGCGAGCATTGCGTGAAAAATCTTTCAGGTTTTGTGCGATAGACTCGAGCGGGAAAGCGCGAGAGGCTTCGACAAATTCAAAGCTGCCGTTAGCAGGTGTGGAAGGTTACCGGAGATACTCGCATAAATACGCCTCGTTGTATCTCGATGGAATTCAAGAGGGTCTTTGGACGAGCGCGAATTAGGATTGCGAAGTTCGATGATCGGTCGATTCGACGGTTCGTTCGCCACGATTATTATAACGAATAACGTGAATTCGCCGACGACGATGATGACGTTGACGATAACGCTGACGACGACGACGACGACGACGACGACGACGACGACGATGATGGTAGTAACGGTGATTATTTCTTTTCGATGAAAAACATTGCAAGCGGACAATATACGCATCGAAACTACGAAGACTCGGCAAAGTATGCACCAACCTAATAAAGGCAATATCCAGGAACATTGTCGTACCCCCATAAGTATTTATGCTGGTTCTGGAATATCAAACGTTTTTAACGTAGGTAACAGTTTCTAGTTTTTCGTTTCTATCTATCTATCTATCTGTCTATCTCTATATCCGTCTAACTCTTTCTTTCATCTGCTCCCCGATGACGACTCGTTTATCAACAACATCCCGTCGTCGTGCGAGCGGGCTTACTCGCGTCGCAAAGCTGTCGGCACACGGATATCGTTGACGAGTAAAAATGTTGCGGGCAGAGTCGCGGCCCGAATGGAGAAAATGTTCTATGAAATCCGTTACTTTCGTAATATTCGTTCTTTTGTTTTTACCGTTCGACTGTTCATCGCCTATATCAGTTTTGGTGTTGCAGGCACTGCTGGACATTGGCAGCTCGGCGCGAAAGGGACACGGATCGACAAGGTGACTACAAATTTGCGAATTCAACGTGGAATAGCATTTCGAAACGAACGCGCGCGGACGTGGATGAAATAACAGATATTTCGGGTCGAAATTACAAGTATACACTTCCGTCGACGATCAGCCGCACGAGCGTTGGCCGTTCGGTCGACGGGTCGCGTGAAACGCGAAGCATGCCCGTTTTTACGAACTTGCCGAGAGTTCGACGTTCGTATCGCGACCGCGCGCGCGTACTCGCATCTGTTCTCACCTGGCACGTTTATCTGGATCCGTGTACATCGCGTTTACCTACGCTAACGCGGCTTATTTCTATTCCAGTCCAGTCTGGATGGGGAAGAGTAACGGCGTGTTCGATGCTAGCCCGGATGCGAGTGATTCGGATACCCAATTCTCATCGACGAACGAGGAACCTCCGCTGCTACACGTAAGATCACCGCTATCGCGCAACCCTACTATACGAAACGAGTTTTACGTCGCGATTGGTACGATTTGCGACAATTTCTTTCGCAGGATATGAACGACGAGGATGCTGGTAACAGCAACGATGAGGGCGACTTTAATTTGAAGGTATATTCGATTCGCGATTCGTGCGCGCGTTGCCGATACGCGTTTCTCTTGCCACGTTGAAAACGTTGAAGATCAGGTGTGAAGTGCGATTATGATTCGTAGGTGATAGCGTCGCGCGGAGACGACATAATAGCCGTCGCAAATCCTGCTCTGAAGATATCGTCTCCGGCCCACGCGAATACGATCGAGTGTACGGGAAAAATTCAAATCAAAGAAGAAACGACGAACGAAACGTCTCAGTCCTGATACGGCGTACTACCGTTGCGCGGAGCCTTGATTCGAGCTACTCGTTGCTGCCACCTCGTTTTTTTCTACTCATACGCTGTTATCTAGTTTTAATAATAAATCCAACTGTTACGACGCACAAACGACAATGGAGTTTCCCGTTTGACGAATGGGGGCGAGCGTCGGATCGACGAGAGCGGGGTACCACGGCGATGTTCTGCCCGGTTGCGTTTCTCATCGGCCATTCCGGACAAAATACGATTACTCGTGTGTTACGTCCATGTAAAATGTATGTAGAATCATTTGTGTGTATATATATGTATAATTTGACGCCAAATTTTACAACATTACGATAGTAGGCGCGTTAATATTGCGCCTTCGAAACGATTCGAATACGCTTCGTGCTGTTTGCGCCTACCAAACACGCGCCCTGCCACGCCTATCCCGGCGAATAATCAATATATCGCGTCATTCTCGTCCGTCGTCCTCGATATTCTCTCATTTCATCGAAGTTCTTATGCTTTTGGGAAGATTTGAAATGGAACCTTTATTCACGCTCGCTGCCGTAGGTCGCATGAAGCTGTGACCGTGGGCGTCGTGGCCGGCTCGAGGCTGCAGCAAACGACTGCGCGCGGTTCCTACGACCTTTTCGGACGCCGAATGATGATGACTCGACGCGAGAATCGACGATTGTTGATTCGCTTGAGGATCGACGCTGCTGCCGCTGCTACTGCTGCGCGACGTTATCGGCCGATTTCTCGATGGATTCGACCTCGAAGCGTTATCCTGGCCGATCGTCTGCGAAGCAAATTTGTTCGTTTAACGGATAAGCAAACGACTAGCCGCGTAAAAACTCCACGTTTCCCTCGCGACGCGAGGATACGGATGGAAAAGAAAAGAAGAAAAAAAAAAAGAAGAAGAAAAAACGCGAAAACACCGCCGACGCGGTTTTTGCTCCTCGTCGGCTATATCCAGGCTAAAGCAGCATACTTTCGTTCGGCATCGCTCGACGAGTGTCTCATTTTTCATCACCGTTGTCGACTCACCGCGATAGTTTTTTGAACCTGACCGGTTCTTACGGCAGGACCGATGCTGCTTCCGCTGCTGCTGCTACGGCTCGCCGGAATCCTCGTCGCTATCCTTTGATTCGCGTGTTTTCTCGCGGTATTCGGTAACGGCGGTACGGCCGCCGCCACCGCCGCGGAAGGGCTCTTCCGAAGATTGGTCGTGAGGGCCCGTATCGCGGACGTGTAACCGCCGAGCTGACGATGCGTCGGGTTCATGTTACGCACCGTATTGACGGACGTGGAACTGTTGAGAGAACTGCGAGAGCTTCGCAAACTGCTGCGCGAACTCGACCGTTCGACTTCGTTCCGCGAATTCTTCATCTTCGGTATTTCCCCCCTTTCCAAGCTCCCGCTGCGCTTGGGTGGAAATCGGGCCTTCTCGCCGCGAGGCTTCGGCGAGGTCGTCCGTTGGACGTAGGACCGTATATTCGCGGTGGGCTTCCGCGCGGCGGCCTTCGGGTCAACGCCGACGACGGTTCCCCGTCCTCGTTCGACCGTGGCGACGGCGGAACGCGCCGAGCGGCGACGAGCAGCGTTTCCCCCCGGGGCCGAGTCTTGAACGTCCGTCTCGTAATTACCACCGGACGACGTTCCTTGGCTCGGAGTTTCCGATACGAGGCTTTGCGTCTCCTCGAAACCCTCGTCGTTGTACTCCTGATCGGCTTTGCCCTTGACGATCGGGTTCGAGGTGGCCTCGACGTCGACCGCGTATTTCGTCGCGTCGCGGAGGCCTCCCCGGATAGGAACCAGCCTCGTCGGCCGAGGTGACGGTCGTACGCCGCCGCCGTCGTCGTCGTCGTCGTCGTCGTCGTTTTTCTCGTTCGTCGTAGCCAAACGGGCCTCGCCGCTAACTCTCAGAGCCTCTTTCACCTGGCTCGGGTCGATCATGCTACGGTTGCGCTCTCGGTTGGCAACGGCTCGCGCCTTGTCGACGATCGTCGTGCTCGGTTCCCTCGGTCTCGTCTCTTGCATGACGGGACTGAGGACGGTGTTCGTCACCGGGATTATCGGTGCCGGCTGCGCGACCGGCGTCGTTCGAAGAACGCCACCGCTGCCAACCCGACTCGTCGTCCGCGACCGGGTCCGATCGAGGCGCCGCGGGTCATCCCCCGACACGGTTACGTCCGCGAAATCATCGGCAACGGCGTCCTTTCTCGCCGACGTTAGCGTCCTCGACCTCTCCTGCCAAACGCGGAGGAGCGGATCGGTGGAACCCGGCGGCTCGGTCTTCGATACCGTCGTCGTCGTCGTCGTCGTCGTCGTCGTCGTCGTCGTCGTCGTCGTCGTCGTCGTCGTCAACGGAAGCGACGTCGGCCGCTCGGGTTTCTCGTCCTCCCCTGGTGGCGATCTTCGTTCGTCGCTATCCGGCAGATCGGATTCCCGCTTGTTCTCCTTGCTCGGCGCCGACGCGTCCGTAGGACTCTTCTTGTAACGCCGCGTCCTGCGCGTCGTCGAGTACCGGTCGAAATGCCCGTTGGTCTGCTCCGCCGCCGGCGGTTGGGGGGGACTCGTCACCTTCGGCTGCGGTACCCTCGATTCCCGAGCCTGCAACGAATTGCTGCCGCATCGCTCGCGGCGACAGGGCTCTTTCTCCACTGGCTTCACCTCGCGCGGCGGACTGAATACCCTCCTCGTGGCCGGTGGGGTCTCGATATTGTCGGAATCGATCTCGATCTTGTCGCTGACCGCCTTGACCGCGTCGCGTCCGAGTTTCGCGTACCTCCTCGCGTATCCGGGCGCCGCCGCCGCCGCCGCCGCCGCCGCCGCCGCCGCCGCCGCCGCTGTCCGTTCAAGCCCGGGCTTCGACGGCGGACAGGAATACGGCTGCCGAATGTATATCGTCAGATCGTTCGAGGCTTCCGAACTCCCCCCAACGGGCCGACGATGTTCTTCTTCCGTTCTCCTCTCTTATCGCCTGAAATTCACACCGTTCGCGCAGCTGTACTCTATTTACGCGGTGCCGCGGGTCGGGTACCTACGCCTACGTCGTCAACGTCGTAGAAACGGCACGAACCGAGCCGCGAACGTGGTACTTACGCGTAGGTACTCGCCCGAAGGTAGGTGTACTCACCTGAAGCGTCGTACCGGGCCCGATTACGTTCTCCATGCTCGCCTTCCAATTGAACCGCTTCGGACTGTATCTGCTGGGGTCAGTTTCCTCGGAGCTATTCGAAGCGTTCAAGCTAGATTTACGCCACAGCGATTTGTCCTTGCGCGACGATTGCGGCTGAGCTTCTGAAAATATGGCAGGAACGATGAGAACCGAGGGGATCGACGAACGCGAACGAAAGCTGCCGCTGCTGCTGCTGCTGCTGCTGCTGCTGCTGCTGCTGCTGCTCACCTTCGATAGCCTCCATCGTTCTCATCACGTCGGTTTCCTCGACGGTGGGACGCCAGTCGGAGTATACCCGGGAATAATCGCGCGGGGCGGCAGGCCTGTCTTCGAACAGAACGTTCATGGTTGAGCTTTTACCTTCGCTACCTGCGGACAGACGGAAACGCGACGCGAGTTATCGTCGCGGCCTACGTGGGAGAGCAATTATACGGTTTAACGTAGCGATCGTATCGCGTTTACCGGAATCCTCGAAGGATCGACGGTTCGCTTGCAGCTGACGAGCTCGGCGCTGCAGCTCTTCGCCGGCGCGTTCCTCCTTCTCGTTCTCGGAAAGCCACGCTTCGATTTTCTGTCGCCAAGCTTTCCTGCGGGTGCACGCGTTAGGTATCGAACGTAGCGAAGCTAACCACGCGATTCGTAATCGCATTCCGAGTCCGGCAAAATTAGACCGCGCGGGGCAAAACACCCGCGCGGACGCTATATCCCTTGGGGATTTTGCGTTGTTTCAGCGGTTAGTCGATTCGTCGGCAAATTCCTACGGGTCTAATTTTCCTGGACCGTCGAGGGAGGGGGGGGGGGGGGGGGGGGGGGGGGGGGGGATACTTACTCGGTCGGCTTAGCTTCTTCCTCCTGTACACCAGCGGCTTGGTCTCGACTAGCGGCGACGGGGAATTCGGCCTCTCCGGTCGCCCGAAAAATCCGCGTTCAACAAATCCCCTCGCCTCGGTTGACCCCGAGCTCTGCGTGCCCACGATCGGTCTGAGGAGCGTGGAAGAAGAATCGTCGTTAACCAGGTCCGTTATTACAAAGCGACGACGCGGGCTTACCGAGGCTTCCCCAAGATTTTCGATCGCGGGCATTATCGCTGCCCGAAGTTCTCAAAAAATCCATAAGATTGCCCTCGTCCTCTTCGGATGGTACGCGACTCCTGCGGCGACGAAGACTCCCGGTGGGAGTGATATCTGTCGAACGGGGAGGAGGACGACGAGCGATTTAGAAAGGAGAAGAAAAAACAAGATAACGAATTAGTTCGCGCCTTCGCGTCAACGATCCCGTTTCGCGACGTTATTGCGTACCAGGGGAGTAGGTATCTTCTTTGGCGAGGTGTTGTTGGTCCGTCCGACGGACAGGGAAACGTCCTCCTCCGAGTTGAGTGGCCCGTTCTGAAGCCGTCGCATCTGAAACACGACGCGAATGAGAAGCTTGACGAACGAGGGGGGGTGGGGGGGGGGGGGGGGGGGGGGAGGGGACGAGGCGATGTCGCCTCGGTTTTACCTTGACGTCGCCGCGATTGATCTGCTTCAGTGGAAAACCTGCGTGAATGTCGTGGAGCAAGGAGTCGATGATGCTGGTTTCGATTCCGATCCCGGGGTTTCCGCCTGGTTGCCCACTGCACGTAAAAGCACGCGTCACAACGGTGTGGGGGGAGGAGCGGGGGAGCGGAGGAGGAACGAGGTAACGGAAGAGACGCGTATATAGGGTACGAGATCTCACGTAAACGTTTCTTCGCCGCTAGTTGCTGTTCCCTCTGCCTTCGCCTCGATAAAGCTTGTTCTTCTTGGACGCGGCGACGCTCGTTCTCCGCGATCGCTTGCTTGAACCGTTCGCAAAACTGATGAAAGACCCCGAAAGCATTCCTCCAGTTTGAACGTGGTCGTATCGTCGCAAAAGAATTCGGCGAGGGATCGTCGAACTCCTTCGAGATCCTCCGTGTCCCGCTTCACCGCGGCCATTTCGCGTTCGGCGATCTAACCAACGATTTTCAAATCACCCCGATTATTCTCGCGAGCCGCTGCTAGAGATCTCGTCCGTCTCGTCTCGTCTCGTCTCGTCTCGTCTCGTCTCGTCTCGTCTCGTCTCACCTGAAGAAACGACGCCTTTGTTCCTGAATATCGCGATCGGTCGTCGGGATGTTCAATTGATTCTTTATATTCTTGATCTTCGTATCCAGACTGCTGAGCTCGTTGTTCAACTGTTCGACGGTTGTCCTTTGGAGTAACGAAGGTTCGATAAGTTCTCTTTCGAATCGCGTGGTTCGATAAATTTCCATTCTTACCTCGTTGCCGCTTCCAGAGCTTTCATTTCGTTGGCGAACGACAGCAAGTCCTTCCGCTTTTTCTCCACTTGCTGCGAAACAACACGAGTACGTATTACCTATTATATGTACGACCCGATAGCTACGACCTATCGCGTTTCGCGAGATGAACGTGGAGAATCGAAGAAACCTCGGACGCGTAGGAAACGACCGGTATTCCGGACGTTCTACGTCGTGCCCGTCGCCGTTTTGTCGTCTGGTCGTTTTTTTTTTTTTGTTGTTTTTTTGTTTTTTATTCTTGCTTCTCTTTCGCGAGGTGGGCGAGAAAATGAACGGAATCGAGATCGCGACAAACATCCGAGGGATCTCTCGCTTACCAGTGCTACGTAATGAATGAGGTTCATGCCCGGCTTGTTCGCACGAATCTCGGTCAATTTTTGCAGCGACGACAGCTTCACGCCAGCGGCATTCCCGGCGTAACCACCCTGTCGACGATATACGAGAAAAATATAACGATCCTCGTCGCGATCCTTCCTTGCACCCCCCCAATTCCTTTTCTCCTCGCGAGACGAGGCTTACCGAATTGAGAAAGTTTCCGGCAACGAGCACCATGTAGAGGACTTCTTGGAGCGGCTTGTTCGTCATCAGATCCTCACCGGCAAGGATCATGGAGTTTATGCTGGGTTGAAGGTAGCCATGTTAACGGCGAACTCTTCCTTCAATAGCATGCATTCGATGCGCAGCTTGAAGCTACAGAGGGGAAAGGGGAACGGAACGTTGAGAGACAACGGTGAGAGAGACGGCGAGACGTACCTACGGCTAACTCCGCGCGGGGAACGTTTCTTACTTCGGAACTTGTATCAGCTGCAGGAAGAATTTCTCCGCATTTCCAAGCTTCGAACGATCGCCGTCGTAGCTCTTCAACATTTCGAGCTCGTCGATTTCCGGCAAGATCTTCAACAGGCCGCGCAATTTTTCCGCACCGATTTCTTCGTGACCACCGTCGCTGATCAACCGAATGATGTCCTCGTTGGAGCTGGAGAATTAATTTGCGGGGAGAGAGAGAGATTCGTTGCGGAGCGAGGGAGAGCGCGGGGAAGCGAGGGGGGGGGGGGGGACGAGTGAATTCTTATTCGTACCTTCTGAACTGTTTCAAAAATATATTCACGTTCAAGCTTCGTTTGCCATCCAGAAGCGTGATCTGCAAAGAGACGCGAGTCGTTGGTAGGTAGGTAGGTATATACCTCGAACGAGGTTGCAGATACGGAGATGGAACGGGGATATAATTACTTCCGATGGCTCTCGTCGTCGTTTTTCCGTATCGTTGCCGGTGGCGTGATGAGGTGCCGAGGGGGTGGACGAGGGTAGAAGCGGCGGGACTTGCTGGCAGAAAAGACCTTCCATTTCCGCCCAATCGAGATCCGTCATCGGCGAGTTTTCGTGGTTGTTCGCGACGAGGGTCCAAATGTTACGTCGCTTACCGATCACCTTGTCGCTCGGGATTTTGTTCCAGTTGATCGTCTTCATCTTCGTCTTCGGCGTCGGGATCTCTTGTTGCGGCAACAGTTTCGCGTCGCGGCGCGGCGGCTCCGGCGTCGTCGAGCGGGCGATTTGCGGGGGATGCAGCGGAGGCGGCATCGGGGGTGGCCGACGCGCGTCCTCGCCGAGCTTACCGGCATCGGGAAACATGACCGGTGGCAACGGAGGTGGCGGAACGATCTCCATGGGAGCGTTAGTCGCACCGGGATTCGGCGGCGGTGGAGGTGGCGGGGGCAACGAGGCCGAAGGTTTTCGCGAGCCTCCGCATAACTGTTCGCCGGCTCGATTCCAGCAGCACAAGTTCGTCTGCGGAATAGAGGGGCGCAGGGACGAGGGACGAGGGAGAAGAGGAAAGAATAAAATTAACCCTGCAATCTTAGCTATCGATTGAAACGCGTTGCGGCAATCGGCAAAATCGATTGCGGACAAACGTCGAGAGAATTATTTGCCTTCGTTTCCATTTTTTTTTTCTTTACTTTTTCCCGTAGGAAATGCAAAATTGATCCTTGTCAGTTTGATCTCCGTAGTAATTTTTCCGAGTAAACTGTAATACGCCCGCTTCTCTCCCGGATGAAACTGAAAAACCTGCGACCAACTCCGGGGAAAGATTCTCTCTCCCCCCCCCCCCCCCCCCCCCCCCACTCTCACGAAGGACTATTAGAAGTTATTCCAGTAGCCGAGGGCGTTTCACGAGGAAAATGTCGCTCGCGCGCGTCTTACCTGCAAACTCGGTGACCGAAGAAGTTTGGTAGCGTCTTCTTTACTTTCAACAGGGTAGCCCTGTGGACCAGAGTCTCCGCGGTATCCCAGGCCAAATCGCTAGCCGCTTCTTTGGAATCCAAACGCAACAGATGCTGCAAGATACTCAGGAATGGAATTTCGTGCGGAGTATCGGCAATCTGCGAGGAGAAACAACAAACGCGAGGAGCGTAAGAGGGAGGCGGCGCGGGGTTACG
>OZ018308.1:31460864-31496704 GCA_963969455.1 Arge pagana
ATTCGAGCACGACGAATCAACGTAGTCGACAATTTTTCATCGATTGCTTACACGGGATCTAATGGAAAGTCTGTCTCTACGAATTCTTCGAGTTCCCATGCATGCTTGTTGTTGCTTCGAAACGCTGCGATCGAAGCTTTCACTTCGAATCGATCACCTACGTAATCATAGAAGATAACGAAACTGGCCCGACATTTCGATGCTGAATTGGCGATGCTGATTGGCAATTCGGTCGAATCGAAATGTACCTGTTGGTGGTACGGGTATTACCTACTCGTACTTACTCGATCGATGCGCGCGTTGCATCCTCCAAATTTCGCGCGATCGTTGCGTTTGGATAACGCTACGAATGATTATCCGCAGCGTTATGCTGCTGCCGATCCTTTCACAAATATCAATACCGTTCCAAACGATTCTTTTGTGTCGCGTTATTATACCGTTGTTAGTCCGACGTTTAATTATTCCGGCGATTATTATGCCTAACCGCGAGGCAGGCTCCTCGCATCGATACGCTTCTTTCTCATTCAAATTAACCGTCATTTCTCACGCGAGATTCGCCAGTTCGAAACCGGTCCCGACCGATAAACATTTCAACGAAATTTCAAGTCTATTTTCCAAGCCAAACAATGACATTTCGCGAGTCGAGCGGCACGGATATTTTCTCCGCCGCTCGCGGCTGGAGGACGAACGTGGTCTAGCCGAGAAAATCTCACCTCCCGGATCTCGCTGTTTATCATACCTAGTTGAAACTCGACAAGTATATCGGGGACGGATCGCCCGCCGTCGCTGACCACAGCCGTTCGACGCGAGGTTTGCCCAATTATGATTCGTAACCTCCGATCGGTTTACACCGCAAACATCTCGCGTACGCGCGTCTATATACGCGTACGTTGCGCGTACCGCGGCGATTACCTACCTACTCGGATCGCGCTTACGCGGGTACCCCCCAACGATTGTACCTAAACTTCGCCCGCGCGGCGGTAACCACGGCTAGGGAATTCTTGGGAATTCTTCGATTCCCTCGTATCGCGGGAAAAATTTCTTGTCCCGACGATAAGAGTACGCGCGAAAGCATTTTTTTTTTTAGCCGAGTATATCGCCGGTCCCGGACCCGGGGACCGAGGACCGAGGACCGATAACGTTTTCCGACAATAGAACGGACAGCCGACCGATTAGAGCTACCGTTCGTAGCTGGGTACCTACCTGCCTCTCTACGTACCTCGGAACCGAGCGTCTCGCGACGCCGCGATGATTTTCACTTTCGAACGATTCGCCGGAAAAACGGAAAGATCGAGAGGGTGGAATCGCGCTCCTTCGGCCCCCGTCTGGGTGTCCCCCGTCTCTACGACCCGTTTACGATTACGACGCTCCGTCGGGAATTCGCATCGCTCGCGTTTTCATCGCCGCTCGCGATACCCTCGACGGAGATTTCGACGACGAGCCGCGAGCCGGGAGCCGCGAGCGCGCATTCGTCGTTCTCTCGTTAAGGTTTTAACCCTCGATCGCCAACGAGGAACGCGAACGAACGCGCGATCGATCTTGGTTGTTTAGCGCACGGAAGGTGCGGGGAAGGTGAGAGCGATAGAGCCCTACCTGTAATTTGGATTCTTACTTCGTTTACGAATCTGCCACGACGAACGTTACCGACCTTCCGCGTAGATTCCCCCCCCCCCCCCCCCCCCCCCCTTTTGCAATTCTCGTTACGCGCGTACGTACATTCGCATACGCGTATGCGCGTCATCGCGGGATACATACGGGTTCAGGCGGCGCGATCCGTCAGCGAACGCGGGGGAATTTCAAAATCTAGGTCATCTCACTCGCCCCGCGAATCTCGCGTCGATCATTTTTTTCTCCGTCTCCTTATTCTCCGACGACGGATATACAGAGAATCCATTCAATCCGGAATCGCGGCGAAATGCAACGTCCAACGCGACGACGACGACGACGACCGGGGATTGTTGCCTAGTCGAATAATCTCGCGGTGATTATAGTCGCGCTGACCGCGATTTCGTTTGTTTTTTCTTCGATTTTTCGATCTATTCGCGTCTTTTTTTTTTTTTCGAAACAAATTCTTCAATTTTCTTTTATCGACGGCGTTCCCGCGAGAACGGCTACTCGCCAATCGTACGCTCGCAGTTTTTGAAATGGATTCGTATCCGGTAGGAAGATCCCGCGCGATCGACGTCGATATTTCGATCGCGTCCCGCGAGTTTTTCCGTCTTCGAAGCGAAATAAATGTCGTACGGCCGATAAGGTAGCGCCGAAATAACGGGTATACTACGCATCGCGATGAATGAATCGACGACGATGATACGCGGCGGGTAGAGAGTATCGTAGGTGTAGGCGTAACGACGATCCGATTCGGATCAACCGGAGTCGCGAACCCCGAGGAATAATCTCATCGGTACGTATACGTTTGAAATTTGCAAAATCCACGGGTTCCGACCGTAGCGCGAATAATAATTATTATTCCCGTGCAACGAACGCCAGTTGGCATAAGCGCGCAGCAAACGCGCGCTCGCGTAAACGCCCATGCTCGTATCGCGAGTTTCTTTTCGTTTCGTATCGTTTCGTTTCGTTCCGTTCCGTTTTGTTTTTCTCAGATCGACTCGACGAATCGCGAATTCCCATTTGCATACTCGCTTTTCGATCGATGATCGATCGGCGACGTACGATTTTCACCGGGACAGACGCAATTGAGACGTCGAATCGTTGAGTTCGGTCTTCAACCTTTCATTCGTGCGAACAATGAGATTTCGATGTGTCAGACCACGGCCGTTTCTTTTCAATTGCCTTATATAGCCGCGCATGTGCGTGCACGTGCGCGGTTCGTAACGAGCACAACAAAGATAATAACCCTTTTATGCGGCGTGCACGGTTGCGCGCGCGCGATTGCAATTCTTCTCAAATTTATTCGCAACAACGTCCCCCCCCCCCCCCCTCGTTTCTCCGAATACGAACGAAATTCCGAACAAATCCCGAAGAAATCCCCGGGCGAATCGTTCGGCGAGCAAGGCTCTCGCTTTGAGAGAATTTACCGTCGCTGAAAGGATAGGAAAGGTAGTCGGCGGAAAGCGAAAGTCGATTCGTCTCTCGTTTCGAGATGATTTTCTCGTCGGCATAATTGTTTCGCGGTGTTCGATTGATTCGAAGGCAGGACATTTAAATAATAATAATAATAATAATAATAATAATAATAATAATATATGTGTGTGCGTGTGTAGTAACGCGCAAATATTTGATGTAGGGTAGTACCTAATTGGACGTTGCACGAACATCCGTGCGAGCCGCGTGCAACGACGTTGTATTGGTATACCTCTACGCGTAATATACGATACGGACGCGAGTCGAGCAGGTGTGTCTCTAGGTATTCAAAGTTATTGCGAAATAAGACATCCAGGATCTTACCATACTCGTTGGTCGTCGATCTCCGATTTTTCCTTTCCAATAACGAGAAACGAGCCGTTAATCCAATTTTCGAAATTTCTCACACTCGACGAGTCGTACGCGAAACGATCGCGTACGTATATATTTCACCCCGACTGTTGCTCGTGCCTCGCGGATTTATCTTCGCTTTCAAATCGTTTAAAAATTAATATTCACCGTCGTTGTGCCATTATAACGCGGCGAGCCAGTATAGCTTGAGCGTCGGAAGGTAACCAACATGCGCGTCAACCGAACGCATGCGCACAACGAGAGACCATATGATCGCTGTCCCACCGCTCTCGTCTCTACACTCTATCCCACCTTGCTCGATCGTCGTCGACGATCGGTTCCACCGGTAGACGATGGTAGACGCGATCTCTCCCCGCCGTCCGACGCCGCGAGCCCGTTTCTCTGCCCACTACTAATCGCCGCGAAGCCAAACTCCGGGAACAACTTCGTTGTCGACCGAATCTTCCCATCTTTTTCTTGTCTTTCTTTTACTTTTTCTACCCGGTCCCCCCCCCCCCCCCCCCCCCCCCGAATGCTCTTTTGGAGAACGATGGCGAAGGAAAAAGTATGCGGCGAGATTGTTTCGGTGTAGGGTATTTGCGATTCGGTAACAGCCGGGCATATCGTTCGTTTGCTATTCGAACGATCATCCGGCGGGCATTGTGCAGAGGACAATGTTGAATCGGAATCGATTGCGATTTCCTGCATTTCCTGCCGTACGAATCGTCGACCTCGGCTGACTTCGATTAAGAATCGTTGGTATTCCCGACGGTAGGCCGCGTGACTGTTCGACGAACGATTTCGATCGGGATAATTGCGAAAAAGGGGGAGGGGGGAGGGGGGGGGGGGGAAGGTTGCGAAAATTTCGTAAAAGCGATTGACGACCCAATGATAAATCGTTGAAACTTTTATTATCCGACGGACCTGAAGAGTTCCCCCGAACGCGAATATAGCGTTTCGAGGGACGGGAATCGGGTGAACGATCCTTTGACCGCCGGAAAAAAAAGCGCGACGGGATTTTTCGTAAGCCGTCGCGCGACGAAACCATCGTTCGATTTGTGTACTTCGCGGGCTTTTGGCGCGGAAGCGGTCCGTATTTGTATGGAAAGGAAGTAGAAAAAAAAAAAAAAAAAAAACGACCAACGACGACAACGTCGCGATACGTGACAAAATTCGCACGATGTACGTCGTCGTTTGGGTAATATTCGTTGATCGATTTTAGTCGGCGACGAGTTGGTGGTTAAAAACGCTGATGGAAATTCGACTGTTGAGTAGGTTGGGCGGTCGAGTAAACCATGTTGGTCTGTTGTTGATGCGTCATGGTATGATTTTGATGCTGATGAAATTCGGGACCACCGTGGGGTCCGTTTAGCCTGACGCGTTTCGGATTCTGCGCGTGTCCATGCTCGTTATTTCCCTGCAACTGTTGATTTTGCTGCTGTAACGATGAGGAAAACCTCGTTTAAGATATTTTCGCGTTGGCCTGGCAATAGCGGCGATAATTGGGAAAAAAAAAAACTGTTACGTTCACGGTTTGCTGCTGATTTTGCCTGGCTTTGTTCTCGCTCTTCTCCTCCGTGTCGTCGTCCGTTAAAAATTCTCTCTTGGGATATGGAATCTGACAACCGGCAAAAATACTGGTGGAATAGGAAAAACGTTTATCCCTTTGTCTTTATTTATCGTTTTTTTCGGTTTTTTTTTTTTTCACGTACGTCGTCCAACTTACTCTTGCGTCGGCAAAGGTTCTTCTTGAAAGTATGCGTCTTGCATCGAATGTTCCGAAGTTATCCTCTTATTGGGATCCATCATTAACAATTTTTGCAACTAGAATCAAAATAAGTAGCGCGTATCAACGACACGTTCCGCGACGAGGAATCATTTGACTCGACGAGTGATTTACCGCTTACCAAATTGAAAGCTTTGCTGTCCGGTTTAATTTTGTGCCGATCCATGTACTTGGTCAACGAGCAGTTTGTGTAACTGTAACGGTGAAAATTTTACATGAAGCAACAATTGATTCCTCGGGTCCGATTTTTTTTTCTCTCTCTCTCATTCTTTCTTTTTCAGAAGCGAACTTATCGTCTAGAAATTCTTACTTGGACCGTTTGAAGTCTTTGAGTAACGTTGGATGCTCCGGCATTTTCTTTATATCCTCCCAGTCTTTTTCCAACGGGAAACCCATTACGTTGAATATTCTGAAATCATTCCGAATGCGTCAAGAATCGATTCCGTAAGCGACGGCGTAGTACGCAACGGATCTGATCCGTACCTGTCGAGCTGGTCGTGATGGTACGGATTACTGGTCTTGATATCTTCTTGTCTACAGTGAAATATTGGCTCGGATGTTAAAAGTTCGGCAAATATACATCCTATCGCCCAAATATCTAAGAGGAAAAACCATACGGTCAACCGGCAAAACAAACAAGTTACAGAACGGCCGGTTGATTAACTGTTCGTTCTTGAAAAGAACTTACCGATAGCTTTCGTATAATGTCTTGCTCCCAAGAGCAGTTCCGGTGCACGGTACCAAAATGTGACGACGACCGGATCCAAGTCAGCCAAAGGTTTCAGCGGCGCGTTGAACAACCGCGCGAAACCCATGTCGGCTATTTTTACGCGGCCCCTCTCGACACCTTCGCCCATTACGAGTATGTTGGCTGGTTTCTGCGAAAGAAAAACCGATATCGTAATCCGTCAAACTCGTCGTCGCCATGGAACATGCCCGGGGAAATGATCTCACCAGATCTCTGTGCAGAACCCAATTCGAATGTAAGTAATGGATGCCGTCTAGAATTTGATAGAGGAGAGATTTCACCATACCCTTGGGCACCATAACGGGTTTCTTGTTCGCCTTGGCTGCTCTGTGAAATTTGATTATATGCTGAAAGAATCAATGTCGAATTGCTTGGTAATCTCGATCGCAATTTATTTGGTCGAACGACGAACGTTACTTTAATTACCCATAGGTCGTGTTCCGCGAAATCGAAAAGGAGCCAAACTTTTCGATCGTTGTGCGACAGGAAGACTCGTATCAGCGTTATCACGTTGGGATGTTTCAATTCTCGCAGCAGCTGTAAAACAAAATCAATATACGCGCGTATATCCTATTCCCAAAAAATATATATATCAAATTCGTTGATAGACAACAAACTTAACGTGATTCGACGATTTGGTCGAATCCATAAAAAAGTGTTTCCGTATACTAACGGCGATTTCGCGACACGCTGACATGGAAAGTCCAGTTCCTTCGATCTGTTTGAGACCAAAATCTTTGGTATCCGGCCGTGATTTCAATTCGCTGTCGGGAACGCTAACGAAATATGGACAAAAAGACCGTCAAAATGATGTAACGTAACGTCGGCAACGATATCCTCGTCGAGAAAAGTTCTCGAGAATGATCTCGAATCTGATAGGTCCCCAACACCAATCCCAATTGTAAACCTTTATCGTACCTAAACTTATTTGCCGTATTAGGGGTTACCGAAAGACTCGCGTTGGGAAGAAGAAGAGCGATAAGGAGAAGAAAAAAAAGAAGGGGAACGTGAGATGAGCGTGAGGTCGACGATGCTCGCGGACAAACGTTTCGAGCGAATCGCTGACAATTATCGGGACATTTCAACGATGTCGGAAATTGCAAGGAGAGCGCCGTTAATTTACCCGACCTATGATCAATGGTATAAATTCCAATGAAATGTTATCAGATAATATGTAGATTCTACAGATGTGGTGGAAATTCTAGGTTATATAAATGCGAGCCAACCCTTCTTTTCTCCGCGCTTTGTAAACGTGGCCGTACGTTCCTCTTCCAACTTTGCATCCTTCGAATTCGAACAGATCTTCGACTTTGGTGCGATCTTTTTGAGTTTTCACTTTGAATTCATAATCCATCATGTTTAATGTCATTGCAGGACAGCACAGGACAGATACGGTACGCGCGCGCGCGCGCGTGTGTGTGTGTGTGTGTGTGTGTGTGTGTGTGTGTGTGTGTGTGGGGTACTCTGATCGCAGCTTCCCCCTACTCAACCCTACCACCCGCGCCGAGCTTGCAAGACTCGAACAGGACTCGAATTGAATAGATCGAATAGATAGAATTGAACTGTCGCGAGCGGTCATCGGTAGTCGTGATCGTCGCGCCGCAGCACCATCGGTGGTTTTTCTGAAATTCCCGCATGTACGATGCGACGATGCGATTGGCCTAGGGATTATGATCGTCGGGCGGTCTTCGTCCAATGGAAATGCAATTCAATTGAGAATTCCAAAGAGAATTCACCTGACGGCAACATCATCGCGAGAAAAGGGAACGACGGAATTGAAATTTTCACTTCACTTCGCTTCTCCCCGTTGAACGCTATTGGCAAGCATGCAGTTGCAACGAAACCGTGTCCATTTGATAAATTAACGCGATACGACAGGTGCTCCGGTGTCCACGATACAATCATCGGAATGGCGTTGCTGCTGAAAAAAGGTAACAGTCGTCATCGTCTTGCGATACGATCGATTTTACCCTGTTTTTTCGGGGCACGGTCGCGCGAGCCGATCACTCGTGCGCAGATCCGATTCCGTTCGCTCCGTCCCTCGTAACGCTCTAACGCTGAAACGTGCGAATCGAACCGTCAAACAACGGTAATGGCGTCTGCGTCTGTCGTTGCATATTTGACAATTCCGGAATCGTTCGTTAATTATTTACCGATAATCCAACGTTTCGAGATTTTCACGTAGTATCTGATCGTCGGTAGCGCGTGATTTGTGAAAAACGTGAGAAATGTGCTCGTAATCGTCCGACGATAGCCGAAGCGGTGGCGTATTGTGGTGGGTGTGCTCTGCTATGCCTCCGATTCGCTTCCCAATCTCGTTGACCGATTAACCATCTCGACAAATGACGGTCGCCGCACGGTTCATCCTCGTGCCGCGCGATAAGATTTATTCGTCGACTCTCTAGAGCGCGGAAACCCGCAATTGGAGGGCATCGACGAGTCGCAACGTTCGTTACGCCGATTTCGATATCCCTCGAACCTAAGCAGTATGATCTTTGTTCGAGCATGAAGGTAACGGTGTGCTTCGACAATATTCGAGTAGTCGTCCCTTGCGGCGACGGTTCGTTGCTCGTCAAAGATTTGATGCGGGAAGCGACGTTGCGTTATAAAAAAGCAACGGGAAAGAACGATAGCTGGCTGACCATAAACAGCCTTTCGTCGTTGACGGGAGGAGGTTTGCTAGATCCCGACGACAGATTATGCGACGTGGCCGACGATCGGGAACAAATCGTCGCCCGTTTCGTCGGCGGTGAGATATCGCACGCCGGCGGCGACGGGGCGAGTTCCGTTGGCACGAACAGTCCTGATTTTTTCCATACGGAGGGAAAAGAACACGCCTACCCGCTCAATACGCGACCCGCGATCTCGGCGAGTCGCATCAAGAGGGAAAGCGCCAAACGACTGTCCATGCACTCGCTCTCCGCCAAAGAATCGCCGTGCCTCGCCACCTATTCGGCTCAATCTCTTCCGAGAGATTCGAAACGTAAGGAACCCCTCGGCCAGGATGCCAAATCGCAATACGACTCCTCGACGTCGGGTAAAAACGAACGTTGGGACAACGCTTTCGCCGACTACGAAGAAGTTGTCGTGAAAAACGAGGCCGGTCCGCTCGGGCTGCACGTCGTTCCGTGCTACGATCTTCTCGGCAACGACCAGGGCCTGCGAGTCGAGAGGATCGAACCGAACGGGCGAATCGCGCGCGACGGACAAATCAAGCTGCACGATAAGATTATCAAAATCAACGGGCACAACTTGTTGCGCGTACCGTTCGCCAAAGTACAGGACATATTCGCGAGCGCCATGAACGAAACGTCCCTGACGATATCGATCGCGAGAAACAAAAAGCAGAAAAGGGAAAGGAGCACGGCCCAAAGCATTCCAAATCTGAGCGGCAACGCCGAAACCGACGAGACGACGAAAAAAGTACAATGCAATAGCTATAACTTGTTGCAGACGGCGAATACGAGGAAAATAGGACGTATGATCGAGATCGAGCTTACCAAAGGTGTCAACGGTCTTGGATTCAGCGTGACGACCAGGGATAATCCGGCCGGTGGGCATTGCCCGATATACATAAAAAATATTTTACCGAAAGGCGCCGCCGTCGAGGATAGCCGTCTCAGACCCGGCGATCGCCTCCTCGAAGTCAACGACACGGTGATGACGGGTAAAAATCAGGCGGAGGTTGTCTCGTTACTGCGAAGCATCCCGTCCGGCGGTAAAGTCAAGCTGGTCGTGTCGCGTCAAGAAGATTTTACATCCGGCGTTACGTCCGATCCGCAATTGATTTCTTCGTACGTACCGCGAGATTCGAACTCGTCGACCAGATCCGACAAAACTTCGGACAGCGTCGAGTATTGGAGCAGCAGCCCGAACCGTTCGCCGGCGAAGAAGGAGAACGTCGATCCCGAGTCGAGCGAGTCGCCGCACGGCGGTTACGGCGGGGGAAAAGGCGGGGGAAAGAAACCGATCGACGACGTTGTCTTGTCGCCGAGGAAAAATCGCATGATTCTCACCCTCGACATACCGGTGCACGACTCCGAGAAGGCAGGATTGGGAGTGAGCGTGAAAGGCAAGACGAGCAGTACCGACGACAATTCCAGCGTGGACCTGGGTATTTTCATCAAAAGCGTTCTTCACGGCGGGGCAGCGTCGAGAGACGGAAGATTACGCACGAACGATCAGCTTTTGAACGTCAACGGCGTTTCCCTCCTCGGCTTGTCCAATTCCGACGCCATGGAGACACTAAGACGCGCGATGCTCAATACGAACAGTTCCCTTACCGGTGTAATAACACTGACGATAGCCCGGCGAGTATCGTCCTTCGACGGATGCGAGAAGATTTTTTTAGACTCCGTCGGTACGACCCACTGCAAGGTTGACCGCGTGAACCGAGTGTACATCACGGAGACTAGCATAAAACAGAGCGAGAATCACGTACGAGAGAAAAATAGTCTCAACTGCAAATCCGACGAGATAGATCACGGGACCGGCGGTCATACGTCAGGCTCCGCTTCCCCGTGGAATCCGGTCATCGATCGTCTGACCGAGCAGTACAACAAAAACAGCCTGCGGAACGAGAGCTACTGCCTGGCCACGAACAAAACGTGGGTCGAACCGTTGAACAAGTTGCACAAACTCTCCATCGTTCATAACGAAGATTCGCTGGAATCGACGACGCTCGGGGATGATTCAACGCTGGCGAAAGGTCAATGCGGCCAAGAAACGAGGAAACATTCCGACGACAAGGATAGCCAGTATTCCGAGGATCCGACGTACGACAGTCAGCTTTCGTTGGAGGAGCTCGGTTCGTCCGTCAACAAATTTTCTCGGGACGCGTTGGGACGACAGAGCATGTCGGAGAAACGTCACGCGGCGCTCGACGCGAAAAATACGGATACCTATAAACGTAACAAGAAGCTGCGCGAAGGTCGCGAGGGTAAGGCGACCGAGGAGGAGGAGGAGGAGGTGGTGGTGGTGGTGGTGCCCGCCGCTCATCGCCGTCGCGACGCTTCCGCGGACTCCTCGTCGAAAGATCACGCCGGTGTCGAGGTCGTCGAGCAGCAAACTCGGACCGCCGATACGGTTGTTACCCGGGAAAGCAAAGTTTCGGACGATCCCCTAAATTCGAAGAAAACTACGAGCGATCCGGCGGACGCGGACTACCTGTACACGATTCCCGGACGAAACAAATTAATATCGCCCAGGAAACATTGGTTCGTCGACGACATGCAAGGCGACGTACCGGACACGAACAACTACCGGAGCGAACACGACGGTTTCTCGAACAGTCGCGGCGACGTCAAACAAGCGTCGTTGAACTCCGCTCTCGACGACCGGTACAAACGAACGAGGAAAAAGGGGGGAATTCGGTCGATGCTGAGACTGGGGAAGAATAGAAAATCGTTGAATTTCGGCGACAACATAGAATCGCGTCAAGAGACTAATAATTATTGCAGCGGAACTATCAACTATATAGCGTAATATATTTCCTTAAAACAAATTGCTCCAAAGTGCCTTAACGTTAAAACACATTCTGTTACATAATCCGTGTACATAATTTATAATCTCGCGTTTACATTTTCAACGACGCTGCGAGAATCCGGTTAAAACGGACGCGTCTCTCTTTTTTTTTTTTTTTTTTTTTTTTTTTTTTTTTTTTTTTTTTTTTTCTGTCGGATACACGATTTTCCAAGGGAAATTTCGCGCGCGCAGACGGATTCGCGATATTTCATGCAGCTACGAAAGAACGAAAGGAATGAAAACCCTGTCGCGCGGCTAGAGAAATTAGTGGTTATTGCGAACCGAGGTCCGGTGTTGTACCTACGCCTATCACCTCCCAACGAGATTGCTTCGCGAAGAGATGACGGGAGATGGTTGCGGCGAACGCTAAATTTTATCGATTCGAATTTATTTCTACGGACTCGTATCGACTGACAATCGTGTCGGTTCCATACTCGTTGCATTCCTTTTTATATAACGACGTTGATCGAGCGGCAAGCGATTTTATTTGCCGTAAGTTTTTTTTTTTTTGTTTATTTTTTTTTTTTATTAAAAAGAGGAAAAAAATATTTTATCATCAGACGACACCTCGTGCGAGTATGTTGGCGGGAGGTACACGGAACATACGCGAACACGATTGCCGAGTCTCGGATATATTTCCCCCCCCCCCCCCCCCCCCCCCCAAAACTGTACGTCGCGTACCGATTTTGGGGAAGTCTTTTACGGGATCATCCGTTGCGAACTCCAACGCGCGTATCAAAATTGTATTCCAACGCAATATTTGGTCGGGCAAATATTCGGTAGATCATCGAGTTCCGATAATTTCGCGTATCCTCGTCAACGACAATTGCAAAACAATCCGCATCGGCGAAAAAAGTTTGATCGTCGCGCACGTTTCTGTCAAGACAACGGAATGTAAAACGACTTTGCGCACTCGACGTTGCTGACATTGCGGATTGATCCGACGACGAGAAGAAATTTCACTTTCATGTATTATGTAGCCCGAAATTGAGATAGATAATTTCACGTCGTCGTCGTCGTCGTCGTCGTCGTCGTCGTCGTCGTCGCGAAATACGTGACATCGTCGTCGAGCAACGACGCGCGGTGGCAAACATCCCCGAAGCTTATACGTGTTATAATAGTTATGTTTGAAAAGAGGATGGGAAAATATCTCGATTCACTCGCGCCATGGAAAGTTGCAAGTGTTACCTTCGCGGACAACGAGGTACGCGCATACGATCGCGTATACTCTTCTATTCGACTTAAAAAAAGAAAAAAGAAAAGAACAAAAAAAAGACGAACGAAACCCCGACTTTTCCAATTGTTTGGGGGCAAAAAAATTGTAAAATTGCTTAACAAGGTGCGAATAACGCAACGATTCTCTTACGTGCGATAGATATTAGTTTTATGATTATTTTTTAAATAGCCATCGTGGAATATCATATTTCATCGACTCTTCGACGACGGTATCGAGATATATTTCAAGCAAACTTCGATCTTCGTCGTTTGTCGCTGCTTCGGGAAAATAAAGAGACAAAGAAACGAAAATAATATCTCGTCGCTTTGCCCATGTAAACATTTTTCTTGAAAATTCATCCAACTTCCAGGCAATGAGATTAATTCGCGGGTGGCTGGGCTGCTGCCTCCCCGGGACAACTTTCGCAAAATGAAACAACATTTCGATCGTTCTCCGATAAATGATTTGTCTTTTTCTTTTTTCACCTAATGAATATTATTCACCTTCGAAACTTACGGAACAAGAACAACTGCCCCAGTCGAGCGATTCGTGCCCCCTTTTGCGTCGTTCGTTGGGACGAGGCGAGCATTCGTTAATTTCGAAATAAGACTACCTGCGAAGCGTACGCGTAGGTAGTTGATTCTTTTTATATTTTTCGACGATGAATTTTCAAGCGTCTCTCAATATTCATGGATATTGTATGAAAAGATTAATTTGATGCGATTGATCATCGGAGCATCGATTAACTTGACTTAATTTGGTTTTTTATTCCCTCTCGTTTGGAGGAAGTTGGACGGATTTTCGAGCGGTAGGAGAATACGAAACCGGAATCGATATGAATTCCAGATGCGAATAGGGCTAGCGGTGGAAACTGCTTCGATTTTGCCAGTTGTGCCTAGTTACGTACAAAAGTGAAATAATTAGTGGAAAGTCTTTTGACGAAATGATTATGAAATTATGCCAAGGATCGTTGTCGCAATCGCTACTCTCCAACGAAATTTTAAGTTGCTCTCCGTTAGACGACTGAAATCTGCTATGATTAGCTGTAGTACGAAGAATACTTATAAATCGCATCGATGATTTGACAATATTATAAATGAATAAATGAAAACTTTTCAACGTACCCAATTGTCCGTGTCATTTTTTCGTTTCATATCCTTGACGAAGCATCCGAGTCAACGCTCGCGAAGACGCGCGAAGCATTCGGTGTATCTTATCGTGGTAATTGATTTGTCTTTTTCCTTTCTCACGTTCGTACGCGGAAGAAAAAAGACGATGCGAAATTCCACCGTAGCGCCTCGATACGGTAGAAATTTGAACGTTAGATTCGTGTATTTTCATTCGTTTCTTTTCCACATTTTTGTTCTCCTCGTTGGTTCGTTGAATCGTACGAATAATTATATTTCGATAAACAATAATATTCCAACTAACAAGGAACAATGATGTGTTGCAGCCTTTTCGTTACCGCCGCGACAATGGTTCGTTCAACAAAAAAGATTTCGAGGGAAGATTAATATCCAGAAACCAAAACCGCCACATTTCGAGAGAGCCCGTATATTGGAGTTTGTAAAACCATGGTACAAGAGAAGCCTCGAAGACTCACCTCCGCCAGCAACGTGCGGAAAAGTTTTGAGAAAGGCGAGGATACAGGACCGAAAGGCGATCAATCCTTTCCAACAAATAATCGCGCGCGAGGCGCTAAATTGGTTCGACAGCTCCAAGATGATAGCCTTCTACCACGCGAATCCAACGAATTCCGTGGATAAATTCAAATTCGCGGTCGCTCTGAAAGAGCATAACATGCACTTCAAAAATTATGGCCGAGAGACGATTAGGATGGCCTTGGCCAACAGTCCGTACAAAGTTGTTGGCACGCTGTTTCATTCTCACGCCATAGTTGTCTTCAGTCCTGATCAGAACGTCGGGCAACTTTTGAAAATCACTCGAAAAAGGCCGGAGCTCGTTTTACTCGGTACGTACGTACGTCGTCGTCGCGCGCGCGCGCGCGCGCGCGCGTGCGCGATCAAATTATCACCTTTTTCATCTACGCGAGTGAAACTTTCGTACAACGAATCATGCTCGCGAGGAGCAATCCCATCGCAATTGGATTTTTTACCTCCCCGCGCTCGTCGCGACATATTTCGCCCGAAGTAACGTTGTTTTCATTCAAGAGTTCGACGATCTCTTGCCGGGCCTGGGACTTCGATAAACGACGAATCGTTCGGGGAAATTTTCTCACCGAGATTCGCCCGTGCTCCGTCTCTCGAATTTACTTGTCCGAAGACCTGACATTTAAAATTCACACCGGGAACTTGAGCGATGCCGTTGCAACTTTTTCTATCTTTTCATCAACCTCACCGTTTTGTTGTTGTTTCTTTTTTTTTTTTTCAGCCGGAATCGTTGATGGTAAACTACTGAGTCACAACGAATTCGTCAATTATTCGAAGCTCGGGGATATAACAGCCGTCAGGGCAAACCTCGTACATGTTCTGCGGATGGTGGGTGGTGCTGGTCTGAATCGTCAACTGACCCAGGCTCAATCCACCCTGGTATCACGATTAGATCACATCGGCAAAACGGAAGAACAGGCAAATGAGAATAAGGAATAACTTCCAACGGGTAGCGCGGCTGAAATTTTTTTGAAATAAATATAACGAAACAAATAATTGAAACGATCCAATTGACGCTTTGAATCGGGAGCCGTAACATCGCAGCAACGCGACTCGGGGTAGAAAACGCTGCCGTGTTTATTTCGAACTTTGGGTAAATATAGAAAAAGTACTACGCATTTTTGGTCGAACCACGTAGATTGGAAATCTAAGCGAGCTGCGCGTTATCCGATTACTTTTCGAACGTACGGAATACCGCTCGTCGTGACGTCAAACGAACAGTAAAACACGCTAAAAATGATCAAGCTGTAGCTTCGGTTATCCACGTGTCTTTGAACGATCTTTGCACTTTTGCAACAACAACAACAAAAATGCAAGAAAGCGCGATGCAGTTGAACCCGATTACGAATGTAGCCGCGAACAAGATTATCAAGCTATGATTTACCGCAACAAGTGGCAAAGTTGTAACTCGTGAATTGCTATAAACACGTGCTATAAACACGTGTGTATGGATAGATAAATAATACGTTTATTATGCCCTTGCGAGCTGCGGGACACGTATAGATGACGATATCCGGAGAATAGTAATAACTTTGGATAACGGGTACGATGCCGGAAAATAATTTCAACGATTCGAAAGAAAGAAAAGAGAAACGAAACGTAGAACTAGAATTAGAGAAGTTTCGGGCGACATGGCGAAAATCGGAGAAACGGCGAGTACCGGCCGATAAGTTTCACGCGCCTATTACCGCAACGCTTTTGGTCTCAATTCTCGAGGGCTAATACCAAGAGTAGACGGGACTAACGTAAGATCCACGTTATATATACATTGGTAAATGGGAAATGCGCATAGATGATGAACGTGGGGTATATGATCATTGGTGAGCATACGTTGGTACCTGTATGATGAGAAAATGTTGCGGCATAGCGAATCATTATTAGAGAGAATAAAGTTGATGCCGTCGGTTTCACACTTTCGAACCGTTTCACCGTAGAAACGTCGACTTTGCCCCTCTTAACAATGGGATTCTCACGTTGCAAAGAAACATATATGCACGCGCTGCGTTCCTGTTTCGGCAGTGAACTGTACAATTTCTAAGCAGCCTAATCAATTCGATAGTGGTTAGTTCCCGAAATTCGGATATATGTTTTTCGCAGCGAGTAGAAGGCACATACGGGCAGGGAAATTTTGAATTTTCGCGCGAAATACCAGAACTCGGAGGCCGGTGAAAACAAAACAATATAGCGATGTTACGTCATCTTGGACGAAATTACCGAATGCAGCGCTGTACGGCGTCGAGATTCAGAGTCAAATGTGGTCTCACGGTCGGAATCGTATCGAAATTCAACGCGAACGTCATCTATAGAAAAATGTAGGTAAGTAGCTTAAAGTCCCAGCGTTGTGCCCGGCGTCCACGGAAATTGGTAGCATTGGTAGTAAAGGAAGGGTAAAAACATAGACTATTCGTATCGAGAGTCGATATGTCGCACTGATATAGAGATCAGCGATATATATATATATATATATCGATTTCCCAATGTTTACGTATATATACGCGCACCTATATTCAATTACCCGATTATATGACGCCCATTATTGTGAATAGTAATGAATAAATATCGAATCGTGGTGAATTTATTATAAAAATTAATCGATATAACAAATTTGTTAGTTTTCGAACCTGTATGTACGATCGTGGTGTCATGCTCTATATTTACGTTATTCATTTCGAACGTTGAGTGGTGAATAATCGTGTATCGTGAATCGCATGCAATCGCATGCGTAGCATGGCGTCCATCGTGAAAGGTGTGCTCGTCATGTGATGTTACGATCATTGCTGGTGGCATAGATCCCTCGAATTGTGTTTTTTTCAAAGCCGTTTTTTCTTCCTCTTTTTCATGCTTCTTCATTTCGGGTCATTGCGGACGAACCAGACACGGGGGAGATTTGGACCAGACTTTTCGAACATCGACCGTTCATTCTCGGAGAAATCAACTATTTCGTCAGGGAGTTTGAAGTGAGTACTTGCGAGTCTGTTTAGAGGTACTCGTCAGTTTACGCGAAACGTTGGCTTCTACCATCGTCCATCGCATCCTCGCTTCTGTTTTTTCATAAATTGATTCGTCTTTTTATTCATCAAAATTTCACTGGTACGGTCGACGGTCGTCCGCTCGCGCGTGCCTACGTACTCGTGTTGGACCGATCATCCGGAACATCGCGATTGCATTGCCGCGACGTGGAAATTTCGGATCGTGCATTCGCGATGGGAATCCTGTAATTTCTCAAATTTCAGGCGAAACGTGGCGACAGGGAGGTAGAACGACTGTTTCAAATCTTGGAATATTCCTCTGAACTGGAACAAAGTCAGTTGGACAGGACGGCCCAGCTCGGTGATTGTCACCTGCCGAGTCTGAAAGCTAATGTGGATGTAGCGCTGAGCATGTGCGGTCGAGTTTTGAAACGGGAAGAACAATCTGAAAACGTAAGTTAGTTTCTATCGATTGATTGTAACGGGGAGTTCTCTGGACCATTTGATTTTAGGAGAAGAAACTTATCGTAAATCGAGAGATCCGTAAATCTGACTGGGAACAGTTCATCGGTGATATGAGCAACAATTGTATAGAAATTGACGCAACATTCGAGGAAAAAGAAAGCGAATTGTGCAAGTTTTATAAAGATCTTGAAGAGAAGTTGCATATTTCTGCTTAACGTCGGGTCGTTTACCTACGGAGAACATTTTGCAACATGCCGATAGAAACGATCAAGGATCCTTGGATCGCCGTCAAACCGGGACCTGAATTGATAGAGTTTGCGCTGAAACGAGTCACGGACGACGACGTGGCAAGCGACGGCGTGAGATCTCTGCGATCCGCGACAAAGAAACAGCGGGCGAACGTCACGTTGGGGCTGGAGGACCTCGGATGGCTCGATGAATATTTAAAAGAATACAGGAAGCGCCAAGATGACAGATTTTACCTGCACGAGCTTTTGAGAACGTGCGTTATAGATCTTCCAAAACCGGAAATAACACCCAGGAATCCAGAGCTCGAAGCCAGAGTGCAGAAACTGATAGCGGAGCAGAACGCCAGAGATTACCGCGCGATGACGAAAGAGGTAGATTCCGTTCGAAAACACCACCCCGAAGACACGATCGCGTACCAAAGTGAGATTTCTCCGTATGATTTCGATGTTTCTATTACGCGATACCCTGTGACTTTCGTCATCTTTTTCTTCGTTTCGCAGTGAAGGAAATGAACAAACAGCTGATCGCGGTGGCCCAATTTGTATTTTCTGTATTTGCGGGATTCCTGTTCGGCTTCACTGGCATCGAATTGATCGTCGGTAACTTGGACTTCGGTCTTAGACTATTGCTAGGTATTATCATCGCACTTATCATAGCGTTGGCTGAAATATACTTCTTGGCTAAGAAGCTGAACGAAGCTGATACGGATGTACCACCGCCAGGACGAGTTGTTCACACAAAAATGCATCAGGAATAGCACCATTCGCAATTCTTGCAATACGTACCGAATGATTTGCCACGTTTTATGTATATATATATATATATATATATATATATAAAGACATATACGCGCACACGCACACGCGCGCGCGCGCACACACACACACACACACACACATATCTTGAACATGATTCGCTTACTTCGAAATACGATCTCGTTCGGATGAAGTTTGTCCGATGAAGCATGATGTTGCCATAGAAAAGTCTCAAGTTCGGTATGAAAAATATATGCCGCATGAAAAATATATGCCGCATGTTTTATGCGAGTCGCAATCGGGATTATTCGAAGGTTCGTTTTTGAAAATAAAATTTTGTCAATTTATTGTCCGTCACGATCGGTTTGTCGACATTTTTGCCCGTAATCATTTCATCGTGCAAGGCAATACGAACCAGATATTTCACACGTCTCCGCATGGGTTTTGGCAACAATGGATCTGCTTACCTCGACAATTGTACGCAACTCTCTTTCTCTCGATCGGTAGTTTTAAGAATTCAACTCGCACTCGCGTCAAATATTTATAATTCCTTGCGAAATCCTGCTTTATGTTGTTATTTTTTGCAACACTAACGAACCGCGTGTCACCCTACCGCAATTATTATCGACGAACGGGAAACGTGCGCGTTAATAATGAATGAATAAATGAATAACAGTCGTCTTTCTGTTGATGCAAACAAATGCATCGCGATAACAAGAATCTCGCGTCTCTCACGATTTCAAGTTCGTGTTAACAAATTGGATAACGTTCGAATTGAAAAATGAAATAGTTCTGGTTGCAATAGTCAAAAGTCGCAACAAATTGCAAAAAGTTTGTCTATTTGGGGTATATTCGTGGCATAGGAAAAATATCTTTTCACCTTGTGGCGAATACTTTGGTATACGTATACGTTGTAAGTGCGCGTGTATAGATACATTATATACGTATAAACGCTGTTTGTCCGAAACGCGTTTGCGCGGTGAATCTGCTTTTGATGCGTCGTTAGAGATAAATTTGTTGATTTATACGTGGCCACGCGGGTGATATAAACGAAGAGAACGATGTAAACGTGAGAAATTTATTTGGATGGACATCGATGTGACAAAGGCGTTTCAGAGGCAACTCCAGAATTACTAGGCTGATCCTCTAAAAATTACGTCGACTAGCAAGGCGAGCATGCAAAAACCTGTTAGTCGAAGCCTAGATTTTTTTTTTCTTCTCTGTTTTTATTCACATGGTTAGGATGACAAGGAAAGCTTACCGAGGAATCAACTCTGACCAAGGTTCGAACCGAATGGTTTTCTCCGCTTGGAATTATCAATTTGTACTCGCGAGCAGAGATTGATCTCGATCGTACCGTATCGCCGATCGAATTCAATTTCATTAACCTTCATTGGATTCGCTATCTTCGGTTTCACTCTCGCTGGTAATACCTTTTCCATTGTCATCCGCTTCTCCATTTTTCATCGTAGATTCGTCGCTCGAACTAGAAACATCTCTACCATTTCCGCTGCCCTTCTTCTCGGAGCCATCCCGCGACGAGGCGCTGTCGGAATCGCTGTCGCTGTCCGAATCCGTTGTGCTGCCGGACGAACTGCTGTCGGAAGACGTCTCTTTGGACATCATCTCCTTGAATTCTTTGACGGTTATCTTTCTCGGCATGATTTCTCTAAGAAAATCCAATGTCTCGTTAGTCTGAACAACTTCTGCTAGATGTTTGTACTCCAAGTTAGTCCCTTTGTTGGCTTGGCTGTGAGCTTCGGCTGTCAAGTGATGGATAAATAGCTCCTGTTGACAACGAAGGGGGTTTCGTTTTTATAACGCAGCTACGAGACGCGCAGGACCGCGCGAGTTCGAGTTGAAACGATATGACAGACGTTTAGAAAAATGTGACAGAGAGAGAGAGAGAGAGAGAGAGAGAGAAAAAAGGGAACTCACGGTTGCTTTCGCAACGACGAACAAGCAATCTTGACCAACCGTGTCGACGTACGGAGAACTTTTCATTATCGTTTTCACTCGCGATATTGGCAAATGTAAATCTTTCGGCTTCTGTGGTGAGACCTGCGACGCCATTGTTTGTTGTTTGAATCTACCATCACCGATTCGTATCATCCATATACTAACCGGATAGCTAACCGATGAACCCGGCCTGTGCCGATTAGAAGCGACTTCAGCGCTGCAGAATATTCTACCTGGAACTAACAAAACGCGCTTTGTCCTTGTCATAACCATAGACATGGCGCATGGAACGGGCATTCGAGTCGCAAAACGCTCGAACTCTAGAAAGTGCGCTCGATAAGATACTCTGGTAAATTGTTAGGATGTATGATCTTTCTCGAATACCCATACGGGCACAAAATTGTAAGTTACAATCCACGGTGTGAACGTGCGTGCGTGAATGTGGTTACAATTTCTATTTTCGGTGGATATAGGTGGTAGGTAGGGACCAGTTCATCTAGGCGTCCGCGAGAGCTAGGAACGCGAATTTTTGGGGCTGTATGCAAGCGGGATGTACGAAAGTACTAACTTTAAGTTCGACGGGTGGGCGGAAATCAGAGGGCGGTAGGCAGGTCGCGAATACCAATCTTCCTTCTTCCAATCCCATTTCACAGCGTCGAATTGCTACAGGATAAAATTCAATCGTACGAGTAGACACGCGAGGTCTACTTACGCGAACCTAAATGATGCGTAACGCTCTTTTCGATCAATGATCTTTCGAGTCGTCTCATCGACGAGTCACCACGTCGATCCAATCTGTAGCAATTCGAATGGACGCGGACATCGGTAGTTCTGAGTTTCGTGGTGCTCAGCGCTACGCGATGCTTTCCAAGTCCGAAGACATCGCTGAAGAGGATCGCCGGCAATCATACCACCAAAATCAAATGTCTTTCTCTTCCGTTCTTCTTACTCTGTAACAACAGCTTTTTGGCATTCCTTTTCATGCTGAAAGTTGCTGCTCGTTATGACACAAAGTACTACTTACACGAACAACACTTTCTACACAGGCGCCTGTCATACGTGTGCAAGGGTACGCCAATCCGAAAAACCCTTGCTTACTATTCCGGCGTGTTAAATGCGCCTGTACACCATTGCAAGGGTATGAAATGCGGTCAACGATACGAGGACTTAACGTTCATCGGTATTTTAGTTCCATCGAAATTATCTTCCATCGGCATTAGATATCATCGGTATTAGATTTCATTGGTATTCGCTTTCATTGGTATTCGCTTTCATCGGTAATAGCTCTCATCGTTGTTAGATATCATCGGTATTAACTTCCGTCGGTATTAGCTTTCATCGATATTAGCTTTCATCGGTAAGAGCTTCTGTCGGTATTAGTTGTCATCGGTATTATATATCATCGGTAATAGCTTCCGTCGGTATTCGCTTTCATTGGTATTCGCTTATGTAATACCTGAGCTATCGAAACCTTTATTAGTTGTATTTTTCGCCACATAGCAGCACTTGGCTATGCGTACTGGGTTCGCCATCTGTGCTCACCCACCTTAAACTACTAGCGATAAGAAACCTATTTTAAACTCGCGCTCTGCCTGTTAGAGCGTCTTATTAATCTGAAGTTCGAACGTGAAACATATATCTTATCAATAATTGAGATTTCTATTCGATTTCAACGGAAGAAGTGAAAACTATTTTTTTTTTTGTTACGATTCACCCCGTAACAATATCGGCTACAAGTTTCCGATTTGGAATCGTTCGATAGCGGCGGCTGCCAAGTTCGGCCGGTAATGATAAATGCGGTCGGTAATATCAACTTCGGTCGGCAGTGGGGTTTGGTGGGTATCACGATCGGTCGGTACTCGTTTCCGTCGGTATTTCGATTCGGTCGGTATTAGCATAGGTCGGTTTTAGGATCGATCGATATTTGGTCCGGTTGGATGTTTCGCGATTCGACAGCGTGTGGCGCGTGGTACGCGCCGACAACACGCTGCCCGCTAGATCACCCGACACCCGCGATCGACGATCAGTATGGATCAGTTCGCGTCTGGTCTTCGTAGCTGTAACAACGCTCGCTTACAGAGAGCTGACGATCGTAAACGGAGTATGCCGTCTGATTCCAAGCTAATATTTTTCGATTCTGGAAAGCATCGCGGAGGTGCGAGAGTGCACGTGTGCGTAAAATATTTTCCGCGTTATCATCGACGTAAACCGAGTGGATAAACAATTTGGAGCGCGTTGAATAATTCACGTTAATTCGCGTTAAATTACCGGTGAACAAACGGAAGAAACAAATCTAAATATCGGCACGTTACGTGGATCATCCCTTCTGTCCCCGATGACGCGACTGCTGACATTTGAGATTTTTCTCGCCGCGTACGGAGACTCGACGTGCGGGGACGAAACACGGTGAGTTTGTTTGTGCCTATCATTCAATTTCTTTCTCCTAAATTACCCTCTTGCTACTTGCGAGAAAGATAGAACGTGTTCGTAAAATGAGTAACGCGCATTTTTCGTGCCGCGCATATGTCGGGGTTGTGTCTGTTTCGAACTGCGAGCCAAAAATCTTCGCAACGCCGTCGTTCGAGTAATTTCACGGTTATCCGGAATATATAATATGATTGTACGATTGTTTGACGTCGATTCGACGCAAAATTCGACAATTCCGATAATTTATAAGTAAATTTCAATGATAAGACGGATATATAAATCACGCGCAAAATTTCCAAGTAATTCTACGAATTTTCATGCCAGTTATACCTAACGCGATTCCGAGAACTTGTCATCGAAGCACGGAAGTTTTTGCGTAGGGTTCGATGTTTTTGTTTGATGCCGAGGAGATTACAAAGGTACGCTTCGCCGGCTGTAACTTCTACCGACGTGTTACGAATATCGACAAATACCGAGAACGAGGTTTGCCGCATTTTCTCTGATCACGGTCGGAAATCGTTAGACGAGTTCCATTATTACGGAACAAATCAAGATCGTTTTTTGTTGCAAAGTTATTATTGAAACGCTAAAACCTCGCTCGGAGCAAGTAATATAATTCGCTTTGCGTGTGATATAGTAAGTACGCGAGATAACGAAGATGCTATGCGTTCGTTACAATTCTAGCTTATACGTTACAAATTCACGAATCCTCTCGCGTATTCTCATGACAGTTGAATCTGTATAATACGTTGTACTAAAACCATTGAATACGGATCAATCCGGATAATTGAAAAGTAAGTTCTTGTCCGGAACAAACAGCGATCAATTCTTGCTTATAAGCTTGCCGTATTTCGAAAAATATGGTTGATTTTCGTGTTTTATCATTCGCCTCGAGCATGCAGATAATGCGTCGCGCGTATAACAGAAAATTGAAAGATCACGGCATCGTTAATCGTAAATATAAAAATACGCCGTAATACTCCGTGATATTTTGCCGTAAATATTATCGATCCAACGAAATGTCGGTCTATACCTATGCGAGAAGTTTGCGGTAGTAAAGTGACGTAGAAAACTAAACGCGGCGTTACAGACATGTTACATACGCATGAAAATCACGAATTCCAAAGCTTCCGAGCGTTTTCTTTTTTCGTTTGGCTACGGATGGGAATTTCTTCTTTTAATTCGTCGCGATCTGTTATTACGCGTTATTATAGCAGCGCGTTGCGAATTTCGTTACCGCTGAATCTTCCGACGAGCGATGCAACGAAAAGAATTCAGGTATACATTTTTCTCCTCGATCGATGGATCGTTAATCGTGCTGGTTAATTACCAATTAATTTTCCAATGGTCGAGGAATTGTTACGTGCGCCGACGGTACCGGTTTTCTATAGCTTGGCTCCGCGTAAATTCTAGAAAATCAGCTCTGCCAGTCTTTTTTTCGAACACGCTCTCATGGAAAATCGTTAAGGGTTTGTTCAACGTTTGATAACGCGCTAATTTTGTCTGTCACTTTTTTTTTTGCTACGTTAATACAAACTTATCGATACTTTACGCGCCGTTTATTTCGTTGCTTTCAACGTTGGCTCGTAGCTGTCGTATATTCTTTATCTTGTTGTATAAATTACCGGCATAAATCGAAAATTCGTATCTTTTTCGATATTTTTTTTTTTCCAAGTCGATCCAAATTATCGCGAGGCAATTCGAGAAGGATACCCGCGAACACCGTGCGACGCGAGGAGACGGAGGTATTTAACACGAATGTTCTTCGTTAATGTTGCTTTCCTCGATGAGATCTTTTGACAACTACGCGTAAAAACCGTCTTCGCCGGAAATAGTTGAGTCTCAAAATTAATCTGTTCGTCGACATTTCTTTTTTTTTTTCCGAAGACATACTTTGCTCTCAGAATTATTCTTTTCAACGATATATTTTTTCATTTCAGAGTCTTGAAGTCTTCGACTTCAGAGATTACTCGTTTGTTCGATTGAGAATTAAAATTTTTAAACACCTTTCACGTCGCACGCGCGTATTAGACGTATCATCGCTTTTTAAGCAATCTGGGATTCTTTTTGTTTCAGCTCCTGGTCATCCGGTCGAAAGTGTCGCGTTGCGCGCAAAGTGAATCGGTGTTAAGCTCGTCGTGCAAGGAGGATCCAAGCGGCGTTTCCAGACTTCCCCTGCTACCAGTGTGTTCCAGCTCGCAGCCGAATCTGAGATAGCGAACGCAAGCTGCCAACAAACCACCTTTAACCCCGGTGAGTCGCATGCATTTCAGTACTTCGAAACTCTAGCAATTGACACGATGGTCGGAATTGTTAGTTCTTTCGATGCCTATCTATCTTTCTCTCTCTCTTTCCTATCGCGTGGTATGATTGCACCATATTTTCCACCTGCATTTCTTAGCTTTTGTTGGATAGACTCGTCACGCAGTAACGGAGGATTTCTCCATAGAGATTTATTGTTCATCCAACTCGTGGATGGGATGTTAACATCCATTTAGATTCAGGATTAGCGTGCTTTCCGTTACGAAACAGCGAGTATCGCGGCAGGAATTATTGTTTCTCATGCGATTGCTAAGACGATGAACGTCTGTAGTTTTACTCTTCTCTCTTTTCTTACGCATCGCATAGGTGACAATTTTCCGTAGAATGGACAAATTTCTTTCTCAAGTCTGGCAATATCATTCCTTTGATCATCATTGTCTCGGATACAAAGATCTAATTCTACAGTTATCATTTATCGAAGTACAGATCTTTACGTAAATATTCAATGCATATATATAATGTTATCTCATAGAACTCGCTCTCTCTCTCTCTCTCTCTCTCTCTCTCTCTCGGAGGTTAGGATGACTAGGAGAAATGACTGCTTGCGTTGCTGTAATAAAGAAACAACAATTCAGGTTCTTTCCTAATCAATCTGTTCCTTTTCCTATAATATAAACTTTCATATTAATGTTTCACGTGTGAGAATCTTAACTCGTCTGTCTCTTTTCCACGGACGCCGCTGACTCCCTCGCCCTCTACTTTATCCGCGCTACTTTGAAGCGCGAGAGAATTCCAATTGAAGAATACCTTTTCTTTACACAATACAGAGTATTTCACAATACTCTTAGAATATGAAACGTTCAGCCAGCATTAAAGTAGACCGATTAAATACTCTAGTAAATAGTTAGGATGTCTAATCTTTCTCAAATCCCCACAGGCACAAAACAGTAAGTGAAAAATCCACGGTGCGAATGTGCGTGCGTGAATGTGGATTCAATTATTTTCGGTGGATATAGGTGTTAGGTAGGGACCAGTTCATTTGGGCGCGCGCGAGAACTGGGAACGCGAATTTTTGGGGCTGTATGCAAGCGGGATGTACGAAAGTACTAACTTTAAGTTCGACGGGTGGGCGGAAATCAGAGGGCGGTAGGCAGGTCGCGAATACCAATCTTCCTTCTTCTAATCCCCTTTCACAGCGTCGAATTGCTACAGGATAAAATTCAATCGTACGAGTAGACACGCGAGGTCTACTTACGCGAACCTAAATGATGCGTAACGCTCTTTTCGATCAATGATCTTTCGAGTCGTCTCATCGACAAGTCACGTCGATCCAATCTGTAGCAATTCGAATCGACTTGGACATCGCTAGCTCTGAGCTTCGTGGTGCTCGGAGCTACGCGATGCTTTCCAAGTCCGAAGACATCACTGAAGAGGATCGCCGGCAATCATACCACCAAATTTACATGCTCTATTTTTTCCTTTCTTCATACTCCAGAGCAACAGCTTTCGGTATATCTTTTTTTTATGCTGAAAGTTGCTGCTCATTGGGACACAAAGCACTACGTACACGAACAACAGTTTTTACACAGGCACCTCTCGTACGGCTGCAAGGGTATACCAATCCGGAAAACCCTTACTTACTACCTCGCGAGTGAAATGCGCCTGTATATGGCTGCAACGATGTAGCAAATTGGAAAACTCATTTTTTTTGCTCCCTCGCGTGTTGAATGCACCTGTTCGCGACGGCAAGGGTATGCAATGCGTTGAACGATACAAGGATTCGGCTTTCATCGGTACTAGTTCCATTGATATTATTTTCCTTCGGCATTAGATATAATCGGTATTCGTTTTCATCGGTAATAGCTTGAATCGGTAGAAGCTTGCATAGGTAATAAGTTTCATCGGTAATAGCTTTCATTGGTATTCGCTTTCATCGGTATTCGATATCATCGATATTAGCGTCCGTCGGTATTAGCTTTCACCGATGATACCTTTCATCGGTATCACCTTCTGTCGGTAATAGTTAACCTCGGTATTAGCTTCCGTCGGTAATATGAGATATCATCGCTATTCGCTTTCGTCGGTAATAGCTTTCGCCGGTATTCGCTTTTATCAGTAATAGCTTTCTCCGGTATTCGCTTTCATCGGTATTCCATATCATCGATATTAGCGTCCGTCGGTATTAGCTTTCACCGATATTACCTTTCATCGGTATCACCTTCTGTCGGTAATAGTTAACCTCGGTATAAGCTTCCGTCGGTATTATTATTAGATATCATCGCTATTCGCTTTCGTCGGTAATAGCTTTCGCCGGTATTCGCTTTTATCAGTAATAGCTTTCTCCGGTATTCGATATCATCGATATCAGCGTCCGTCGGTATTAGCTTTCATCGTTATTATCTTTCATCGGTATCACCTTCTGTCGGTAATAGTTAACCTCGGTATTCGCTTCCGTCAGTATTATTAGATATCATCGCTATTCGCTTTCGTCGGTAATAGCTTTCGCCGGTATTCGCTTTTATCAGTAATAGCTTTAGCCGGTATTCGCTTTTATCGGTAATCAATATTATCGGTGTTTGGATTCATCGGTATTCGTTCTCATTATTATTCGCTAACATCGGAATTGGCTTTCATCGATATTGGATATTATCGGTAATATTTTCCGTCGGCATGAGCGTTCATCGGTGATAGCTGCCGTCGGTATTGCAGATTATGGGGTATGAGCTCTCATTGATGTTCGTTTTTTAACGGTATTAGATATCATTATTAGATATCTTCGGTATTGCTTCCGTTGGTATTAGCTTTTATCGGTATGAGCTTCCGTCGGTATTAGCTTTGATCGGTATAAGCTTCCGTCGGTATTAATGATCCCCATAAAAAGCACCTCTGGTGCAAAAACCTTTCGCCTAGTTATATAAATGTGATAGTCACCTAGAAAAAAAAACATTCTTATACCAAGAAAACATTATACACTTATTATTTTATACAAAAATTCCTTCCTCGTAAAAAAAAAGATTCGAAATCAGATGCTATTGCCTAGTACCGATATCACGTTGTCTTTTTAGAATTGACAATTAGGCTTTTCATAACACGGTATTGACAGCCTTCCTGTCCTGCCACGTAGTACCATAGATATAACGGTAGAGGACTGACGCCTCCATTGGTTCACCCAAATAACATTTAAAAAAAAAAAAAAAAAAATTGAAAAAAAATTTGGCGTACGTGGTACAAGGCGGGCCAATATTTCGTATCACTATATTATGATTATTGACATGGTTCAACCGCGGTAACATTGTACTTATCTGGAAAAGGCCCGCCTAGTACCACTACCACCAAATTTTTTTTCAATTTTTTTTTTTTTTTTTTAAATGTTATTTGGGTGAACCAATGGAGGCGTCAGTCCTCTACCGTTATATCTATGGTACTACGTGGCAGGACAGGAAGGCTGTCAATACCGTGTTATGAAAAGCCTAATTGTCAATTCTAAAAAGACAACGTGATATCGGTACTAGGCAATAGCATCTGATTTCGAATCTTTTTTTTTACGAGGAAGGAATTTTTGTATAAAATAATAAGTGTATAATGTTTTCTTGGTATAAGAATGTTTTTTTTTCTAGGTGACTATCACATTTATATAACTAGGCGAAAGGTTTTTGCACCAGAGGTGCTTTTTATGGGGATATCACTACTTTTTGTAGAATTTGATTAATTACGTAAGTGCAATCATTCTCGTATCCGTAATAAATTGCATAAATTGTCTATCACTCTTGAATAAAATTAATAATAATATTTGTACTAAGATATGTACATATATATACTAGGGGTTCCGCGCCTGCGCGCTTCGCGCGCCAACGTTCCTCGGCGCTGCGCGCCTCGGGCACTCAGCGCTTCGCGCCTTACTCTGTGGGTGGTTTGCATGTGTGTGGATGAAATCTAAGGGGTGGAAGATCCTTCATAGATCTTTGACGCCGAATCCCATGCTCTTTGCTCCGTGCGCCGGAACATCACTTGACTGTTTAACCCTGCGTGCAGCCCTCCTCCTTTCTCATCCGGGCTTGGGACCGGCAATGGCGGAGTTACCTGCACGCAGGGTTAAATAAATAAATAGATAAATAAATGAATGAATCAATAAATAAATAAATAAATAAATAAATAAATACATATAGTTGTTGCTCATAAAATGATTTAAACGTTCGATTATATGATTATAATTTCGTAATTTTCTTTCCCATCAGGTTCGCTGCAAAAAGAATAAGTATGCATTCCTTGCATTTTTAATCCAGCTTTGCTTCTTAATTTCATTATCATTGACATGTTGCCAGGCAGAAGTGCCATCTCGTAGCATGCAAGTATAATGACCTTCTTGAATATTTGGACCATGATGGAATATTGCACTAGTCACCTTGTATTTTTTGGCGCAAAGTAATGGTCTATCCGTAGGAACTGCTTTAATATTGTAATCAGTTATTTTTTTCATCTGCCCATCCTGTATGGAGGTCAATCTGAGCTGTACGATTAAACAGCTGCTTGCCGATGATACATTCGTCTTCATGAAGATATTCTTTGACTTGCAACTTTCACAGGATACTTCATTGACAGTTTGCCAGTGCGAAAGGTAATGATTAATTATGTCTACCAAACTGTTATTTTTTTGACTAGGTAGGGGCAACGTCAATAACAAAATGTATCCAGTTTCCATTGTTGTACTGGTAAAACCACAGTCTTTGCAACGCCTTATAGAGGTCAACTCGTGTTTTACGACGTTCCTTAAGGCATTGTATTTCCAAAGTATACTATTTAAAAATTCTGGCGCATCTTGCTGAACATTTAACGTAAACTTCTCACCCGCCAATCTCCTGGCATTAAGAACATTTCCCGGTGATTCGAAGTTGACGTAGTTTTCAACTATAATTTTCATGACGTCATCATTTTGCTGATTCAAGAAACAGTTTCTAATAGGTGTACAATGAAATAGACACTGTATTACAGTGTTAGCGTAACAAGAAACACCATCTGTGTTCTGAAGACCTTTTACTCGCCACGCATGGCTTGATATTTTTTCTTCAATTATTGGTACCTGACATGAAGACACAACTTTTGAGACAGACCATCTGCGATCTTCTACTTTTCGCGGGCGTATTCCTGAAACAGTCATCGCCATGAGGTCCGGTCGATATTGTTTCCTCAACCTATTGTACTCTAAGATAGCAGATTCATCCGCTAATACCGCGTGCGGATCGTGATTAATCAAATGGAGTCCTTCTAATGAAGTTACCCGTGAAAGGGCAACGTACACTTGTCCGCTCGTAAATATAGAATTACCAGCATCAATCACGGCATTATTCAAACTAAGACCTTGACTTTTATGTATCGTAATTCCATAACTGAGGCAAATTGGAAACTGTCTTCGTATAACATAAGCCCCTTCCATTGCCTCAAACTTAACGTCGACGCGCTCTATAACATGTTCGACGCCTGTCGCCAAGACAACTGATACTGCTTCTACATCACTCGTATCAACAGCTCGTGATACTGACGTGATTTTACCAATTGTGCCATTCACTAGTCCTAAGGTAACATCGATATTTCGTCTAATCATTACTTTTGCACCAATTTTAACAGTGATTAATTTCGCAAGGCCTGCAGTTCGTGAACAATCCTCGTCCGCCATATTCAAAATTTTATGTACTTTCTTTTTTACATAGCTGGGGCAGTGAACTGTATCATAAGCTATCAATTCTATCTCTTCGCCTTGTATCCCACCCAGCATTGCCTCATTAAGAACTTCACACATCCGAATCGTTGGAAGTAGACAGACCGCATCGTTCGGTAATTCATTTATGTAATCGCAGAGTTTACGTAGCGTATCGGAGGTTGAAGTTGTGAAGTTTGTAAAGCGGATTTTCCGGGATGCCAAGATCGCCGTGTCCGAATCGGTAGCAATTCCAAGGCGGATTCTTGATAATATTTCACGATAGGACTGATCGTTTTTTTGTCTCATGTTAATCGTCAATTCGTCGTAGCTGAATAATTTGCTCCACAGATGAACGCTTGTCATCGAGTCTAAAAGTTTATTCGAAACTTCGCTGGACAGCCTCGTGAACGCCGGATTTTCGCGAACGGGTGGGAGTTGTAACAAATCGCCGAACAGTAGAATATGTTTTTTACCGAACCAACCATCCTCGCAGTCGTTGGTATCGAATATTTCACTTAATCGAAGATGTATATACATGAACGTCACATTCGAAATCATCGAGACCTCGTCAATGATAATGAGTGCAACATTTCTAAGCTGCTGTCGAATTACTTTTAAGGCTGCATCAGAGAGTTGTTTGTATTTGGGAGTCACCCCGTGTTCAACGGGCAATTGAAACAGTCTATGAATAGTCAAACCATTCACATTGAATGCTGCTATTCCAGTTGGCGCTGTTACGGCGGTATCTTTTCCAGTATACTGCTTGACCGACCATACTAGCGCTTCGATGAGATGACTCTTACCAGTTCCACCCTCTCCGCTGACGTAATGTCGGAGAATTCTATCGTTTGAACTCACGGCAGCCATAGTTGTATCAAATACTCGTTTCTGATCAACATTCAAACTTCTAATTATTTGCGAGTCGTTTACCGTAGGTAATTTTTCGACACGGGCTTGAAATTCTTTCATTGCTCCTTCTGCTTCGATTGGCTTACAGCCTAATGGTACCGAATCCGAAGTATCGCTCTGTTGGGATTGAGCCTTTACTTTCATAAGTTTCTCGATTGTATCCTTGATATGCTCAATGCCTTTTTGTATTTCTGCTATGCGTTCATGATACTGTAACGCATCTTCGAGCTCCAGTCGGACTGATTCGAAAGCTTCCGCATACGTATCACAACCATTTCGCAACTCATTTGTATCCCTCCATGGTTGAAAAAGTAATAGCAGCGCAAAGTAATATCGTTCAGGCTGATTGTTTACATTATTTTTATAATGATTGATGAGGCAACCACGTTTCCTCTTTTTCAAGTACAGAGTTTTCCCAATCTTATGGTATTCGACGCCTTGTACTTTAGGTTCGACTCTAGTTACCTCGTACCATTTCATAAAGTCGTACAAGCACGTTGATTCCAATTCCTTCGGGCGAGCTGGATAATGTGTATCGACTACAGAATCACAGAAAATATCAGTGGAATCTGCATCGAGGGCTTCAATTTCTTTACGACATTTGACTTTTCTGTTTCTAATTATATTTACATCGATCCATTTAATTGTCGTTTGCGGATCGGTGCCATACAACGATATTCCCATTAACGTATCAGCGGCCTCTAACGCTCCACATTCTCTGTGATTCAGCATACGTTGAGCAAAACTCCACAAACGACTGCAAAGCGATTTTGTAGCATTCATTGCTGCGATGTCTTTATCCGTATTGCTTTTCTCACATTTCGACAGATACTTGGTTACATACCACATGAGCATAGCTGAAATCTCGCCAATGAACTGTATATCCATATTGCCTTCCCAAGCGCTGAGAATTGCTGGGTTGTAATCATTTATATCAATTTCATTGTTATTCCGAGGTAAATCATACAGTCTACTTCTGGACTTGAGTTTGCGCCTGCCAATGATTGAAACAGCCACATCTCTAATGACAATATTTTCTGTTACGGTACGGGGAAACCCGAATCGACATACTTTAGACGAACCATGATGTTTATTCTTTTTACTTCGCAAGCAATAGGAATTGTGCTTATGCCGTTGATGTGTATTCACTTTACGATACAACTCAGGTGAAACGTATCTCGGTGGCATTTTGCAAGTCACATACTTTGTAATGAAACTTGCAATTTCTTTGTTCGAAGATTTCCCAATCACGGGAGCATCTTTTATCCAAATTAATAGGTGGAAATGCTGCATTCCCCTGCCTTGATACTCTCGTCTCCAGAAATAATGGGTCACTTCTCCGATAGGATGATCGGGTGAACATATGAAAGCTAACATTGCATGGAACTTATTGTCAATAAATCTTGATGTAGACACTGGATCTGCCGCGATCAATTGATTCGGCGACATCGTAGCGGCAGCAGGGCCACCCACTTCGCGAAGGTATTCCGTCATATCGGACCATAACCATTCGCTTGGACTTAGCGTAAGGAACCATGTGGCCGGACCGTAATGATGCATCATACAAGATACATCATTTCTCGGCCGACTCCAATATTGCTCTGTGTTACGCAGCCTGGCAAATATTGCGTTCAAATTCCCTTCCAGCTCTTGTCTAGAGAGCTTTTCCAGATAACGCGCTGCGGTAAATCGTTCTCTCGGATTGGTGATATTCAGTTTGTAATATATCCCACTACGCACTTGGCGAATATTAGCGTCATTCAAAAGGTAAAATAGGTATTGTTGATCTAGCCGGTATTGCGAATGCTTCGACATGAGTCTTGATTTAATAAATTCGGCATGCGTTAGACGCGTAGACCTATCCTCCTGCTGACCATTCCGACCATACGGATACAAATGCGGGAAGCATTGTAAATCAAGAGTTTTATAACGATTATCTAACGGTACATCGTTGATCTTCAACATTTGATACAGATCTGTCGCAGTCTCATTAGGTCTTTTGTTATACATCGGATGGATCGTGAATTGTTCGTAAATTTCATCCGATTGTGAAACTTGCGTCAATATCGCTGGACGTTTATTTGCATTCATAGTGTCTCTACCTTCACATTCCTCCGAGTTTTCATACTCATTATTTTCACGTGGAATCACTGTTTCCACGTTGTGAAGAATTTCTAGCTCCTTCAATTTGTTATCTTCGTTATTTTCATTTTCAATTTCTTCATCCTGTACTTGAAATTCGATGTCTTTTATATTACCCAACAGGGTTTCGGGTAACTCCGGCAACTTAATTTCAGAATAGTAAGGATTGTTCGCCTTAAGCCACATCAATGCGTCCCATACTTTATGTATGTTCACCAATTGTTCCCATACCACTTTTGATTTGGTTGGGATTCCGCGAACTAATATGTATAGCTCGTGGTCAAGATTAATCGGATCCATGACTGGGCAAATTTTGTGTAAGGTTTCGTCCAAAGGCAGGGGCAAATGAAACGTTCTACCCTTTACTTTTCGTACCATGTCTCTGTGAGGTATGTCTTTGTTTGCCACGGTACCCATTCTCTGAACGGTTTGAAATGCTTTAGCTCGTTGTATTAAAATGCGTTCGTAGTCGTTCAATGATGATATGATTTCTGGTACTGATTCGGTGATAAGATTGTTTAGAATGCATCGAGGTGGCATGGTGTTTTGTCGAAGCTTAGGAAGACAATAGTTACAAACATATTCGCAATCATTACCTCTAGATTTGACGCGATCCATCAATTCTGTCCAAATTTTTGTCCTGATTGGGTTTCTGAAGTTATCGATGTTCGCAATCTCTCTCTTGAAACACAGTTTTTCGCAGGATACACAGATCAAGCGGGGTATATCCATCGCGCGTTTCGTCAGAGCATTAAATGCACTTTCATACTTCTTTCTGAGTTCTTCTTCGTTTAAATCAATATCATTATTGACATTATCTCCGACATTATTAGCATTCTGCTGAGCAGTTTCTGAGATTTGTTGTAATTTTGCTAGATCGCCGTTGTTTAAGGCTTCGTCGATACTGGAAATTGTTGTATAACAATTTACTACTTTATATACAAGCCTTTGTATACGCCGAACTAACGGGAAATGTGCGGATAAAATTTGCGCGGGTAAAAAAATTGATTTACACGACGCGTCACCCATGTAGCAAACTTGGGAATGCCCTAGTTTGTCATTGACGTGCTTTACTGTACACTTCAAATGTATTATAAATTTGTGAACGTTTTTCAACGTGCACATTGAAATTATTTTCAAAAATTCAACGTATTTCTCTAATAATGATATATTTGTTACTTTACAACTTCGATCGCAAGACCAACCTTTCCGTTTGCTTTTTCTAGTATTATTATCATTATTTTCATTTAACGGTAAAATATTAACAGCATGCCCTTTGGGATTTATAACAATTGCTGATGCATAAAATGGAACGTACTCGTACGCAACTTCCGCAAAGTACGGTTCAGCTGAGGCAATATGTTTCGAAGAACCACACAGTACGTTTCCTTTATCTTCTATCATCGCGTTTGAAAGGTTTGCAAACTTCGTTAGACAAACCTCTACTTTTTTTTTGACGCTTAATAAGTTTTTCCTCATTACGTTTATTTTCAACTCTCTATCACGAATACACCATTTTATAATCGACTCGGCTTTCATTCTTTTAAGAACGTCAGTTTGCTCCTCAATCATCGGTAAAATCTGCGCTATATAATTTTCTTTTGATTGCAATACTGCTATGTTATTCATT
>CAXAKQ010000001.1:0-161644 GCA_963969455.1 Arge pagana
GTAAGTGTCGCGACGAGGAGGTCTTCGTCCCGTTCGAATCGAGCACTGGCTTCGGAGCGGGTACATCCAGCGGTATCTTCCCTGGTTTGAAATTTTCTCCGGAATCGATAGGAGCCGAGAGAGTAAAAACGAGCGAGTTGGGAAAAAGGGAAATGAAATATTCCAACGAGGATGTATGCCCCGTGATTGTGCCATTCCGAACGCATGAGGAGTGGAGAATCAACCGAGGGTGGTCGTACGAAACTCGGGGAGAAAATTGCCCCGTCGAAAGAGGGAGACGGATAGAGAAAGAGAAGGACCGGGTGTTTTTCTTTTTTCTTTTCTTTTACATGGCTCGCCCGTCCCGGGTTCTGTAAACATTATCACGAGGCAGTCGAGACCGTTCGAATCGTCAGAATGGCTTTCCGATCCGAATTGCTTTTTACTAGTCTCGAAACGAAGCGAAATCGCGAGGGTAGGGTGAAGGACGAGGCTCGCAAATTTCTTGTCAGCCTCCGCGCATCGCCGACGAGAGTGGGAATAGAGCGCGCGATTCGTTGGGAAATTTCTTTGCCACGACGAAGTTTTCCTCGTGAAATAATCCCGGGGAAAAAGTTCGCGTTCCTACGGCACATGCGAGGGGGTCCTTTGACAGATCCGTTTATAGCGATCCTCGAGGTGCTCGAAGATGTTTAATCAGATTAAATTGGTCCTTCAATATCGCACCGTCGCGTCGCGATGCCGAGGGTGGCCGAGCGGGAATGAAACGAGAAGAATGGGTCGACGGAAAGAACGACGGACGACACCGTCTGCCGAGGATCTTAAATAATAGGCAGCCGAGGTCTCAAGGTTTTTCAAATGGAAGTAGATGAGGGCGAGCGTGGAACTCCGCGGAGCCTGGCAAAAGCAGTCCGCATTTGTTCCGTGATATTGCGTCGACTTTGTCCGTGTACTTCTCTCTCTCTCTCTCTCTCTCTCTCTCTCTCTCTCTCTCTCTCTCTCTCTCTCTCTCCTCTCCTCCTCATCGGTCTCGTCCGCCGCGACCCCTCGCGATTCCACCACCACACCGACGCCTCGTTCGTGCAGACCTCTCCTCCGCGAGACTGTCCGTCGTCTCTGACAACTGCTAAATCGCCCGGGCGAATTTCACCGTGGCAATTTTTCATTTGGCTTCTATCCTCCCGCCTACCCTACCCCACGCTACGTACGCGACCCATACGCCCGGATGGCTGCGCGACGGGAAGCGACAGCCGCGCGCGTTCCCCAATCTCGTCTTACGGAAGCATCGAAATATAATAAAACGAAGAAGACGAATTACCGTTAGCTAGTCGTGCTACGGCTCACGCTCGCCGAAAGCTCGAGAGCTTAGACGCACGCCGCGCAATAGACGCATCGGGGACTCGCGCGTACCCACAGCGTGGTTCGGAAGACCGATTCCGAATAATACCGGCCAGAGCAGCTAATGAGGATGACGACTCCGGTGGAAACCGGTGGAATTGATAAAGCGAACGAAGCCACGTCGGGTATTAGGTACGCGCGATGTAGGTACGAAACACTAGCTGTAAGGCCTCGTCTTCGCGGTTAATAATGATTCGAGCTGCTAACGAGGTACACGGAGAATTATCGAACGTCCGCGTCGCCGTGTCACCAGCAACGACGCGTGTTCGATTAGTGGATCAATGATGGTAAAAGCAAGGGAATCACCGAATTAGTAATAAGTAACGAGTTTCTTTGCGGCGACGGTCAAAAAGTATCTCAAGGCGGTGACACTGTTAGCATGGAAGGTTTCTTTATGGTGTGTATCGGTTCACGGATGCGCAACAGATTTTCCTAGGATACGCGAAATCATATTTAACTCGTGACTGCAAGCGTCGTAGTCAAATTCTTGTCGAGCTGGATTCTATAGATCTCTTGGTAAGCCTGCGAAGCACATTCCAGACTCAACTTTCCAAACCCTGAAGTTAACTTCGGAAGCAATATACTATTTAGTACACGTATCGAAACGATCGGTGTAAATCTACTCGTTCGAAGTAATCCCAGGTTTCGAAGTAGCCCCATTACACGAGACTCGTGTGCACGCGTACCTACGCGAACCCACGCGTAGTGTGCGTACAAACACGAATGGTAAAACGATATTTGGTCATCCGTTTTCTATTCCACTCTCGAGCAGCTTTCGAGATGAATCTCGATTCGCGTTCCGTTTTATATACATATGTATATATTCGGGTGCTTAAAAAAAATTGTTTTTTGCGCCTACCCTCTCAAATGTTTCTATTTAATGTGAAAAAACATCCTCACCAAACATGAACGCTGTAACTCAGCTCCGAGAGGTCGCTTTTTTAATTTTAATTTCCCATTTAATTAACGTGGAAAACAAATTTTTCTCGTTAACATTGAAATTGCTTGCAATTAACTCGGTGTTCCGCGAATAATCATCACGTATTCTTAAAGCTGACTCCTTGAGCTTTCCAAAACTCTGGAAATAACGTATGGTTATCATCGGTAAAAGACCAGCTACGTTGGACCAGGTGGGCGCATCGTCGTTGGTATCTGCTCGATAAAACGGTCCCGTTCAGTGACGGTTCGAAAGATATTACACCCTCTGTCTCGTTCTCGATACTATTCGCGGATTCAGCGAGGATTCACTTTATCGAACATCTACAAATCGGTCTTCTATATTTTCGCCATCTCTTTAACAATCGTGGAAATCAATGGTGTTGCCACGAATTACCTGTAGATTCCGGACTGGCGTTGAAAATTCGCTGTAGGGTGTGAAATACCAACGACGTATCGCTACGGTTTTATTGTTTTTTTGGACAAACGAAGGAGGCATCTCTTCCTTATCTATACGCTACGCCCTTTATTTCGTTCGTCTGCCGTGGGGTCTCCTCGCCCGGTCGCTTTCGACAGTAATATGACAAGGACAAAGAAATTTTGCGGGTGTTAATGATAACGGTTAAGTGTAGTAGTTGGGCGGAAACATTTTGCTGAAATTACATCATATCGCGAGATGAGTTTCGGGGTGAGGCGAGTCTTCTAATGGAATTAGGTGGGGAGACTAGATACAATAACCAGGCGGGAAAGCTCGGTTGTTTCGTCGATGTGACGCTCGAGGCGTGCGATACGAGTCGTTTGGAACGGATGGTCGCGAGAAGGATGAGGAAAAAAAACGCTCGTGGTTACGCTATATTTCGCGTCTCTTTTGCCGCTCGCGAGAGAAACGCCAACAGAATGGCGAACCGTTGTTTTTCGGGGCGGAAAAAGTAGCGGAGAACAGGCGCGTCATCGGTCGAGAAAGTTGAGGGGGAACCAAACTCGAAGTGTCTGATAATAAACTTGCACGTTTATCCGAATAACAAAGTTCCGAGAAGTTAGCAGCGCTAGGCTTAATCCATCAGCGTTGCTGTACCTACGCAACGTTCGTTGTGCCCTTTCGCCATGTTTCCCGAACGATGTGCCGTTTCACAGCCAACCACCACGCGACCCGTCTCGTGATTTCATTACGCGCGCATATCAACATATAAACATATACAGGGTGTTAGAAAAGTCTGGAAACGGTCGAATATCTCGAAAACGAAACGTTTCACAGAAAAATGTTCCGAACTAATGTTGTAGGGTTTCAAAAGTTTTATTCAATGATCATATCCGTTTAACCTTGGGTCGACGCGTCAAGGCGAGGTCGGAACCAACACGATTTTTTTAAACGAAACACCCCATTTTTGATGGCACAGTATTAAAGATGGCGGCAAGACGTTTCCAAAACACTACTTTAAAACCTATTTCCGTTGAGAATTGCCTGAGTTGTGAGCTTTAGAACTTACGGTGCCGCCAGCACTAGTGTTATCCAAGATGCACCGCGTGGAGGTTACATGTTCGGCACTAATGCTGGCGACATGCCGCGGCACCGTAAGTTCTAAAGCTCATTACTCAGGCAATTCTCGATCAAAATAGGCTATGAAGTAGTGTTTTGGAAACGTCTCGCTGCCATCTTTAATACTACGTCATAAAAAATGGGGTGTTCCATCTAAAAAGATCACGTTGGTCTTGATCTCGCCTTGACGCCTCTACTCAAGGTGAAACGGATATGATCGTTCAATAGAACTTTTGAAACCCTACAACATTGGTTGGAAACTTTTTTCTCAGAAGCCTTTCGTTCTCGAGATATTTGACCGTTTCCAGTCTTTCCTAACACCCTGTATACTTATCAACATACGAAGTCGCGATGCCTGTGGAAATTTGTGGGAAAATGACACCGATTATACTCCTTCGATCGGACAAGAATTAGTAGGAAATGCACGAGACTCGGGATCCAGTGTCACGCAAAATGCACGCCGGTAACTTCGGGGCGCGGGAAAAAATAAGTTGGTAAATCCTATCAGCTTAGTGCTCTCGAGTAGCGGTTTATTTATAACGAGCGGAACCACGTTCCGCCTCCAACGCGCGTGCTTAACGCCTGATCTCCCAGGTTTTTAACGCTTCGTTGTTTATCTATTCGTTTTTCCACACCATTGATATTGCGGATTTTCCCTTTCCACGTGTCTCCTCTCTTTTCGCATTCCCCCCCTCCTCCCCCCCGTATTTCCCATTCTCCGTTGCTTCCCATTTTCCTTCCCACGTTTTTTCCTGCCGTCTCACAATATTTCCTCTTTTTTTATTTGCAACTTCGTAGCTACGCGAAATTTTCAGCTGCGACTCCATTTTTTTCTAAACCTCGCTCACCTTCCTTTTTTTCCTGAATATTTTACAATCTTTCTTCTCGACGCTCATTTTTCTCTTCTTTTTACACCATTTTCATCGATTTTTCTGGTTTCATTCACCTTGCTCAGTTTGTCCTACCCATTTTTTTTCTTTGTTTCGCATCCCTTCTGATTTTTTCTGTAACTTGTTACTTTTTTTTTTACTATTCAGAATATTTTCGCGAGGCCACCTTTTTCCGGCGATTTTTCCTCTTTGTTTCCGTGCATATTTCATTTATATTCGCTTTTTTCTTCCCATTTCCGCGCGTCTTCTATTCGTTTCTCGTTATTGTTCTTCTCTTTATTTTTTCCTTCCTCTTTTGGCCTAATTTACATACACTTCCTCAACTTTTTCCATTTTTTCCGCCCCCGTCTCATTTCACGTCGCATCAGAGTGCCTATCATTCGGAGGGCAGTAAAAATACGACGTTCCCAACTTTTGAATAACCCCGTTTCATCAACGCCGAAGAAATGTTTCTAGAAATATCTCGAAGTAGTTCTCTTCGAAATCTCAGTTTGGAGAAAAAAACGAGCAAACAAAAAACGGGTGCGTGGAAATGCGAGTGAATTGTGGAAAGCACATTTGGAAGTCGATATCAGGCAAGTATTTACAGCGCGCGAACAGAGTTCGCGCTTGACCGCTCCTTTTTTATCTCTTTTTTCCTGCCATCAACGCAAACTTCTCCGGGCTTCCCGAGACCCGGCTGGGTCCCGGTAGACCGAGAAAATGGGATAATTTTGAAAACATTTAAAGACACCTCGCCGCGCGACACGTAGAGTCTATTATTCTCCGCGTTCGCCCTTCGCTCCCCATCGCTCTCCCATTCCCTCGTAGCGCGTGAAAAATCCTTTCCTCCGTACCGCACAGAAATTCGAAATGAAAGGCTGAAATTTTAACACCCGACGGGACGATAAACACGTCGAGGGAAACGATCCTACCGGCTGGATTCACGTTCCTCCCTCATCGATTCGCCTCCTCTCTCTCCGCACTTTTCATATTTTGTTGCCACCGTTTCGGCGTCGCGGCGCCCGCGGAAGTATCGCTTCTTAAAACCCGCTGGGAGGCTGTTTGGCTGTTTGTCTTTAAACTCGTATCCTAGAGCCGGTTGGACGCCCGCAAAAATTGCCTCGACGCCCGATGGTCGTCACCTGTCGTCGTCGGCGTCCCCTACGAAAACGCGCGGAACGACGCCGCGATTCGGCGACGATGCATAACAACGACAATGAAAAATAAGAGGCAAATATCCTCGAATCTCGCACTGCCTGCCAACCACTTCGCGAGCGATTCTCTCCGACGCCTCTTCAAACCACTCCACTGGCAATCTCTCGCGCGTGAGAATTCCAATTTTACATCGTGATTTCTTCCCTCGCCGCGCCGTTTTTTCTCTCCTCGCCGCGGAAACTCGAGAAATATGCGACGCGTCGCTGTGTTTCGACGCGATCATCTCGCTGCCGATATCTACCGCTGATTTCATGCCACGCGACGCCAACGATCATATCGCGGAGCGATATCAAGTTTACATCGAGCCAGACAGACGCGATTCCTTGCAAGCTTCTCTCTCTCTCTCTCTCTGTCTCTCTCTCTCTCGCTCTCTCTCCTCAAGTCTGTCTCTCTCCCCGTACGTCTGTCGACCTCTCGCCTGTATCTGACGTATCAGAGTACCTCGTCGAGAACGGAGAGTACGCGCTTCCCTCCGATTCTCTCGTCTCCCATCTCTGTACAGGGTGACGCGATAAAAATTTTTCATTTCTCACTCGAATCCTATATTTTATCAACGTCGAATCTCATCGCGCGAACAAATCAATTTTCTCTCGTGCAACCCGCCGTTGATAAATCTCACCTCGTTCGTTCCCCTTCCAAACGTAGAGGTACGAATTCGATCAGAAAACTGATCAATTCCTATTACTTCCATGAATCTTGCGAGATGTATCATTATCACGCGCGTAACGTTTATCCCGCGATTTTCCCCGATATTCCGATAATTTTTTCGCGAAACAGGTCATCTTTCTTATTATCGCAAGCGCATTCGTTTGAAATTGCTACCATCGTTGCGATATTTCTGAAAAATGCTAAGACGAATTTCTCTGAAACTTGTTATTGATCTCGGCTATGACAATGCCTCAGTGATGATCGGAAAACATAGTTCTCTCAGCGTCATGCAGAAAAAAAGTAACCCTGCCCTGGTCACATTGCCATGTGTGTGCCATTCTTTGGCATTCATTGCGAGTGCGGCATGTGGCGCGCTTCCGTGTGAAATCGAGTGTTTCGTTAAAGGTATTGCAGCATTCATTAACGGAAGTCCGAAACGGACCGCTATTTGTCGTGAATTTCAATTATCATTTGAAGATCGTCCATCAAAGATTATGAAATATGCTGAAACCCGATAGCTCACGCGTCACAATTGCATTGTGGAAATTCTTCGTAATTAGGTGGAACTGCAGTCATTTCTGGGTGAACAATGTTCGAAGAAAGTTCATGCAGCGGATGAATTGCGTTCTGTTTTTGAAAGCGTATTTGCTATTTTTAAAATTCGCTCTTGCCCTTTCCAATAAGGTCAATGCGCCGTACGCAGGACAGAAAACGTTAATTCATAAACTTCAAACTTTTTCGAAGGATTTGCTTCAAGAGATGTTGGAGAGTTCGCGAAACCTGCACTGTTGCGCTCTGAAATATTCGATGCACACGCATCAATTTCAACGATTGCGCAAATCAACGCGCTTTAGGTGATATCGATGTTCGCGGTGAATGCAATGAATATTTGCAGGGCCAACTCGGTCCGGGAATTTCGCGAACGGAAACAGATGCAACACGGCAAAATTGCCTTGAATTTTATGCGAGCGCTGCTACGCAACTTCGTAATCGGCTTCCCCTCAACGACACCTTCTTGAAAAACCTCACGGTTTTTCATAATCGAGTTGCGTTGTTGGATCCAGATCGTGAAGGGACGCTGGCACGCTAATTGTTGTTTGCGATCGACTGGATATCCAACATCGGAGACCCATTGACGAAGAGTGGCGTTCCTTGTACGCGGTCAGTTTCGCCGTGAAAGAACGGTGGAGCAAATTAACATTCGACGAAACGTGGATCAAAATTTACCTCACCACTTATTCCCGTGGAACTGTCCGGTACCCAACCTTGCGTTCGCTGCTCGGAACAGTGAGAGCACTTCCTCATTCGAATGCTGCGGCTGAAAAGGAATGGTGTAGGCGCTACAACCTTGAATGCAATTTGTGTTATCAGGTCGGCTTTGAAATGTAGAAATGATAGTGCCACCACGATGACAATCGCTAAGGATGATTTGAAATTAATGTCTTCTAAACATTTGTATTCACAACCCGAGCAACCACCAAAGAGTAGGTTAAACTTACATTCATGGGAAAATGATGGTGATTGGAATGTGTATGAATACGTGAAGTAAGGTTTTTTAAGTATTTATCAGGAAGTGCGGTTTATTTTCGATTTTTTGGCTGTTTATACATGATGTAAAGATAGTTATTCTCAATTTTTATAACTTGAAAATTTGTGTGGTGATAATTTATTCAAAGGTTTTGTGGGGGACAGTGAGAAGCAAGGGGACTCACACTAATTAACCCGGCGGGAGTGTGGTGCCGAAAGATTATCTCGAGTATTTGGTGGGGTGTGACATACCCCCCAGAACAAAATGCATGCTACTTAAGTTCTCAACTACAATAGTATAAAATTACTGTCGTATATTACGTATCCCCATAAAAAGCACCTCTGGTGCAAAAACCTTTCGCCTAGTTATATAAATGTGATAGTCACCTAGAAAAAATACATTCTTATACCAAGAAAACATTATACACTTATTATTTTATACAAAAATTCCTTCCTCGTAAAAAAAAAAGATTCGAAATCAGATGCTATTGCCTAGTACCGATATCACGTTGTCTTTTTCGAATTGACAATTAGGCTTTTCATAACACGGTATTGACAGCCTTCCTGTCCTGCCACGTAGTACCATAGATATAACGATAGAGGACTGACGCCTCCATTGGTTCACCCAAATAACATTTAAAAAAAATAAAAAAAAATTAAAAAAAAATTTGGCGTACGTGGTACAAGGCGGGCCAATATTTCGTATCACTATATTAGGATTATTGACATGGTTCAACCGCGGTAACATTGTACTTATCTGGAAAAGGCCCGCCTAGTACCACTACCACCAAATTTTTTTTTTTTTTTTTTTTTTTTTTTTTTAAATGTTATTTGGGTGAACCAATGGAGGCGTCAGTCCTCTATCGTTATATCTATGGTACTACGTGGCAGGACAGGAAGGCTGTCAATACCGTGTTATGAAAAGCCTAATTGTCAATTCGAAAAAGACAACGTGATATCGGTACTAGGCAATAGCATCTGATTTCGAATCTTTTTTTTTTTACGAGGAAGGAATTTTTGTATAAAATAATAAGTGTATAATGTTTTCTTGGTATAAGAATGTATTTTTTCTAGGTGACTATCACATTTATATAACTAGGCGAAAGGTTTTTGCACCAGAGGTGCTTTTTATGGGGGTATCACTACTTTTTGTAGAATTTGATTAATTACGTAAGTACAATCATTCTCGTATCCGTAATAAATTGCATAAATTGTCTATGACTCTTGAATAAAATTAATAATAATATTTGTACAAAGATATGTACATATATATACTAGGGGTTCCGCCCCTGCGCGCTTCGCGCGCCAACCTTCCTCGGCGCTGCGCGCCTCGGGCACTCAGCGCTTCGCGCCTTACTCTGTGGGTGGCTTGCATGTGTGTGCATGAAATCTAAGGGGTGGAAGATCCTTCATAGATCTTTGACGCCGAATCCCATGCTCTTTGCTCTGTGCGCCGGAACATCACTTGACTGTTTAACCCTGCGTGCAGCCCTCCTCCTTTCTCATCCGGGCTTGGGACCGGCAATGGCGGAGTTACCTGCACGCAGGGTTAAATAAATAAATAGATAAATAAATGAATAAATCAATAAATAAATAAATAAATAAATACATATAGTTGTTGCTCATAAAATGATTTAAACGTTCGATTATATGATTATAATTTCGTAATTTTCTTTCCCATCAGGTTCGCTGCAAAAAGAATAAGTATGCATTCCTTGCATTTTTAATCCAGCTTTGCTTCTTAATTTCATTATCATTGCATGTTGCCAGGCAGAAGTGCCATCTCGTAGCATGCAAGTATAATGACCTTCTTGAATATTTGGACCATGATGGAATATTGCACTAGTCACCTTGTATTTTTTGGCGCAAAGTAATGGTCTATCCGTAGGAACTGCTTTAATATTGTAATCAGTTATTTTTTTCGTCTGCCCATCCTGTGTGGAGGTCAATCTGAGCTGTACGATTAAACAGCTGCTTGCCGATGATACATTCGTCTTCATGAAGATATTCTTTGACTTGCAACTTTCACAGGATACTTCATTGACAGTTTGCCAGTGCGAAAGGTTATGATTAATTATGTCTACCAAACTGTTATTTTTTTTACTAGGTAGGGGCAACGTCAATAACAAAATGTATCCAGTTTCCATTGTTGTACTGGTAAAACCACAGTCTTTGCAACGCCTTATAGAGGTCAACTCGTGTTTTACGACGTTCCTTAAGGCATTGTATTTCCAAAGTATACTATTTAAAAATTCTGGCGCATCTTGCTGAACATTTAACGTAAACTTCTCACCCGCCAATCTCCTGGCATTAAGAACATTTCCCGGTGATTCGAAGTTGACGTAGTGTTCAACTATAATTTTCATGACGTCATCATTTTGCTGATTAAAGAAACAGTTTCTAATAGGTGTACAATGAAATAGACACTGTATTACAGTGTTAGCGTAACAAGAAACACCATCTGTGTTCTGAAGACCTTTTACTCGCCACGCATGGCTTGATATTTTTTCTTCAATTATTGGTACCTGACATGAAGACACAACTTTTGAGACAGACCATCTGCGATCTTCTACTTTTCGTGGGCGTATTCCTGAAACAGTCATCGCCATGAGGTCCGGTCGATATTGTTTCCTCAACCTATTGTACTCTAAGATAGCAGATTCATCCGCTAATACCGCGTGCGGATCGTGATTAATCAAATGGAGTCCTTCTAATGAAGTTACCCGTGAAAGGGCAACGTACACTTGTCCGCTCGTAAATATAGAATTACCAGCATCAATCACGGCATTATTCAAACTAAGACCCTGACTTTTATGTATCGTAATTCCATAACTGAGGCAAATTGGAAACTGTCTTCGTATAACATAAGCCCCTTCCATTGCCTCAAACTTAACGTCGACGCGCTCTATAACATGTTCGAAGCCTGTCGCCAAGACAACTGATACTGCTTCTACATCACTCGTATCAACAGCTCGTGATACTGACGTGATTTTACCAATTTTGCCATTCACTAGTCCTAAGGTAACATCGATATTTCGTCTAATCATTACTTTTGCACCAATTTTAACAGTGATTAATTTCGCAAGGCCTGCAGTTCGTGAACAATCCTCGTCCGCCATATTCAAAATTTTATGTACTTTCTTTTTTACATAGCTGGGGCAGTGAACTGTATCATAAGCTATCAATTCTATCTCTTCGCCTTGTATCCCACCCAGCATTGCCTCATTAAGAACTTCACACATCCGAATCGTTGGAAGTAGACAGACCGCATCGTTCGGTAATTCATTTATGTAATCGCAGAGTTTATGTAGCGTATCGGAGGTTGAAGTTGTGAAGTTTGTAAAGCGGATTTTCCGGGATGCTAAGATCGCCGTGTCCGAATCGGTAGCAATTCCAAGGCGGATTCTTGATAATATTTCACGATAGGACTGATCGTTTTTTTGTCTCATGTTAATCGTCAATTCGTCGTAGCTGAATAATTTGCTCCACAGATGAACGCTTGTCATCGAGTCTAAAAGTTTATTCGAAACTTCGCTGGACAGCCTCGTGAACGCCGGATTTTCGCGAACGGGTGGGAGTTGTAACAAATCGCCGAACAGTAGAATATGTTTTTTACCGAACCAACCATCCTCGCAGTCGTTGGTATCGAATATTTCACTTAATCGAAGATGTATATACATGAACGTCACATTCGAAATCATCGAGACCTCGTCAATGATAATGAGTGCAACATTTCTAAGCTGCTGTCGAATTACTTTTAAGGCTGCATCAGAGAGTTGTTTGTATTTGGGAGTCACCCCGTGTTCAACGGGCAATTGAAACAGTCTATGAATAGTCAAACCATTCACATTGAATGCTGCTGTTCCAGTTGGCGCTGTTACGGCGGTATCTTTACCAGTATACTGCTTGACCGACCATACTAGCGCTTCGATGAGATGACTCTTACCAGTTCCACCCTCTCCGCTGACGTAATGTCGGAGAATTCTATCGTTTGAACTCACGGCAGCCATAGTTGTATCAAATACTCGTTTCTGATCAACATTCAAACTTCTAATTATTTGCGAGTCGTTTACCGTAGGTAATTTTTCGACACGGGCTTGAAATTCTTTCATTGCTCCTTCTGCTTCGATTGGCCCACAGCCTAATGGTACCGAATCCGAAGTATCGCTCTGTTGGGATTGAGCCTTTACTTTCATAAGTTTCTCGATTGTATCCTTGATATGCTCAATGCCTTTTTGTATTTCTGCTATGCGTTCATGATACTGTAACGCATCTTCGAGCTCCAGTCGGACTGATTCGAAAGCTTCCGCATACGTATCACAACCATTTCGCAACTCATTTGTATCCCTCCATGGTTGAAAAAGTAATAGCAGCACAAAGTAATATCGTTCAGGCTGATTGTTTACATTATTTTTATAATGATTGATGAGGCAACCACGTTTCCTCTTTTTCAAGTACAGAGTTTTCCCAATCTTATGGTATTCGACGCCTTGTACTTTAGGTTCGACTCTAGTTACCTCGTACCATTTCATAAAGTCGTACAAGCACGTTGATTCCAATTCCTGCGGGCGAGCTGGATAATGTGTATCGACTACAGAATCACAGAAAATATCAGTGGAATCTGCATCGAGGGCTTCAATTTCTTTACGACATTTGACTTTTCTGTTTCTAATTATATTTACATCGATCCATTTAATTGTCGTTTGCGGATCGGTGCCATACAACGATATTCCCATTAACGTATCAGCGGCCTCTAACGCTCCACATTCTCTATGATTCAGCATACGTTGAGCAAAACTCCACAAACGACTGCAAAGCGATTTTGTAGCATTCATTGCTGCGATGTCTTTATCCGTATTGCTTTTCTCACATTTCGACAGATACTTGGTTACATACCACATGAGCATAGCTGAAATCTCACCAATGAACTGTATATCCATATTGCCTTCCCAAGCGCTGAGAATTGCTGGGTTGTAATCATTTATATCAATTTCATTGTTATTCCGAGGTAAATCGTACAGTCTACTTCTGGACTTGAGTTTGCGCCTGCCAATGATTGAAACAGCCACATCTCTAATGACAATATTTTCTGTTACGGTACGGGGAAACCCGAATCGACATACTTTAGACGAACCATGATGTTTATTCTTTTTACTTCGCAAGCAATAGGAATTGTGCTTATGCCGTTGATGTGTATTCACTTTACGATACAACTCAGGTGAAACGTATCTCGGTGGCATTTTGCAAGTCACATACTTTGTAATGAAACTTGCAATTTCTTTGTTCGAAGATTTCCCAATCACGGGAGCATCTTTTATCCAAATTAATAGGTGGAAATGCTGCATTCCCCTGCCTTGATACTCTCGTCTCCAGAAATAATGGGTCACTTCTCCGATAGCATGATCGGGTGAACATATGAAAGCTAACATAGCATGGAACTTATTGTCAATAAATCTTGATGTAGACACTGGATCTGCCGCGATCAATTGATTCGGCGACATCGTAGCGGCAGCAGGGCCACCCACTTCGCGAAGGTATTCCGTCATGTCGGACCATAACCATTCGCTTGGACTTAGCGTAAGGAACCATGTGGCCGGACCGTAATGATGCATCATACAAGATACATCATTTCTCGGCCGACTCCAATATTGCTCTGTGTTACGCAGCCTGGCAAATATTGCGTTCAAATTCCCTTCCAGTTCTTCTCTAGAGAGCTTTTCCAGATAACGCGCTGCGGTAAATCGTTCTCTCGGATTGGTGATATTCAGTTTGTAATATATCCCACTACGCACTTGGCGAATATTAGCGCCATTCAAAAGGTAAAATAGGTATTGTTGATCTAGCCGGTATTGCGAATGCTTCGACATGAGTCTTGATTTAATAAATTCGGCATGCGTTAGACGCGTAGACCTATCCTCCTGCTGACCATTCCGACCATACGGATACAAATGCGGGAAGCATTGTAAATCAAGAGTTTTATAACGATTATCTAACGGTACATCGTTGATCTTCAACATTTGATACAGATCTGTCGCAGTCTCATTAGGTCTTTTGTTATACATCGGATGGATCGTGAATTGTTCGTAAATTTCATCCGATTGTGAAACTTGCGTCAATATCGCTGCACGTTTATTTGCATTCATAGTGTCTCTACCTTCACATTCCTCCGAGTTTTCATACTCATTATTTTCACGTGGAATCACTGTTTCCACGTCATGAAGAATTTCTAGCTCCTTCAATTTGTCATCTTCGTTATTTTCATTTTCAATTTCTTCATCCTGTACTTGAAATTCGATGTCTTTTATATTACCCAACAGGGTTTCGGGTAACTCCGGCAACTTAATTTCAGAATAGTAAGGATTGTTCGCCTTAAGCCACATCAATGCGTCCCATACTTTATGTATGTTCACCAATTGTTCCCATACCACTTTTGATTTGGTTGGGATTCCGCGAACTAATATGTATAGCTCGTGGTCAAGATTAATCGGATCCATGACTGGGCAAATTTTGTGTAAGGTTTCGTCCAAAGGCAGGGGCAAATGAAACGTTCTACCCTTTACTTTTCGTACCATGTCTCTGTGAGGTATATCTTTGTTTGCCACGGTACCCATTCTCTGAACGGTTTGAAATGCTTTAGCTCGTTGTATTAAAATGCGTTCGTAGTCGTTCAATGATGATATGATTTCTGGTACTGGTTCGGTGATAAGATTGTTTAGAATGCATCGAGGTGGCATGGTGTTTTGTCGAAGCTTAGGAAGACAATAGTTACAAACATATTCGCAATCATTGCCTCTAGATTTGACGCGATCCATCAATTCTGTCCAAATTTTTGTCCTGATTGGGTTTCTGAAGTTATCAATGTTCGCAATCTCTCTCATGTACGACAAAACAGAGAAACTTACGCAAAACATTTACTAAAGATGAGGAAGTAATAGTTCGGGTAAATATTTCTAAAGCTATATACCGTAATCGCGATCAGCTGGCTGGCACAGTACTGGCTGGCGCAGTGCTGGCTGACGCAGTGCTGGCTGGCCCGCTGCTGGCTGGCCTTCGAGTCAACTGCCGCTGGCCGACCTAGGGCGCCTTCAATGTTCAACTGCAGCGCTGCTCGTACAAATGTAGGCATGTGATTTAATGAAAATGTTAAACATGACAATTTATGGAATAAGGGTGACGTCAATAAAATTCTGAGAAATAATTGTTCTCCATTCTTTTGGATGACTCAAGTATGTTTTTACTTTCCTGACATAAAACATGTGGGAACTCTTTGCTGAGGGGACCATACTGAATCATCCATAGTAAGAATTTTCATGGTACAAATTTTATCTGAATACTCCTGTAACATGCTGCATGAAATAATTTGAATTTAGATTACCATCATCGACATCTTCTTTCAGATCCCGTTCTCGGGGTACGCGCATATTTGCCACCACTCTGTCGACCATGGGCCACTCTTCATCATTCAATGACAGATTATCGAAGTTCATAATTGCAGATAACTAATAATCCATATGATTTGAGCATAATTGATACAAAGTCTGTGCTTACGCTCGTTTGAAATACTTACGTTGTCAGGTGTGAGACTTAATATATTATTTCGCGCTGACATACGTCATCTTCTTGCAACGATCTTTTGAATGTCTGCCGACATAAGGAGAAGTACCCGAATATACTTAGAAGCGCGGACTCGGCATTTGAAATGGTTCAATACCACTTTCATTTAAGCATGAAAGTGGTATTGAACCATTTCAAATTCAAGCGACAGATATGGCATCGAACGGACCTGGCAAACCTGACAGTGTAAGTATTTCAAACACGTATAACTATAACAACAGTCAACAGAAAAAGAAAATTTCTTGTGTCTGGATTTACTTCATGATTTCTGTACTTGTCATGCATCAAATCAACCAAAAAACATGTACACCCGTATCGAAGTTCGCTTTTAAATTCTCGGGAAAATGGTAACCTAGAGGAAGAAACGTGATTTTTCAGCTGTTTTTGTTTCCTGCACTAACCTCATGATTCAAGTCAATTGGCAGAATTTGAAATAAATATTTGGTTTATTTTTTTCATTTGAAAGACCTAAATCATAGATTTTCTTAACATTTCTTATAGCGTTGCCCTAACTGCAAAAGCAAACTTTATCTAGTAAAACTATTTTTTCTTTCATTAGTGACGTGGAACGAATCAAAATTTTAAATCTAGAACCCAGACTCAAAATTCGTGTTGATCGGTGAAATCGGTTAGTATTGAGCATGCTTAAAGTATAATAATACGCGTTATTAGTTATTAGAATTCGAAATGGAATTCGACGAAATGGGGGATGAGGTGATGGCGAACAGGCAGTCTGACGGAGAACGGAATCTTAAAGAAGATTTCGATAATGGTAATCTAAATTTAAATTATTTCATGCAGCATGTTACAGGAGTATTCAGATAAAATTTGCACCATGAAAATTCTTACTATGGATGATTCAGTATGGTCCCCTCAGTAAAGAGTTCCCACATGTTTTATGTCATGAAAGTAAAAACATACTTGAGTCATCCAAAAGAATGGAGAACAATTATTTCTCAGAGTTTTATTGACGTCACCCTTATTCCATAAATTGTCATGTTTCGTTATATCACATGCCTACATTTGTACGAGCAGCGCTGCAGTTGAACATTGAAGGCGCTCCAGGTCGGCCAGCGGCAGCCGATATTGTACGCCAGCCAGCAGTGGGCCAGGCAGCAGCGGGCCAGTCAGCAGCGAGCCAGCCAGCAGCGAGCCAGCCAGCACTGCGCCAGCCAGTACTGCGCCAGGCAGCAGCGGGCCAGTCAGCTGCGAGCCAGCCAGCAGCGAGCCAGCCAGCACTGCGTCAGCCAGTACTGCGCCAGCCGGCTGTTCGCGATTACGGTATATAGCTTTAGAAATATTTACCCGAACTATTACTTCCTCATCTTTAGTAAATGTTCCGCGTAAGTTTCTCCGTTTTGTCGTACATGCCGATCCCGTAATTGTTCAACTGTGCGATAGAATCAACTCTGTATAGTCGCGCTTACATTTCAAATATACTTTCAATATTCATGCTCTTATCATGAAATTCTATTTAGCTGCCGCTATCAGCAAGTGTTAGTCGATCACAAACAAGGTATATCTGACCACGCTGAACTTTGTAACACGGTTCACATTTATTGTTTTAAAAAACGTACAGCCAAATCTCGAGCTGCCTGCAGCGAACGAGAGAGTCCGAAACAAGCTTCAGCATGATACATAGTTTCATATTTTATACTCTTTTTTAATTTTAAGAATCTTTATACGTCCATGTACTGCCTTGATGTTCGATAACGAGATCCGTAGACGACTGAATACAACCCTCGTCTTACATCTAGTAATGTCACGTCACTTGCCTTTATTGAGATTCAGAATTAAGTTTTAACCGTTACTTTTTTAGTTCATGGAGTGCCTCGCCACCAGCGAGCGGGGCGGGCTATCCGGCGTCGAATGGATCCACAAATGAATCTAATAAATTTTTTATATAAAATGGCCAACCCTCACCGTGGCCGGAAAGGAAGAGGGAGAGGGAGAGGCAGAGGCAGAGGCTAAGCCCTACGTGGTAAGACACCATCGTCGGAAACTCATCCTAACGTCTGTGGAGGGCTTAGAAGGATTTGGTACGCTTGCTCGCAGTGTCATTAATCAAATGTAATCATTTTCGACAACGAGTTATTCAGCTTTCGACAAGAGTACAAAGTTCTTGTGTGAAATGTAATAACAACAATTTCTGTTCTTATTGCTAATTATTTATCAGTTTTATTTTTTTCTTATTCATCGATTTGTTGATCTTACACAACTTTGTACTGTTGTCTACGGCTGAATAAGACATTGAGTTGAAAGTGATTCCGTCTGATTTATCACACTATCAATGAGGGTGCGATATGTATATACACATGTGTATATATATATATATATATATATATATATATATATATATATATATATATATATATATATACATTACATATAATACTGATCGAATACATTTGTTCACTCTAAAAAATACACCTATATACCGTGAGTATTCGCGTATCTAACTCTTCAGCCATACCACAATATTCATTAATCTTTTTCGTTCCAGATCCAGCCTCGACTTCCGAAAATCCTTATTATTTTGTCGTTAATAATTGTAATAATTTCAAACTGTAAATAAATAATTTCCAATAATATACATGCGTAAATAATCTTGAAAGTTGTTTCCGTTTGTGGCTTACTACCTTAATTTGCAATCTGAATGTGATGCACTCTCTGTTAATGTAATGACTGTAATTCTCTCTATTGCCTGGTACTTCTCCTTCTCTACACTCTTTCACAGGATTCGCTAATAAATATTCTCGTGACTTAGCTACTTTAGTTGCTTCTGATTTGCATTGAATCGTTTCAAAAATATTATTCATTTGCCGAATAATAATGGACAGATTATCGGTACAATTTTTTCATACTGTAAGTCCTAACCGCAATCTAACCATATAATCGTACTCCGGGCGCTTTGCCTACCTGTCAAAGCAGAAGACAACCAGCGTGAACAAAGAACAGCGGAACGGCAATGCCGTAAACGCCAAATTCGGCATCGGACCGATCCAACTGACCCGCATAACGAATCTCACGGTATAACTAAAGATTGTAGTAATCATTCAATTCAATCCTGTGTTGTCAAACACTTACAGTTATCTCATAAAAAAAAAATATCTTACCGTACCTCAAATGATCTTGTTCTGAATTATACGAACAATTACGACCAAAAATACATTGACACATACCGTACTGTAGTTGGTGAAAATAAAGAGCTAACCAAAGCGCCATCTGGCTACGTCCATACTTGGTAGGTCTCTTCTCTCTACCTAGCGAAAGCCACTCTATACTCTTTATACCCATAGGTTTCTTGCCACATACTTGGTAGGTGTCTTCTCTCTACCTAGCGAAAGCCACTCTATACTCTTTATACCCATAGGTTTCTTGCCACATTGTGTGACGTCACTAGTGATGGCGATATTTGCTGAATGTATCGATATTTGGTATCGATACGTATTGGTGATCAGAGTATCGATACAGGCACAATATCGGGAATGCAATATCGATATCACCGATATCGATACTCAACAAAATGCAAACAATTTTTTTGAATGATTCTTCATTTTTTATATTTATAAAAAAAGCACAGATATCGAACATTATAACAAAAATACACAAAAGTAATATACAGTAGGGTGCTTTTTTCGCTCCCAGCCTGAAATTTTGTTGGAAATACCCAAAAAAAAATCCCTGAAAATTTGAGCACTTAATATTAATACTAAGTACTCGCTCACAGTGTGTGAAGATTTTCCATTTCAAATACACGTAAACTTTGATATATTTTTTTCTTATTTTTATAGCTCAGCGGCATTTTATGGTATCAGCTCGTCCAAAGTCGAGATTTTCTCAGAATTGAATGTTCTACAAAAGTGCCCATTTCGGCGTAGTCGTAAGTCACATCGGCAAGGTAGTACGAGTCACTAAACTTAATTCTTTCATAGAATTCGCGTTTTTCTGTCATTATCTCATGAATAACAAGACCTGCAGAGAAAATGTGAATGACAAACTTGTAGGAAATTTAATTTCCTATAAAAAAGGTCGAGTGAACCAAATCGCTAAGATCGATATTTCTCGAGATATTGAGCCTTGAATTTATTTTTGTATGAAATTCATTTTATGAAATATTTATACGAATTTATTTATTTTGGCTTTATGTGTTATGGCTCCCTACGCCACATATCAAATAAAAAAACGGTTGTATCGAAATTTCGATATTCATGTATTGAGTATCGATACTTGCAAATATCGTTACGGAAAGTATCGATACAAAATATCGATATTTGGGGCAAAGAGTATCGATATTCCAAATATCGATACTGTATCGCCCATCACTAGACGTCACTGACTGACGGAGACGACGAAAATGCGATCTCGTCGATGACACGTATAAATTACTTGCATCGAAATCTTCGAATAATAATATCTCAGCTCTACGTCCACCGATTCGATCGCAATAGGGCTTAAATTAAAGCTCTTCTTGGCCACATCCTGCAATAATTATTACAATTCCGTATTTATAGCGAGACGGAAGAAATTAACGATCATAAATTTCCTCAACTGTCACTCAGTTGCCGTTCGGGTATATAGACTCTGTCAGTCTCGCGCGGCGCGGCGGAATTTTTTTTTTTTTTTTATATATAACTAGGCTTCTTGTAAGGGATTCTTGTAATTTAAAAAAAAATCTGAATCAGTTTTTTTTCAATACTTTTATTACCTCACCTAGGAGTTTCATCTTTTACAAGATTTGGGTAACAAGAATGAACATGTTCATTAAAAATATTCATAAAATCAACAATTAAAATTCAAACTTTGAAAAATTCTTACCTATTAACAAAACATAAGATATTCTTTGAAATAAAATCATAAAATATAGATAATAATATAAGGAACATCTTGGTTACTGGCATCGAGATCGATACAATTTCCTTAAGAAAAAATTACACGTTCTAAGCATATGGCTTTTCCGCAGCTTCTACATGCATGTTTTGTCTTCCGATCCTTTTTGCGGGGACAATCGTCACATCGAGAATAACGTCCAGGAACATTTTGCACTACTGGATGCAATGGTTCATTCATTTGGGAAGAAATTCTTTGGCGAATATTAACAGGAATATTCTTTTGGTTTTGTCGCAACTGTAGATGTTTATCACCAATCGTAATCCCAAGCCATGGAGGAATTCTGTGCGTTTGCTTGTTTTGTTCAGATTTTCTTGAAATATTATGTTAGCATTGATGGCAGCCATATTGAGAATTCCATAAAAGATCGTCATTGGCTAGCGCTTGCTGTTGCGAGACACATTATATGTAGCACTCAATTCGTCGACAACATCTACTCCAGCTTTTGTTGAATTATAGAAAGTAATTATGTCGGGTTTCTTCTTGTCCCCAGTGCTCTCGTCAATTTTGTCATCGTGGTGAAGAGTGGACATGGTAATGATCACTTTATTCTTTTTAGGAGAATATGACACCAGAGATATATCGTTCTGGAAACCAAACATTGAACTTCCTGCTTGTTTTCCAGTCTTCAAAAAATCAGGAGGAATGCATCGCTTGTTTTTACGAACAGTTCCAACGGCAGCCAATCTATGCTCATTCAACAAATGCATCATCAACTCATGGCTGGTAAACCAATTGTCAAACGTTGAACTGCGGTTTGTCTTCGATATGGGCTGAATTAATCGCTCTACTACATCAAAAGCGCCGTTACTGAGATGATATACACCTGTAGGCTGCTTACCTGCATAAATTTGTGAATTCATAATATAGTACGATTTAGAATCGACAAGTGCTTGAATTTGGATACCGTACTTTGCAGGTTTATTTGGTCATACACACGAAATGTGCAGTGTCCTCTAAAGGCTAGAAGCATCTCATCAATTGTCATGTACTCACGTGGGACATAGGCTTTATGGCACTGTTGTACAAATAACTCAAAGAGCGTTCTTATGTGAGCCATATTATCTGCTGCTTTTCGTTCCTCCCTCGTCGATTTGTCATCAAACCGAATGCAAGTTTGTAGAAAATAAAATCGTTGCAGGGATATGGTAGTGCGGAATATGTCTACTCCTGTTCCATCCGTTCTCCATAAGTCTTTCAAACTCTGGCGGCCTGATTTAATTAGACCAGCAATATACAATAAACCGATGAACGGCTCAAGTTCTATGGAAGTTGTTTCTTTCACTATATACAGGTCATTATCTTTGCACTTTCCTTGTCGTCTCAAGGTTTGTTCATTTGTATGTATCAATATAATATTCTTCATTTCCTCTGCAATAAATACATTCCAACAATCAAGTTCAGTCTTAGCATCTCTGGCAATTCCTTTAACTCCAGGCTTAGCAACAATATGTTTTCTGATCGAGTTCGGATATTGGTGCGTGGAGCTTGTTTGAACCACTTTTGACCATCTTTTGATAGATCGTGAAGTGTGTGATCGGCCACAGAAGAAAGATGGGTTCTTCTTACAGAAAGACGAATATTATCGTCTGAATCCCACTCACTGCCGAGTTCTTCATGGTAATCATATATACATTGTGTATCAGATTCTTGTCCATGCTCACTGCAATGATCAGATACTTCGTTTGTGCTTGATTCATGACATGATTCGCTTAAAACTTCCTCCAGCACTTTTCTATGTCGTCTTTTGTCTGCTTCCAGCGACATTCTTATTCAAAATCTGAAGAAAAAAACTATCTATCGAACATATATGACGAGAAACAAAAAATATTTTTCTCACCAAAAGTATACACGAACTATGTGGCGGGGTGTGACGTACTTCACAGACGTTCGCGCACGTGTGATCCAAACGCCGGCCGGCGCAACACTGAGGTCACCCCACTATCCCTTCCCGTAACCCCTTGACTGCAGCTACACGAAGCCGCAAAATCGTACCGTTGCAACTCAAAAAAATAAAGCTAAGTAGACTAGAGATGGGGTATGCTATACCCCACCACACGTCTGCCGGGTTAAGCACCCCAAGCAAGAGGCAAGGGGGCTCACTGTAATAAAGCACCCCAGTAACGAAACAAAAGAGGGGATTCGCGTAATTTTGTTTTAAAACCAAAATTGATTTTTTATTAGAAATTTAGACCGACTCTCTGCATGGTACTAATTTTTCTTCAAAATTTTTGGTACGTCTACATTGTCATGGTGGATCTTATAGTTAGTTAATCGAATAATTTTCTTCTACCTCGTATTTGATTTTAAATATCATTAGAGTCACTATACTAGAAATCTCTTCCATTCGTAGCTGATTTTGGATTGATCTGATCTCCAACGTGGATTATGCCTGCTCGGGACACCATATAAGAAAAACGCGTACCACATACTGTACCTCCCGGGTGACACGGAAAGAAGTACATGCAGAAATATCGCGCTTGAAATAGTACATTACACAACTAGCGCGCAAAAAGGATTTTAAATCCTGAAATCCTTCAAATTGATCGATTGGAAATGTTGTGAAACGGTTTTCTAACCTGGCGCAAAAGGAACTTTTATTTGGACTTTGTTTATGACAATTATGCAAAATTCCTGTGGAAAAAATGTCTTCTCGCCAAGTATAGCGTGATTGATTGGACACCGCGTGAAACGGATTTCTAGCCTGGCGCAAAACGAACATTTTTTTAGAATTTGTTTATAACAATTATGCAAAATTCCCATGGAAAAAAAATCTCGTCAAGTACAGCGCGATCGATTAGAAATCGCGTGAAACGGATTTCCAACCTGGCGCGAAATGACTTATATTGACACAAAAATGGTTGATTCTGTTTCATCTCCTGACTCGGTCGAGTCTCACATCTGATGTTGCGCGAAAAGGCAACGAGATGAGATTTTCAATCGTAAGTACCAGCTCCCCGGCACTCGAGAGTTTTCTTGTCCACCTTATTGGTTCTCGCCACTTGGTAGCGCTAGTAGACAGCCAGTCCGCGCGTATTACGAATTACATATCGGATGAAATTCGGAGTACAGACTTGACGTAAGCTTAATTGATGTATTTGAAAATACTAGCTGATGAAACTTACCATGTTGAGTCCAACTGCAACGAAATGTTTAGGGCTGACAAAATATTTAAGGTGTTCAATTAAAACAAGCAAATAGGAAAGTATACTTTATTTTAATTGTAAATATAGGAACATAAATTCGAACGGAGACATTTTTATGTCACGCAAAGTTTTGAGAGTTTTTTTAAAATTGATTTTGTTGTTGTGCCTCAAGATTCGCACTGGTCGCGTATTGTTGCATCCTAGTACGCACAAAGAAGTGTACAATATATTGTAATACTTCTGTTGTATGGAACGTACATGGAAAAGACAAATTGTTGCAAAGATATAAGTCATTTAAAATGCATTTAAAAACATGCTGCGATTCTCGGTGCTTGATGAACAGTTCTTCGAGAAATAAGATTAGCTATTGCAATGCGCTACTCGGATGCAATAAGCGGGTATTTGGCATTAAAATTGTTTATTTTGCTCGTGGGCAAAGAATCGCGTTTGTTTCAGAACATATTAAGGCATTTTTACATTCATCGCACTTAATTGTTTGCATTATTCGTTTCATCAATTCCGCACACATAACATATGCGACGCAGTCGAAAATTTCGGGTTTGTCATAATTGAGATCAATTACATGGGTAAAATCTTCAGAGCTCCATGCATCACAGTGAATTATTTTATCTAACTTGTTCTGAATCATTTGGGATGCGTTGTTGTTGATATGATCATCATAAATATTTTTCAAATCAGTGAGCGATATTAAGGGTTCTAGAGTTTTTTCTCTCGTTTACTGTACTATTGCCGAATCTTTGAGGTTTCAGTACAGAATATACAGAGAGGATTTTGTAGATGCAGACGAATGTTGGGGTTGAAGGATGATCATTACACCGACCGGCTTGTCGAACAGTGCCAAAAAATCGCTAGAAAAAATAAACCAAAGAAACTTTGCTCGTTACATAGCATATTCAAGTCGAGTAAGCGTGTTCAGTTATATGAAACTGAATTAAGACATAATAAGGCCATGGCGGACTAGTAACTATGCAAAAGAAAAACAGTTGTGACGGACCGAGAAGAATGCAGGTAAAATATCTTAAATTTAATTAATTGAATTTGAGCTGTTCATTCGAAATTGATCAATTTTTGAAAAACGAAATAGCAGAAGAAATTTTAAGAACAATCGAGATCATTAGGCAAATTTCAAGCAATTTTTCAGATTATTCCAGAATCTCCCAAAAATATTTGTATTGAAATTCTAGATTGTACGAAAATAAATTACTTAAATTAGAAAATTTTCCCAAATTTTCTCCACACAATTTTTTTTCACGTATTTAAAAATCATGAAAGTTTCTCATTATTTCATAAGGAAAAGCGGGCCAAACGTTTGATTTAACACGTTGAAAACAGAGGGGCTGTAAGGTATACGACTAGTTCATGATTAACTTATTCCGAAACTATTGATGTCCAAATTATATATATATGTGTGTGTGTGTGTGTGTGTGTGTGTGTGTGTGTGTGTGCGCGCGCGCGCGCGCGCGTGTGTAATGATGGGAATCACATCTGGTGAAATCAAGAGAGAGATCGGGCAGTTTGATGCCTTTAAGAAGGTTTTTATTTAAATGAGACATTATTTTAATGAGATGTGATAATGAATGGTTTATGTTAAATAGTGTTTCGTTACTAACCTATAAGAAGCAATCGAAAGCGATGCTTCTCCTCCCACATTTCTTGACTATCTCTGCTACCTGCTGTGTTTCTCGACTCGAAGTCTAGCAGTGTAGCAGTCGGTATGGCAGTCTCTGCTATTATCGTGGTAGCCTTGAGGTAAAAGAGTTTCTCTTTTACATATATATATATATATATATATATATATATATATATATATATATATATATATGTATATTGTGACCGTATCGCCTTACTCGGTTCGACGCGGGGGGGGGGGGGGGGGGTCATGCCGAGCACGGCTGAGCTGAAAACAAAAGGGCCTAGGGGGGAAGCAGGGGGTGTCGGGCTAAGTAAGTGAAGAACGCGGGTTTGGTAATGGGAATTTAATGATAGTAAATTAAGACGAAATAAAGCGACAATAATGGAACAAACGATATACTCGACGGTAAATTAGGACGAATACTAGAGAACGGGGACGCAATTAAACCTAATGGAAAAAAAAGAAAAATCGGGGGGTGGGGTTAGAGGGGAAGGGTCAGATAAAAGGGGAGCGGGTGACAGGGTGGAGGGTCGGTTTGGGCGCCAGCCACGTTACGGCGTAGCACCGGTTTACTCTCGCGTCGTAGGGACACGGGTTTGAAATATCGGCAGGCAAGGAACCGTTAGCTCACGCGGGAGCGTGGGAAACTCGAACAGGGGAGAATGGGGGTCGGGCTCTGCGCGATCGGCTCTACAAATTAGCCTCGGCACTCCGGGGCCGGGAAATCGGGAGTTATCGGGAAGGGTGTTTGATAAAGGGGGAAGGAAGGTGGTTGGAGAGTAAGAATTCAATAAAACTAGCTTAAAACTACGCGATCGCCACTCGCCACGCCACGGAACACCAGAAAGCAATACGGCCGCAGTTGGAAGGACTGGCGGGTAAAGTATGCCGCTAAATAGATCAATATTTTGGGGGAGAAAACGGGGCAAATAAGGGTCGGGGGAGAGCGAGAGTGAGAGAGAAGTGGTTTATTAATGTACACTATGTTGTACATAAGCTAGCATAGGATGAAGCACATGGCTTAGCCTAATATCAAAAGATAACTGAATATAGTATAAAACCGAAGTAGTATGACACAAAGTAAGCATAGAATGAAACATAAGCATTTGATACCTAAGTACTTGAGTAGAATACATAATAATAAAATAAAAAGAAAATTAATAAAATTAAATAGAATAAAACAACAATAAAATAACTACAAGTAGGTAAAGTAAAGCGAAAAGAGAAAATCAGAAAATTAGAGACAGTTAGTGCAGATTAGCGTTTGAGGATGATTTCAGGGTAAGATCGACAAAGATGTTGAATGAATGAATATACGTGTCGTAAATCATGGCTCAGCTCGAAGCATCCTTGTCAAATAGGAATTTGTAAATCTGGCGCTTGAACACTTGGGCTGAAGACGCAGTTCGAACATCAGACGCAATATTGTTCCACGGGTAAGAGGAGCTGATTTGGAATGATTTCCTAAAGGTTTCCGTCCTAAATGACGGGATGACTAACGGTAGGGCATCTCCCCTCGGTTCGCAAGCATATACTTTGGCTTTAAAGAAACCAGAAAAGTACCTGGGACGACCAGTGGAGAAAAACTTATACAAAAGGGATGCTTTGAAATACTCACGACGACTGGCTGTGGTTAGCCAGCCTAGCTTGCGCCGGTACGGGGTGATGCTCTCACTTCTCCTCAAGCCATAGACATATCGAATAGCCGAGTTCGCTATTCTTTGCAACAACAAGTCCTGCTCACCCGACAGATCAGAATATGCCACTGAGCAATAATCGATAATCGGAAATAATAAAGACTCAATGAGATGCTTTCTCAGCTCCAGGGTCGTGCATTTGCGAAAACAATTCAGCCGATACATAAACCTGTTTGCCTTCTTATACACGGAGAGCACCTGATCTTTTCAGTTGAGTCTGGCATCCAAAACCATACCCAAACTCTGAACAGAGGGCTCGAGTGGGATATTAATGCCATTGACTCTTATCGCGGTTACGGCAGACTCCGAAATTCTGTTAACATAAAAAGAGGAACTAAACACTATCGCTTTGGTCTTATTTATGTTGAGTTTGAGATGGCTTTGTGTTGCCCAATCCGACATTGCCTTCGCAGTTGTTGCTCATCAGGTCTAAACACTCTGAAAGATCCTCGAACCTGCACTGAGTATAGAGCTGGAGATCAGCGGCATAGACGAGGTGTTGTATGTCCGTATCGAACATGTAAGCGATATCATTGGTATAAATAGTAAACAGTAGGGGTCCCAGGACAGATCTCTGGGGTACTCCCAGATTGAGCGATCTAAAAGAAGACATTCCTCCGTCAAAACCTATTACGGCTTGACGTTTTTCCGTAAGATAGGAAGCCACCCATCTTAAGGCCGTTTCAGAGAATCCCAAAGACATCAGTTTACTGAGCAGAGTGAAATGGCCGACAGTATCGAATGCTTTGCTGTAATCAAAGAGCAGTAGAACCGTGACCTTTCTGCTGTCAATACCCTGTCTGATATCATCGGTGAGTCTCGTTAAGACTGTCTGCGTACTGTGCCCCGTCCTGTAACCAGATTGTCTCACATCTATCAACTCGTTTGCCTCAAGAAACTCACTGAGTTGCTGATGAACAATGCGTTCTAGAATTTTCGAGGGAAAACAAAGCAAAGAGATAGGTCTAAAGTCATTGAGGTACTTGAGAGCCGAGACTTTGTTTAGTGCAAAGATCAAAGATTTCTTCCATTTATGGGGAAAAATTTGTTCCCTCAAAGATTGATTGAAAATATGGTACACATAACGTCCGATGGCAGGAAGCGCGGCTCTAACCAAAGCCTGCGGAATCCCATCAGTGTCTCTAGCCTGCGTGGTGGATTGCATGGTCGCCTTCTCGACGGATCGGATGGTTATCTCAGTGAAGAAGAACTTCTCATTGAGATGCTCCGGCAACAAATTTGACAGGAACTCATCAGCGGAGCGCGAGCTGTGTGTGAAAGAGACAGACGAAAAATGAGCGTTGAGATCGTCAACGGAGAAACCAGCAGAGTTGGTAATTTTCGCGGAGCAAATGCCCAGATTTCTGAGCTCTTTCCAAATGCTCGCCTGATCCGATAGCCTCGAGATCCGATCGTAATAATACGTTAGCCTGGCGATCTCGACGCTATCGTGAGCAACAACTCTAGCCGTCCTGTATTCCGCAAGGTCGAGAAGAAACCGAGTACGCTTATAACGCTTGTATAGTCTGTCTCTTTCACTTATCAGTTCACGATGCACAGCCTGTTGGAATGTTTGGACCTATGTCTCACCGTCTTCTCCAGAAGACAGCTGCGGACCGCGCTTTCCAGATTGCAATAAAGTCAATCATGTGCAGAATCAAGAGATGCTTGTTCGCTGTCGAAAACAGACCAGTCACAATCATGCAGGAAGTTAGAGAGAGCAGAGCTAACTGACCTGTACTCACGATAACTGAAATCCGACATTACAATATCAGGTGTGGAGATATCTAGTTCAGCAGCTATCAGGTCATGACCATCTATAAAGGGACCGTCCGTTTTCCAATGCCTTGTTACCGTGTCGCAGGCGTCCACGAGACATAGGTCCAGCCAGAGTCAGAAACAGCCGTATGAAAAGGGAAGGTAGAAATAATAACAGGGAACTCACTCAACAAGGTACAGCTACTCCAAAGATTGGTAGTGCACTTTCACTCTCTCACAATTTAACGCAATATTATGACACTCTCGCTAATTGTACAATTTCTCGCCTGCTCGCTAGGATGGTCGGCTCGAAGCTGACGATCCGCCGTGCCGTCGTCTCCTTCGGGGGCTCTCGGGCAGTGCAGCCAGATCGTGGACCGACCGCCCCCCCACTGCAATCAAACAGCAGCACGTCGGTGTGGCGCAAAGCGTTGGGCTCGCTTCGGAATGCTTCGGAAGACTAAACGCGCCCAAAGGATCGTTGGGCAGCGCTCAAGGTAACGAATTGCTCAACCCCACCATGCGATCTGTTGGCTAACACACCGCAAAGCAGCGGCCTATTTATGTGATAGCCAACGTTCGGGTCTCCGAATCGAGCCGAGCGAATCCGAAACATGTAAATGCCGTGAATGTGCGGACTGTGCGTGCTTACGATTGAAAATCTCATCTCGTTGCCTTTTCGTGCAACGTTAAGCCGCGTACTGACTTGAGCATTTTTGCGCGCACGAACGTTCGTGCGCGCAAAAATGCTCAAGTCAGTACGCGGCTTTAGATGCGAGACTCGACCGAGTCAGGAGATGAAACAAAATCAAACATTTTTTCGTCAACATAAATCATTTCGCGCCAGATTGGAAATCCGTTTCAAGACAAAGACATAAAAGTCTTTTTACACGCTAGTTGTGTAATGTACTATTTCAAACGCGAAACTTCTGCATGTACTTATTTCCGCGTCATCCGGGCGGTAAAGTACGTGGTACGCGTTTTTTTATGTGGTGTCCCGAGCAGGCATAATCCACGTTGCAGATCAGATCAACCCAAAATGAGCTACGAATGAAATGGATTTCTCGTATATTAACTCTAATGATATTTAAAACCAGATACGGGGTAAAAAAAAACTATTCAATCAACTAACTATATAATCCACCATGACAATGTAGACATACCAAAAAATTTTAAGAAAAATTGGTATCATGCTAGAAGCCGGCCTAATTTTATAATAGAAAAATAAATGTTGTTGTTAGAACGAAATTACGCGAATCCACTCTTTTGTTTCGTTACTGGGGTGCTTTATTACAGTGCGTCCCCTTGCCTCTCACTTGGGGTGCTTAATTAGAGTGTCTCCTTGCCTCTCACTGTCCCCCACAAAACATTTAAATAACTTTTCACCATAAAATCGCCGCGCAATCTTTGAAATCGATATGCCTCACGTGTGCATCGAATAATTCAGGGCGCAACAGCACAGGTTTCGCGAACTTCTCCAACATCTCCTGAAGCAAAAGGTTGAAGTTTGTGAATTAACGTTTTCTGCCCTTGGAAACGCGCGTTGACCTTATTGAAAAAGTCAAGAGCAAATTCCAAAAACAAAAAATACGCTTTCGTCATGGGTTTACTCATGACGGAAAGCAATTCATCCGCTCGTTGAACTTTCTTTGAACATTGTTCACCCAGAAATGACTGCAGTTCCACCCAATTACAAAGAATTTTCACAATGCAAGTGTGACGTGCGAGCCATCGGGTTTCAGCATATTTCACAATCTTTGATACACGATCTTCAAATGGAAATTAAAATTTACGGAAAATAGCGATCCGTTTCGGACTTCCGTTAATGAATGCTGCAATACCTTTAACGAAACCGTCGATTTCACGCGGAATCGCGCCACACGCCGCACTCGCTATTAATGCCAAAGAATAGCACACACGTGGCAATGTGACCAGGGCAGAGCTACTTTTTTCCAGCACCGCACTGAAAGAACTATGTTCTCCGATCATCACTGAAGCATTGTCACAGCCGAGACGAATAACAAGATTCAGAGAAAGTTTTCCTTGCGTCGGGTCATTTTTAAATGCCTTCAGAATTTTGGTGGCAGAACAATCCGTGGCATTCAAATGAATCATCCGCCACAACTCCGTTCTCGTAATCAATGTCGTTGGCTCGACGTAACGTAACGTAACATCAATGACAACTATTTGTCGTTCGTCAATATGAGCCGAAAAAGGTATAACTTGCAAAATTTTGGATATCCGGTCGGACTCCCTGAGACTAACAACCAGGTTTATAATTTTCGTAGCTTGAGTTTTCCCTACGATCATCGCTTGCAAAACTAAAGGTTACTTCCCTATATTCTTAAACAAATCTAGCATCACTGGCGCTAGAGTCATCGGAATATTATGCTCGGCCAATAACGTCGAAGACCTAATTTCGGCATCCTGAATTCTATCTTCAAAGCCAAAACTATCCGGAGAAGAAGATAAATTTGACTCATGAATGCTTGCTGCCGAAGCACCTGACCTAATATTGACAGATACAACCAAATTATCCAAACCTAATGCTTCGAATATTTTCAAATGTAACCCTGATTTGAGAGAATTATATCGTTGAATTACATGGAACGCAATAATACCTTTTATAATCTTCAGCTGCTTCCCTAACCCCATACTCTCCATTCCGGATGATCATCGTACGATTGATATCGAAATGTTGTTGCTGACATTTTTGATATTTTATTTGACGGCTCGGACGGGTCCATTTCTGATCTTTAAGTAGAATGAGAATGATATGATCAGCACCAATAGTGCGATATCAGTGACAAACGGAAGCAACAAATGACAATCGAAAAGTAAAAAACCTGAAACACGCGATATTTCTATCTAGACAATTAGAAATTGTAAAAGAAACGATCAGAATACTTCAATTTTGGAGGTAAGACGAAAGAATGTCAGTGAAAACAAAGCACACGGTAGTTAAAAATTTTTGAAATATTAGAAAAATAACGGAATTCAGAAATAGCATATTACCATTACCAAAAGTAATGAAACACACGATAATTGTATTACTATAATGAAATCACCGCTATTCGAACTGAACTTTACACCTACATGAGTAACGATTCTGGCGATTTAACGAACTTCACAAGTTGCAACTGGAAACTGGAGTTGCTTCTATATTGAACTAGTTGATCGACATTGTAACACAAAATCCTATATTCGGGCCTAGAGCAAGCAGAAATCTCTGGTTGCATGATCGAGGTTCGGCAACTGATAGGTGAAATTCGCAGGGCGTTTCTTGATGTTAATCTTTGACGAATTCGAGAATAAGCAGTCATTTTACTGAAAATTCCATATTTTCCCATCTCATTTTGGGTTACCGTAATCTTCAACGTAGAATATGCCTACTGGGGACAGCACATAAAAAAAAACACGCGGACCACGTACATACTTTACCTCCCGAGTGACGCGGAAATAAGTACCTGCAGAAATGTCGCGTTTTAATAGTACATTATACAGCTGGCGTGTAAAAAGACTTAAATGCTTCGAACAGATCGATTGGAAATGTCGTGAAACGGATTTCCAACTTGACGCGAAATGAACTTTTTTAGAATTTGTTTATAACAATGATGCAAAATTCCTGATGAAAAAACATCTTCTCGCCCAATAGCGCGATAGATTGGAAATGGCGTGAAACGGATTTCCAACCTGGCGAGAAATGACGCATATTGACGCAAAAATCGTTGATTTTGTTTCATCTCCTGACCCGGTCGAGTCCTCGCGTCCCATGTTGCGCGAAAAGGCAACGAGATGAGATTTTCAAACGCAAGTACGCACAATTCGCACCATGGGTCCGCAACAGTCCGCACATTCACGACATTTAAATGTTTCGGATTCGCTCAGCTCGATTCGGAGCCCGATTGTTGACTATCACACAGATAGGCCCAGGGGAGGGAAACTCCCGTATAATAATAATGTTCCTTAAATTGAGCCCTCTGAAATGGGCCGTGTCGAGGGAACTAAAAATTAAGATGGCGGATAGCGGTACATTTGAATTATTGTCGCTGGTTTTAGTATTCTACTGGTGGCCAGTTATGGGTCGACTGATTAAAAAAGAAAAGACTATTTTTATTATTATAAATATTATTGTACCAAAGAAATTGTACGTATATTCACATAATCTGAGGTGAGTACAATAGTCGTAACGTATGTTAACATAATCTGAGGTGATAATATATATGTTACCTTAACGGCCCGTATATTGATTAATCTTAGATTTTACTGTAAAATCTTAGGATTTACCATTGTTCAGACTTTTAAAGTAACATATTATTCAGCTACTTATTCAAATTACACTCAACTTAATCCCACGTATTTTTGTTTGATATAATAGCAGTATCATCTGCATAAGATATAGTATTTTCATTCATTTCAATTAGTATTTCATTAACGTAAATTATGAAAAGTAATAGTTCCAAGATTGTTCCTTGTAGTACTGCAGTATTGATGTTTTTAAAATCACTCGTAGTTTCCTCAATTCAAATCTGCTACTACTTTCTTTCAATTATTGTCAGGTAGATCTCAATAAGTTCATGTGTTTTTCTCTAATTTCATAATTATATGGTTTAATATATATTAAACTATGATTTACCAAGTCAAAGACTTGCCAGATCTAGAAAGGTGATTGCTATCGGTTTGCTTCCTTCAAGTTTATCATACAGTTTTCCTGGATATACAACTCGGAACATCTTTGGTACCTTTAGCTTTCACGAAACTATATTGGTTTTGACTGAGGATCCCATTTTTATTCGAAAATTTTCCTAGTCCGTTGTATACTAAGTCTTTCTCATACGCTTTTTCAATTATCGTCCATGAAGCAAATTTTCGATTCGCGTTGACGTCCACATGTTTGTAGTCCACCTCCAAATCTTTTGTAAGTAGATTATTGCGGATGCCTTTTATCAAATGAGGAGGATCGTAAATTGGAACAACTGGTCGTCCATTTACAAGGAATGTATCAGCTAGAAGCGATAAAGAAAGCATTTTTAACCAATTTCCAAATACATTGTATCGAAAACATACTGAATAATTCAATACAAACCCTGTTCAATGTAATGTTCATGACGGATCTTGGTTGTCTCGTTCATCATAAAATTTATGGCTGCTACGTTCCCTTGATCACATACTGATGCAATTACGTGGAGACCAATTTCACTCACATGATGGATAATTTCCTTGATGCACGCCACCAGTTGTTGGGTTTTTGTCGGACATTGAAAATATGGCGGTGTCTGTGTCGTCCATTACAGTAGTAAGGTGGGGGTATTACGTGCTGCCACCTAGAATGGGTCCCAAGTTTTTGAACTAAATTTAAGGGAACACGATTCCCGTATGGAGTTTCCGACCCCTGGATAGGCCGCTGCTTTTCGAACATAGTAGCCAGCAGAATGCACGGTGAGGCGGAACATGAAATGCTTCGGAAGACCGAGCGCGCCCGAAACATCCGAAGCGAGCCGAACGCTTTGGGCCACACCGACGTGCTGCTGTTTGATTGCGTGGGGCGCGGTGGGGCCACGATCTGGCTGTACTGCTCTCGGGTGGTCGCCACGGATTCCGGGGCGGTGATTGGTGGGTTCGTGGCTTTGTCATCGGGGCTGTATACGAAGGAGGTGTATCAACTTCGGCTCCCCACCAGCTCGCATAGTTTGTTAGTTCACACAGATGGCGCGGCGTATTGGTCCCGCGCCAGTTTTGAATAACGTTCAGGGATAATGAAGTAAATAACACTGCAATTTTTTTAATATGTTGAATAAACACTCCAACTTCCGAAGCGAGTAACTTTTATGAAAATTATATTATAATTTTTTATCATTGAATGAAGGAATAAACACTTTAACTTTCAAGACAAATAACTTTTACCAAAATTGTATTATACATTTCTTTCTTTTAATGAAGGATATGAGAAAAATAGTAAATATCACATAAAATTTTTCAAATGAAAAGCTTTTATTATGAGCTTGCTTTTTATCAAATAAGAGTTGTCATATTTTTTCTTTGTTATTCTAGGAATTCATTTTTACTTGTTTCCTTAGTATCTTATTAAGATCAGTGCCATTTCGATTGGACAATCTTGTCAATTGTTTCATCCATGTAGTCACGTAGTAGTGGATGAGTTCCGCAAGCATGGAAGTTCTGTGTTCAATGCATGGAAAAGTTAGGAACATATTTTTTTGCACAATAGCTTCTTTAATTATAGCATCCAAAAGATCATCTTTGTCAAAATTATTTTCAAACGATTTCTCGATGGTTAACAAGGCGTTGAATGCATGGGAGCTCGGATAAATAAGCCGACATTTATTCCTGTTATTTATGAGTTCTGCGACTGGGAAAATTGCGTATTCGGAAATATAAGTTTTATATGACTCCGGTGCATAAAACAATTTATTCAAAACAAACAAAGTGTCTCATACCTTAAATTGAGTGTCATTTGCAAGCGTTAAAGCTTCTGATGGAACTGAACTATTCAGTACATCAAACATCTGGTTCATTTGTTTCGGGAATTCAATGGTGGGCTTACAATCAATCAAACACTCTGCGTTGGAATCAGCTTGATTTAAATAACTTTCCATACCAGTAGCGACAGTATTGCTGAAGAGCTGCAAAGGAAGAAGAGATCTTCATTTTTAGTGACATGATATATAATGATTTTAGAGTAAGTTTTAAAAATTACTTGCGCATCCGCGCAACACGCGCATCTTTAGCATATTTCGAGGATTTATATGCGCTTCTGTTAACTTATGGCAAGCTCTATTGAATGGATGTCGAGTTTCTAAGCCATAAAGCTTCTTATAATATTCCCACTTGAAACACTCTCCATTAATCTGCGAATAAATTGAACATATTACGTACAAGAATGAAAATTAATCATATACGAAGTAATTTACCTTAAAAACTTTTCTATGGAACAAATTATTCCTAATACATTTGAAGATATGGGGTACATCACTGAGAACATATTTTTTTCTCTTAGCACTTGGCTGATCCAGATTTTTCTCATCAGTTGGCTGATACGGATTATCAAAGCGGTAAATAACTTCCTTGTTTACCTTGCCAATAATTCCACACTCTGACCACACTTTTCGATTGGTCTATGCTCCATTGCATACAATTGCCATCACTTTCCCTGCCAGATTTTTCAATAACAACTATTGCAGCTATGACTAATTCTGCAAGGTGTAAAGAATGAGTTGCATTGACGGAAGCAACAGTTGCCACAGGTTGGTGGAATTTCAATTTCAGGCATGAAAACATAAAAACAAGAGCATGGTCGGCTTGTTTTTATTTCTTAAATTCTCAGCTCGTTCTGGAAGAGAACTTTCTTCTTGAACTGGTTCTGGATTTGGCTTCTTTTTTTTTGTTTCGGAGCGTTCATTGGATCTTCAATTTGGCGTCTCCCAAAATCAAAGAACCACTAAATGTCAAATTTTCAACATTTATCCCTATACCTTTTTTTACTTGTATCTCGCCGAAGGACAGAATACCATATTTAGCAGAAGGATCTTAAAAACTAATCTCTTCCAACTTTTTGGAAAATAGTTTGAAGAAGTTATCATCGAAACCTGCACCAATATTGGCATTTTGCAAGTATCTATATATACTACTGGTGCTTGGTAGAGGCAATAATTGGCTGCCGTGCAAATGCTTATAAGTGCGGGGACTTTTTATGTGGAGAAGGATGCTAGTGAGTAGCCAGTCATGACCATATCTTCGAACTTGCGATGAGCCCGCTTTACTCAATTTCATGAGTTCTTCAACAACCATGAAATTGAAATATATAGTGAAAATAAGTGTAGTACGTACCAAGCAGAATAGGAATAGAACTGAATGAATAAATAGTGAAAGAATTTTTTACAAAGACACCTTGAAACCCAACACCTTATAACCGGCTTCCCTCGCGGTGAGACGAAGGACGGCTATGAGAAATTTGACTTGAACGAAAGCGAACAAGAAAACGCGGGTGGGAGAAGTGAAATGAAATGAGCGACCAAGCAATGGATATAATGTGACAAAGACTTATTTTAATGATAAAGAATGACAACAAGAAAAAAATTAAAACAATAACGGCGATGCACAGCGGGGGGGGGAGGGCACGGGAGACTCGAACAGAAGGGGCGGGATGAAATTGGGCGCCAGCTGCCAGCCGGGGCAGCACCGTTTTCGCGTGTCGGAGGGACACGGACGTACAGACAACAAGGGCTCGCGGGCGGCTTCACTCGCGCGGGAGCAGGGATGACTCTACAGGGGAGGAACGGGTTACGATCTTTCGCACTATCGGCTCACCGATTAACCTCGGCACTCGGGGATGGGAGAACAACCGGGGATCGCGGGAAGGGGTGGTGGGTGAGGGAGAGGAAGGTGAACAGGTGGGTGGACTACCTAACGCTTCGCCACTCGTCACGTCGCGGGACGTCGCAAATCGCTGGGCCGTCAGTCTGCGGGACTGCGGACCAAGCACACAAAACGATGACTCTAATCGGAGGAGAAACAGGGAGGATAGGGGTGCACGGCGATACGGGAACCAGAAAACACACTCACACCGTTTCAGCACGCAGCTAATCCAAAGAATGATCTCACACACTCTTCGCGGTCTTACAAATTTTGACTCGCGCATTCGCTATGGCTCTCGGCTCGAGACTGTCGAACCGTCGTGCCGTCGTCGTCGTCCAAATTCCTGTCGGTGACTCTGGGCGAATCCTGTGTGGCGATTGGGGGGCTGGTGTGTTGTCGTTTGGACGGGAGAGTCGGTACGTCGGCGGCGGGAGCGGGTCGGCGACGGGTGAGCCTCGACGTCGTTGCGGAGATGGTAGCGGTGGTCCCTTTTGGTCTTTCGGCCGCAGCGAGCTTCGTGCTTGCTCGCTGCGGCGACGTGGCAATGCTGGCCAGGCATTTGTGTTCGTCGGTGGCGAGGCGTCGAGGGGACGGCGGTGGTGTCGGTGTACTTGCTTGCTGGCCCGTGCCTTCTCACTCCGTAGCGTCGGCCCGTGTTCTCCCGACCGCGCGGAATCCAGGGCCGGCCGAATCCCTCGGTGGGTGACGACGGCGACGACGGTCGCAGCCTCGCATACAAACAAAAAAAGGGGGGCAGAGGCGGGAGGGGAGGGGAGAAGGACGCGAAACTTAGGCTAATCTGTAACAGTTACCCTATGGACGTCACGTGCGAGTGGCGGAGCCCGAGCCGAGGGAGGGGGAAGCCTGTATCGAGATTTCTCGTTACAAACTTTAATATGATAATATATTTCATTGTAAAATAAATATCCGCCAATATCAAACGAAAAATTAAGCCATAGCCAGGCCAGTGAAACATTAATTTCGATACTCTATTCATCAGTCATACTACTGAAATACTGAACTCAATTCGAAGTAACAGCAAAGAGAGAAGATGGATATGGAATAGCACAGTATTTAAGTAGAGGAATTAGTGGGTTGCGACTCCATTGCAATAAGGTCGATTCTGAAGGTGTACACCATCGAAGGTCAAAAGAGTAAAGAATCCAAAAAATCTTATTTCTCCAATATTCTGCATTAAGTTTTATTCGTGTTTTTTAACATCATTACAAAAATGAGTATCATTATTAATCACGTTTGGCACTAATAAAGAGAAAAATGATCAATTATACCAAGGTTCTAATAGCCCAAATTTCATTTCCTCAAATATTTACAATTTGAATGTATAAGTAAATATAAGAATCAAATTGATCGAATAAATATCGGGTTAACCAAACAATTCTGATTGTTTAAATTAATTTTTAACCTCATTTTAGTTGCTGATAATGTATAAATAAATGGATTACGTAAATTTAGACTTAACCCACCTGTTTGCATTAGTTAGCATGTTTACATTTTTAATTTATAAATCTTTTTGAAAAACACCACAAGAATTGAATAGAAGAGTACTCAAAGTTCATACCCTAATTCCTAAATCATTTCACTTACTTCATAATTTACTAGTGGCCCGTCCCGACCTCGCATAGGTGGATATTTATTTGTTAAGCATTTTGGGATAAACATAGAGTAATTCTATCTTTTCGCAGGACATAAGTATTTTTTTTTCTTCAAATTACTAGTTATATTTTCTTTATAACATTTTATATTTTTATATAAACACAGGCCGACAGAGTTACTTTCGCATTTATAATATTAGTATGGATTTGACTGGTAAATTACCTGAATTTTCTCGCCTTTCTCCTCCAAAGATTTTCTCACATCATTTTCATCTACTAGTAGATGAAAAAAGCATTCGCATGATCTGTCATATATCCTTTTCAGGCTATTCTGAGTCGACAGGTACAATCTTCGAAAGACGAAAAAAAATTCTCAGAGGGGAACTTTACCTTTTTTTGATGACGTAAACTAAGATTTTCCATACTCTGGAAAACCCATTTTAACGTCCAGTTATATATTCGTTTCAGTTCATTTCGAGTCGATAGGTACTAAATTTTAACGACGTAAAAAAGTTTGCCTCAGACGGAAACTAAAAATGTTCTTGTTCAGCGGACTTGGAAATTCGAGTGAACTTGGAAAATTTTCGAAGATTTTTTTTCTCCAAAAAAGCGTTCGCATGACCTGTCATATATTTTTCAGGCTATTCGGTCTGGATACATAAATACTTTAATGATGAAAAAAACCTTCATCGTCAAGTAACTTAAAAGTTTTTATGTGAGCTGTACTTATGAAAATTTGTTGAGCGTATACTCATTGTATACTATAGGTAGATGTGCCGCATATACACCGTGTGAACTTTGTGCATATTGAGTGCAATGCGATCCGCTAGGGCTGTTTTACTTTTTCTTTGATAAGGACACTAAAATTCGAAAATCATTGTCAACCTTCATTATATTGATTAAACTCTAAGGAAGTTCGTCGAGCATTAACTGCAACTGGAATACTCCAGTTTAATAAAAACGAAAGTTTAAGACAATCAAAGATGCACTGGCAGGTAGATTCGGGAGAATTACGATACGTGATACTTGCATTCAAAAGTACTTTATCATTGGATGTACTATAATATCTGGCATTTGCATCTTTTTTGTCAAAATGTTTTTCACATATTCGCGTTTTATGAGAAACTTCTCTTAAATCCATTTGTATTATTTCACTCCATGCGCCTCTTTCTTGCCTTCTCTTGGGAATAGCGAATGCGGATAATTTTTGAACATTATCATTTTCATTCACTTAACAATGAGGAAAAATACAATTCCAAACCATGTTTGTTTTTTAACTTCTCTTTATTGCTCCTCATAAAATAGAATTACTGACTTTTATGGACTTGCTAGTACCAACGCTTGTCCGACTAACGTGCACCGCTGCACCATACAATGAAAATCCTCACATAGACATAGGACTTATCGCTCGCGGCACCTGGCGGTCAAACGGGGAATTGACAAACTATATTGCCACAGCTCACTTAAGCTCGGGGATAGGAATTCATACACCTCCTTAGTACACCCTAAGCGCGGTGGGCAGTTGTAACGCCGTCGTGCAGGACGAGCGGGTTAGTTGACGGGCTGTCGAGCCGCTGTACGGGCATCGGACGACTGCAGGGCATGTGGCTTGGTTTCTTCTCTCACCCGCGCTTCCCCGACTCCCGAACCTCAGACCGTGCTGAATCCAAGTTGCGAGGTTCCAACGGCGGGTGACGGGCTGCGGTGCCTAGTGACGACGACGGCGGCGACGGACTCGGCTTCGCTACAGTCACTGATATATATACTAACTGGATACGAGTTCACTATGCCGGACATGGGCCATAACTTGTACCCATTTGAAGCTTGAAAACGACCATTGCGACGCCTGGCAGTCAGCCACGGTACTACATTGCTTACGTTTTCATAAACAAGAAACCGTGTCTCGATTCGAATTAAGTGAAACTAATATAGCGATACTGAGCGAAACCGTTTATCTGGAAAGTGATTAGAGTTACAGAAAAACGATCCGAAGTAAAATGGGAAGATGTGAGAGCTGCAAGAGATTAACGACAAAAGAAGAAGTAAAATTTCACAGGTATTTCATCACAGAATAAATTGTTTGGTGGTTAGGATAGAATAACAGTTCTTAACGACTTTGATAGATTCCCGGCCGATGAAATTGGAAGAAAGAGATGGACCGAGAAAATGGGCAGATCAGATTGGATACCTCCAAGGACCGCGGTTCTTTGTTCTGCCCATTTCACCAGTGATTGCTTTGAGCGCTGGTGGAATATTACGAGGCTACGTAAGGGTAGCATACCTACAATTTTTTCGGACGATACAATCGAGTCACGCATGGGTGAGTATATATTTCAATAAAGCCAGGCTTCTAATGGAAGTACGTGTACTGCGTACTCTTTCATAGTCAGTTATGCACCGTTAATTCAAGTCTTCAGAATTAATAGATAAATAAAATGTTTGTACTAATGGTTGTCAATACTTAATTGTTTATTTACTTTAATAAGAAATAAATAATTGAATAAATGAATGAATGAATATATGATTGAACAAGTAACGCCTGTGCAGGATTGAACATTGATATATCAATACCAACAACAAGTGGTATGGTACATAAACTCATTAAAAGATTCTTGCAACGTACATTGAACTTCGTCTTTACGCATTGACAAAAAATCATGCACTTTCGATAACTGGCACGAATGTTCGTCATGTCCTAAGCCGTCAGATCGTTTGGGCGCATCAATAAATTTGACTGTGAAATAATTAATTATACTACGTACTACCTGAGCCAAATATTAGCATAAGTTTTTTTATAAATCATACCAGTGATGTATACCCCATAAAGAGCACCTCTGGTGCAAAAACCTTTCGCCTAGTTATATAAATGTGATAGTCACCCACAAAAAATACATTCTTATGCCAAGAAAACATTATACACTTATTATTTTATACAAAAATTCCTTCCTCGTAACAAAAAGATTCTAAATCAGATGCTATTGCCTAGTACCGATATCACGTTGTCTTTTTTCGAATTGACAATTGGGCTTTTTATAACACGGTATTGACAGCCTTCCTGTCCTGCCACGTAGTACCATAGATATAACGATAGAGGACTGACGCCTCCATTGGTTCGCCCAAATAACATTTTAGAAAAATAATTTGAAAAAAAAAAATTTGGTGGTAGTGGTACTAGGCGGGCCTTTTCTAGATAAGTACAATGTTACGGCGGTTGTACCATGTCAATAATCCTAATATAGTGATACGAAATATTGGCCCGCCTTTTACCACGTACTCCGAATTTTTTATTTTTTTATTATTTTTTTAAAATGTTATTTGGGTGAACCAATGGAGGCGTCAGTCCTCTATCGTTATATCTATGGTACTACGTGGCAGGACAGGAAGGTTGTCAATACCGTGTTATGACAAGCCCAATTGTCAATTCGAAAAAAGACAACGTGATATCGGTACTAGGCAATAGCATCTGATTTTGAATCTTTTTTTTTTACGAGGAAGGAATTTTTGTATAAAATAATAAGTGTATAATGCTTTCTTGGCATGAGAATGTATTTTTTGTGGGTGACTATCACATTTATATAACTAGGCGAAAGGTTTTTGCACCAGAGGTGCTTTTTAGGCCAGGGCTACACGAGCGTGTTCCGCGCGGCGTTTCTCGCGCCGAGCGTGTTACGCGCTCGGTAGACGAGCTACTACACGAGCGTGTTTGCGCTGGACGCGTTGCGCATTCTCGTTCAAACTCGTCTACAGAATGGATGCAGTGGTTACACAAGTCGGTGCCATCGCAGCGCTGTATTTTTTTGAGAGAAAAAAGAAGAGGATTCAAAATGAAATTATTCGACGCTGGTGGATGCACCCAATTTTAAATAGCCGATTGAACTTGGGTCAATTTCATTCGCATTTTAATGAACATCGGAAATACCCTGACAAATTTTTCTCGTGCCAGTTTTCTTCGACTTGAGCTGCGACTTCTTCCCAGTGTTTAATTTTTATTAGGCGATTACTGTAACCTTTACACTTGACGTCATACAATCCTGGCCGCTTCTCAATTTCGTGAATAAACTTTTCAATATCAAACATCTTTGTCACAATCTAGTCACGAACCGGCCGACGTGTTCCGCGCTCGTGTAGTCAAAACTATTCAAAGTCATGCGACGCATTAACGACGTTTTACGCGCCCAGCGCGTCGAAACGCGCCAGGCGGCGTTGAAAACGCTCGCACCGACGTGTTGCGCGCTCGCCTAGCTGCGTCCATTCAAAACAGTGTATTTCATTCCGACGCGAAACACGCCGCGCGAAAAACGCCGCGCGGAACACGCTCGTGTAGCCCGGGCCTTATGGGGATATCACTACTTTTTGTAGAATTTGATTAAATACGTAAGTACAATTTTTTATTTGTTGATCAGTTATCAGTTACACTGATTATCAATAATTTCCGTCGAAATGTCATAGTATTAAATTTATTATACGTGCGTAAATAATCTTGAAAGTTGTTTCCGTTTGTAGCTAAATACATTAATTTGCAATCTGAATGTAATGCACTCTCTGTTAATGTAATGACTGTAATTGTCTCTATCGCCTGGTACAACTTCTCCTTCTCTACACTCTTTCACAGGATTCGCTAATAGATATTCTCGTGACTTAGCTACTTTAGTTGCTTCTGATTTGCATTGAATCGTTTCAAAAATATTATTTATTTGCCGAATAATAATGGACAGATTATCGGAACAATTTTTTCATACAGAAAATCCTAACCGCAATCTAACCATAAAATCGTACTCCGCGCGCTTTGCCTACCTGTCAAAGCAGAAGACAACCAGCGTGAACAAAGAACGGCGGAACGGCAATGCCGTAAACGCCGAATTCGGGATCGGACCGATCCAACTAACCCGCATAACGAATACTCACGGTATAACTAAACACTGTAGTAATCATTCGATTCAACCCTGTGTTGTCAAAGACTTACAGTTATCTCATAAAAAAAATATCTTACCGTACCTCAAATGATCTTGTTCTGAATTATACGCACAATTACGACCAAAAATACATTGACACGATAAATCATACCCCAGATGATTGGTATGATACCGTACTGTAGTTGGTGAAAATAAAGAGCTAACCAAAGCGCCATCTGGCTACGTCCATACTTGGTAGGTCTCTTCTCTCTCCCTAGCGAAAGCCACTCTATACTCTTTATACCCATAGGTTTCTTGCCACATTGAGTGACGTCACTGACTGACGGAGACTGACGGAGACGACGAAAATGCTATCTCGTCGAAGACACGTATAAATTACTTGCATCGAAATCTTCGAATAATAATATCTCAGCTCTACGTCCACCGATTCGATCGCAATAGGGCTTAAATTAAAGCTCTCCTTGGCCACATCCTGCAATAAATATTACAATTCCATATTTATAGCGAGACGGAAGAAATTAACGATCATAAATTTCCTTAACGGTCACTCAGTTGCCGTTCGGGTATATATAAATATAAGATCAGAGTCTCGCGCGGCGAGTGCGAAATTTTTTATTTTTTTTTCTATAACTAGGCGCAAGACTCTACCGAGTCTCTTGATTATCGCATGAGTTCAAACATCAAGTCGTTGTCGCATGCGATATATCATTCGAAATCTAGGGTCATAGCTTCAAAAATCGGATCCCTGAACTCGAAATTGATGTGTAAACATCTTATGCATCCCGTGATTTCGTTACAAGGATAATGGATGGATACAAAATAATATCAGTTGATAAAAACAAGAAATAAAAAAAACTTTTTAGTCTCAAATAATATCCCTTCAATACATTTTTGCCCTTAGAAATTTAACAACGCTTGATAACTCGGTAACTTCTTTCATTCGGTTGATTGAGTATTTAGTTATGAATTTATCCGATTGACAGTTTGCAACTGCCACAGTCGAGATACACTTGTTGTGGGTCCAATGCAGTCCAATGCAACAGCCGACACCTTCAGGTAAAGCAACTAACTGTTGAGCTCATACGTACACACACTAATGTTATGCTTTCAGAAAATTACTCCTAGCTCACAAGTGGTGTCCTAGCGAGCGTTAAGATGTTTATACATCAAAAACTGGGTTACAGATTTGACAAAATTCGATACTTGTTTCTCGTTCAACTTGTCAGACCTTCGTTGTTTTTCGACGAAAAGAGCTGAAACTTGGTATAATCGCGTGAAATATACTAGCGATGCTCGTAGAACTTGACTTGGGAAAACAAAAGTAATTTGTTAATTAATATTTCAATCTGAATCCATACTCGCTGAGCAGCGTGGCTCTCGAGCTTCCCCGGGATAAAGTATTGAGGACATTTTCGAGATAGAAAAACTTCCAGCGAGAAAGTTTTTCGTTACAATTCGAATAAGTTTTTCGGAAAATTTCAGATCTCTAGAGCAAAAACTTCGAGAGATATCATGAAAAATGTTTTGTGCCCAAACATTGAAGAATGCCGAGTCCGTTTGCTTCGCGTGTGACAGAGAATGTTCGGTTAACATACCTGTGATAGCGATAAGAAAGAAAATATTATGCATTGAAACCTTTATTTGTATGTTTTATTGCATCATTACAATATTATTACTTAAGTGTATTATTATTATCAAATTTAATTCATATAAATAATTAACAAATATGAGTTAAAAATGAGGCGGAAGAAATTCGATTGTGAATTTCATTGTTTACTTTAATGCCACCTCACCTAAGAAATTTTTGAAAATTTTTTGCCCGCCTCCGCTTGAATAGCGGAATAAGCTTCCTAAACCTTTTTTGTTATTCTGAAACTAGATGCCAACTGGTGGAACAACAGGAGCTTTTTGAATTTCACTATGGCCAAAATTTGCCACTTCCAAAACTCCATGTCAGTGAACAATTTTGTCGTAGATTGATTTGGCCTAATAATTTTAATGTTCATGTCCATAAAACTTCCCGCAGTTACATTTTTCGTTACATGCCACGGTATTATAAAAAAGGAGCTAAAACTGGTGTAATTTGTTACTCCATACAATAACCGAAGAAACATAGCAACCCTGCGTGACATTTTTTTTTCATTTTCGGATGCTTGTGCAAGTTTCAGCTCTTTTCGTCGATAAACAACAAAGTTCTGATGAGTTGAACGAGAAAAAAGTATTGAATTTGATCAAATCTGTAACGCAGTTTTTATTTTTCATTTCGAAAACAAGTCGAATCAAAACAGTTGTGGCACATAATTTGTGTTTTTTCTAATTTCCTATCCACTCATATTTTTGTCGCGTTCATTTTCCGAGTTTTACTCTAAGATAAGTTTTTCCGGTATATTATCCTTGAGACAAAAGAGCTGGAAGATGCCTAGTCGCGCCTAAACGGTTATTGCATGGAGGTCCTCGATTTCTCAATCATTTGAAAAAAAATGTAGTTCCATTGTTTCTCATACTTCCATCTAGTACATTCTGTAATAAGCAAAGTATAACGAGAATTCATGACATGCGAAATTGATTAAAAAAATATAAATTAAGTTTTAGCATTGATATCACTAGATTACACATCAGTTGACTGTATTCAACAGATATTCGTCACTTAATTGAAGTTTTAATGTTACATATTCGTAATACGATGTAATCTTCAGGAGGAAAAAATCTTATTCTGGATAAGAAATTACTATTGTGTTAATTTATTGATACTGTAAATACATAGTTAATAGAAACAACGTCTCATCTATCTGAAGTTCACCACTGCCAGTTTTTTTAATGATGCCTTGCACTTTATCCAGTTCTAGTTTTTCTGACGGAGTCATCATCTCTGCTATCTGAAATAAATCTGACTATTCAAATCTGAGCACGTATATCGTTACTTCATACAAATCTCGTTCTTACAACTATGATTTCAATTATAATATTACATACATCAACCAACTGTTCTTCCGTAGCTCCATGTTCTTTCAAATTAGTTGTAAGTGTCTGAACGCGTAAGTGTTTTTCAATTATTCTTCGATTCTCCATGCTTTCGTGATCTCGTCTTTGAATGATATTATGCAGCGCTTGATAACAATGTTCGATCTCCATTCGAATCACCTGATTCACGTCAATGTGAAATAAGAAAAATATCTTTGTCAAAGCACTGGACGCTGTTGATTTCTTCAACTCTTGGACGTGTATGTAATTCTCTTGTATTAAAGTATAGGTAAGGTGTTTGGCTTCCTTCGCTGATATCATTGCCAGCTGTTGAATTTGCTCTTGCTCGACATATTTTTTTGTTCGAACCAGCCTTTAAATACAAACATACACCAGATTTAATTCCATGTTAATACAAATTATAAAAAACAGTGTTAGTTATCGATTTGATGCTTTAACGTTGGTTAGACATGATAGATATGTTTTTCATATACTCAAGCAGATATTTATCGTCCAAGAATATGAGATGATACCAGATCTCGAATCCTTCAGATTCACGTAAGTCCTGATGAAATGAACTGCCATGTTCAGGAAACATCAGGACTCAAGTCGTAACTATAGGTTGCTACCCGAAAAGCATATCTATCAATGTTAATTATCACTTATTGTTAGGCAGTGTTCTGTCACAGCGTTTTCAAAAAAATATTATTTTTTTTCGAAGCTGGAGGAAAAAGAAGAAATCTGCAATATTGTTTACCGGCTGCAGAGTTTCTGTGGTTGTTATAGAACTGAAGCTTGAAGAAGTACAATGTTTTCAAACTGATATAATTGTGACGAGTTACAGTTCAGTTCTACAAATTTAATTATCATCATTGAATTATTGAAAACAGACCTAAATATCCTTGCAGCTTTGGATCCAAAACGCTCCAACACTATATTTTCTAAAGTTGCCCATGCTAATTGCGTGAAGATTTCTTTCATATTAATACTGAACTGTCCACCACCACTGTCACCGACTCTTTGCACAAACCGGCACGGGTCATCTTCTGGAATCGCACGGTTTTTCATTATTCTTTGACAAATACAGATTTACTTGCCAACCACGCTGTAATTATATTCGTAAATATAATATATTAAAATGATTGTGTTCAGTACGTTCCAAAAGATCTGGAGCAATTAAGTATCTTGAGAACCAATAGTTTCACCGTAAATTCGTAAAATGGCATTCAAATGGTTGAGGATAATCTAGAAAATTGTCAATATAGTTCAACCCTGCAATGACCTCGAAAATTCCTATCAAGCTTAACTCAAAAATTTCAAGTTGGCCCCTCTATATTTTCAGAAGTATTGTGTAGCTAAAGTTGAGATCTTCACGAATCCTTATGATACGTCCTACTTTCCATAAAAGGTGGAACGATACATTTTATTCATTACCCCGCGTAACATCTGTAGATATGAGGATATACGTACAATCTGATTCTAAATTCTTATTTGAGTAGATGAGGTGCTCGTTTTCAGATTAAAAACCTCAAACTGCTTAGCAATGTCCAAGACGAACGTAGAACGTATTGAAAACATTTTGTAACATTCATGGTGTTACGGAATTCGGAACAAGATGTATTCCATGAACAATACAGAGATAGATCAGATATAACAAGAGGCCAGAGACATGCAGGTGCCACGCACAGAATACACTGGAATTCTTCATTTAAATGTCATCGAAAGCGGAACTTATCATAGTGATCATAGTGAAACATTGAAATTCAGCTATAAAAAGATGAAGAAACAAATGGGAGAGTTCCATGTGAAATTTTTGAGATGACTGTTCCTTTTCGAAGTCATTGCAGGTTTGAACCGTATTGCTCATTCGATAGATTATTCAAAACGAATCAAAAGCCGTTTTACCAATTCACTGCAAAACCATTGGTTCTCGAGATATTTGAACCTTCCAGGACTTTTAGAACGTACTGTGTGTAATTTTTTACTTGTAGAAATGCTATATGCAATTCTATGTTTTTATGCTATTTATTCAATTTATAAATATTTTGTAAGAATTATGTTGGAATTTGAAAAATGATTCAAGCTCATGTAAATTTCACTGACCAAAAAGTTGTAGGTACTGATCCAGATACTGGTTCAACAGTGGTAAATCTAGTTTTCGAGCTGCTTCCTTTATTTCACCATGCGGTATTGGATTGGAAGTGCTCTTCCATGGAGCAGTTCGCAAGTACATCAAATTCAACATTTGCTTCATCAATTCACCAGCATTGTCATCAATGACTTTGTGTATTGTTGACGTAACAATTTGATCCCTGTAGGATTGATAGGTCAATACACATGAAAAAGAAATATGACTGCAAACAGTGAAAATAAATAATGGATATGATGGACTAAAACTGGTAAATAAAAGATCCAAAGACATTTTGTTTTGAAAGATCTCATCATTCACGGTCAAGAGAATATTTACACCCAGATATTTACCCTGATTTGGATATGTTACAAATTGATGATGTGTCCAAAGTTGTTCATTACAAAATGCATATCATATAAATTCAACAGCACATAATCCCTCCGATACTTATAATAAAAATGTACCTCGGAAATGAATCTTACAAGCATTGAAATTATTTTCCAACAAAATCAACAGTGCAATCCAGGAATTTAATCAACACGTTTCGACGTGAAATTTAGTTTCTCGAGTTCTAAAACACATAAGTGTTTTCGGAAGTTTTATATTTAAATCAAAATTTGATACTTTATAACTCTGTCAGGTAAAATAAATTCTGTGGGAAAATTGTTTTCGAATGAATTTAATAGGAATTTCAGTATGGCAATACTAACAAAAAGATTGATTTATCATTTGCAACTGACACAATTCTAAATAAAATGGAATAATTTTCAAAAATATCATGAAGGGTAAATTAAAAAAAAATTGTGATCTTTTATTCATGAGGATAATTCATTCGCAACTGAAGTTGAATACGAGATTCATGTTTACTGAAATGTACATTTATTTGAAAAAATGGGGTAAATCAAATGAATTGCTCTTATGTCTGTAACAAATAAAATTTTAGTTTAAAAATGGAGTACAGATCTTGGAATTAATATTTCAAACGGTAATATGAAAATGATGGTTATCATTACTTGACAATGAAAGCACCCACTCAAACACGAATCTCTACAATTTCCAATGTAGAACGTTGTTTTACCTGTTTCATGAATTATAACATATTTTGTGAATCAGAACGTTTGTAACCTTCACTATAATGGAGTGATGGTTGGGCAGAGAATGTTCTTGTCATATTTTCTAAGACTCGTTTTGGATAAAGTTCTGCAAAGCACATACCGCTTTTCTCCTTGAAATTTCGTATACTTATATATTTCAACTAGTTGATCACAAAGATGATGATTTTTCCATGTTATTTCAATAAATTTGGATCTCAAAGAAAAATGTTTACTATAAAACTTGTAGAACGTAGAAAAATATACATTTTATGTTTCAGACATTTTCTGTCTAAAACGGTTTTTTTTCTCTAAAAAACGGGATAATACTAAATTTTGTCACGACCGATTGAGCTTGGTCCAAGTCCATCGAATCCTCAAACTCATACCAATGAAAAATCCCATAAAAATAAATAAATAAAATCCTCACCAAAAACCCAAGACCCATAGGAACAAAAAAAAACTAAACGAGCAAAAAAAAAACATACACACCCCGACAACACAAAAATATTCATTTTCAGATATTGTACATCAGACATACCAACCGACCAAGGAAACTGGAGACAGGAGATGGAACTCGAGTGGTATGATCTACAACTTTTGTAGTGAACATTTTTGTCCAAAATCAACGTTCATTGAAATAACAAATAACCTCTTAAAAATCACTTGTTTGGCAATTTTTTTCTAATTTTTACCTTGAAACGCGAATTTAGGCTAATTTTAATCATGTTCGTGATCAACAATTCACAATACATAGGTATACGATATTTCAAGGAGAAAGATGGAATGAGCATTTTGCAACTACACCATTTTTTTTTACAGATATTTGTTTTCAAGGGTTTGGAAGTTATACCTCAAATCTTGTGTAAACTTATCAAAATTTACTGTCCAACATATGTTAGTGTCACCAGGATCGGCCTTTGTTCCATTAGCCATTGAAATCAATGCAATGACATCAAGATCAGGAAATGTAGAGACAACTTTTTCTTCATCTTTCATATCCCATACTTCTGTGCTGATGCAACGTTCAAAAAATTGATTTTGCACCAGGGCTTCAAATTTTTGTACCAGAGATATCATACACAACTGATCATCAGCTGAAAAGTTGCATAAAGCAAATGGTGATATTTGAGAAAAGATAAGCTAGAATGAATGTCTTCAGTATTGCCATGCCAAGTGATTCTTCAACAGGACTCACGTGAATGATGTCTTGTTTTGTGATATATTTTAACAATTATTTGGGATGCAGTATCCCACCCTCTTCTCAACAGTTCCTCTAACATCATCTCTGCTTCATCACCTATGAGTGATTTTATTAAGAACATATATCTGGAGAGATGAAACATATCGATGAAACAGATTGCAATATCTCATATTGATGATTGATGAGCAATATGATGTACCGTGGATATCGCAGTATTAGAAGAATTCTATCTGGTACAATACTGTATTCAATATTTCTTTCATTCCTTTGGTGTATAACAAACCCATATTTAAGTAAGACACATAATACTTCCTTTATCTGAAATGAAAATATATTATTTCTATTGAGAGCGGCCAATTTTTTAAAACTTATCCGAAGTAAATACTTTGTGTATTGGCAAGTTTACAGATGATCTTATAAAATTCAGTGATCTTCGGCCATATTTCAACAGATCATCTCCAACAGACTGTACAATAGGCCCGAAATGTTCAAACAATAGCACGGAACATAATTTACAATAATGGTATGACATCTTTTAGTAAAATTCGTATCCACGTGGAGAAATGAAGTGATATGTAAATATAGCCACGGAGTAGTAGCAAGGAGGCAACCAGGGGGTGGAAACTCCATATGAACTTCATGTTCCTTTATATTAGTTCAAAAAATTGAGTCCGCTGGCTTAGGTGGCAGCACACAAACCCTGTGTCACGTGGTTTCACGCACTGTTTCACGCGTCATGACGCCGTTGGACGCCATTGATTGACCAAATTTCACTGGCATCGGTTGTATTCAGTTGTGTTTTGTATTATATATTGTTGTATCAATCTCAATTATAATAAATTCATTAAACCTTTTACTCGGTACATGGTCCATGACCTTATCCACGTGGTTTAAAAGAAAAAAAAGTTAAATAACCACAATACCATGGTGATACGTTGGATCGTGTCGGGATGTTTAACCACATCAGAGTATCCAACTCAAAAGTTTCCGAAGGATTCTGCGATGTTTACTAAATGGAAGAATGCTATAGAATCCGCGGAAACTATGAATTTGACTGATGAGAAGTTGAAGAAATGTGTTGTATGTCATTTTCATCAGCGAACATTGAAAAATAAAAAAAATAGCCTGAGATACTGTGTTTTTCTTTAATTGAATAATCCTTGATATCGGGTTTATAAACCCACTAAATATTTTCTCTGCTAAAAAATCAATATATAATATGTTTTCAAACTACGCGCTTTGCTCCGCCATCTTACTTTTTTAGTTCACATACTCAGTACGCTGGCCTAGATGGCCGTTTTAAGAGAACAAGTGTTTAACATAGGAGTTTCCGCCCCCTGGAGACAACACTCTGCAATAAAATTTGTCCCCATTCTTGGAGCAAAGCAAGTGGAATTGTCAACATGCGATTTAAGCGCCTTTTACGGAAGAAAGTGAAAGGTCGGCAATTAGCTAAACGTAAGAGCGCTGTATACGCGCTTACACCGCAAGAGGCGCTTAAATCGCATCTTGACAATTCTTCTTGTGGTGCTCTTCCATTCACGCACGAAATCGACTATAGTCAAAGGTTGTCTTCTTCACCTCAGTATACTTGGCAAACTACTGCAACCAATTTGAAAATAAATGTACCCAATAATTTGGAAATCATTTGGACAAATTTGGAAAATCATTCGCGTAATTTGGAAAAGAATGGATAATGAATAATCAATGAAAATTTATTAAACGTATAGTTAGCAAACAAGTTGACCGATTTCATTTTTTTTCTCCTCCAGATCGATGCTAAATGATTTGGAAAATCGATTTCCAAGTATTTCCAAATTTGGAAACTAATTTTTAAGTATTTATTTACAAAATAATAATTAAGCGCCCCCCCCCCCCCCTCCCGGCGCCCGCCCTCTGGCGGGCTGCGCTGCCCTCCGCCATGACAGTTTCGTCATTCTGCTTCTTTCGTGTGATTGATAATTTTGAAGTAGTAAGATTCAGCTGATAAAAATATTCTTCATTTGAAGAATGTACATTCTTACCTGAAGTTTTGCTCATGAACTAGAAAGGTCAGCCTTGAATGCCACACGTTGAAGTATTCACGTTGCACTACATCAACTTGTATCATCTTCATTTCGGAGCAGATTTTTGCCTCATGCAGGGCGAAATAGACAAGAATCAAGCTCGAAGCAATTTGTAGAACAATTGTGCCGAGGACTTCTGAAAAGGTGAAATAATTCGTGGCCGTACTTTTATGTACCCATGCTGGTTGTTCAAGCCCGTCTGTAATGTACTTAGTCAACGTCATGAATAAAATTTCTCCGACGTTCTGCTTCTCAAAGGCTTCTTATAAGGTAACTTTTTTTCCCCTTCCGAGACTTGAAATATTAAAATGAATTTCATTGATATAGTTCGATATTTTTTCATTAGCAGGGCCCTTTTATTAATCTCCCAACAGCCTCAGATGAAGAATTATCCGCATATAATGCGACTAGTTACGGAATGACATTCCAACAGCAACAATTATTTCTTCAATGACAGATGAAGTGTCAGCAGCAACTATCTCGAATAATTCCAGTACAATCTTTCGAGTATTCCAGTCCATATTGGAGATGTAGTGAATTCTTCAAATAACCGATGGGAGCAGCCACCCCTGACGCATTAGGGGTGGCTACCGCCTTGGGCAAACTCAAGGATACAAAGTCCTGCTGGTGCAATCTATTCAGGTTAGACATTAAATATTCTTATATTTTATTCATCATTGAATCTGATAAGCTGTGCGGATCCAAGATTTTGCTGAAACCTCTAGAGATGTTTACTCGGGTCAAACAGTGAAACCCATGCTGTTCAGTTCAATTTCATGAGCCTCTCTATTACAAGGTGTTCACACTAACTATATGATGCCACCGGTTGATGATAAGTCTGACCCTAACTAAAGATTTTCATGTTGGAACCCATGGTCGGAAATTTGATGTTACCTTGGTAAGAGGGGTTGAACTTTCAACCATGAATTTCTGTATCAAAAATGTTGATGTTGCACCTTCATTTATGATTCTGTTGAGTGCCTTATCGGCAACTTGCTACAATTTAATAAATTTCATTCGATAAAACCTCTTCACTTCTTTTATTCTCTTCTCCAAAATAATATATGATTATTGAAAGTGTAGACTTCGATATTGCAAGCGAGCCTCAGGATCATGGTTATGCTGTAATGACTTGAAGCAAAAAATTGATAACGCTAAAGAAACTACCCTTGTGAAGCCCCATATTGCAATTGATGTCTGTGAGTGACCAAATTTCTTTGCAAGCTATGTAAATTAACAGAAAACTTCTATTCTACTGCACACTACACACTAATTTTACTCGGAACATCAAATTACTCTCAATTGCTCGATTAATTTTCTTCCAAATAAAAGCGTTTGATGTTATTATGTTTGCTATATTTCTTACTTAGTTTGATCAAACAGATGAACTCTATTTAACATGATAACTTACCCATTAGTTTCATTATTCAGATTTTTTTCATTTTGTAGTTCAAAAAATCGGCATATTTCGATTCATTCATAATTTGATGTGATGAATATAATAGGATAATTAGTTAGTTGATTGTTTTTTTTTTTATCTTCTTAGACTCAACCTGAAGTACGAATGATTAACAAAAAATCTTAGAAAACATCTGGAGCATAATACAAGCAAATCGACGATTTGCAGAGGTCAAACTGAGGTAAAATAAACAGCTTACAAACGGTCCTGTACTTGGTAAGATAAATAGTATATTGTGCACTGAGAGTGAAAATGGGCGTTTGCGCGTCGCGTATAAAATTGAGAACATTGAGGCAAAGCTGAGGCGTAGCAGGGTTTTCAACATTATACAAGGCGCAACACCCGTTTTTTCTCGAGCTTCATGTTCTATTTTCTTCAACAACGCTCGCGTTCGCTCGCTCAAGAGCGTTTTGCGCTCCGCTGTTGAAGAAATGATATATTGTGTAACGAGTGCGGGAAGTTGGCAATTCCTACGAGTGTGAAAGTTGTGGTACGAACCAAAGGCGAGTGCTGCATTCACATGACTCTGAATTCGCCAACCCGCACTCGTCGCACACGATACTTTTTCTAATTAATGCGATGGGAACGCGGGTTCGGAGCGAGTTGAAAGACTTACGGAGGGGGCGGGGGAGGTTAATTCGATATAAAAAAAAGCATATTTTCGCTAATTTATTTGGACGACAGAGTTATATATTTATTTCTATAATTACTATATGATAAAGTAACATTTAAAGAATATGCTGTGAAATTTTCATGAATCAATATCAAGAAATGAGCCATTGACAGCGAATCTCCGCAGACGTCTTGAAATTTTTTTTTATTGTGGTGCCACTCATAACTCATCACCAGATCATCTGAAATCAAAAAACCAAAATAATTTTTTTTAATTATCGCAAAATACTGATGAATTTGTTCGAGATAGACCAAAACAACTTGTACCCGGTGGTCAAAAACCACAAAAAATAATTTAAAGTCCCGGTCTGTCCTGCTTGTAAAGCTGTATTAAAAATTGTATTAATTACAGACAAAACTTTTTCGTTGAATTTCAAGTTCACCCGAAAATTGTTATTTAACAATGGTTGAGTATTTTTATTTGTTGTTTCACCAGGCGGCTAGCTTCTACTGCGCAAGGATGGGGTTTGAACCCCTGGGTTACCATGGTCTGGAGACTGGCTCGAGGGGGAAGGCATCGCATGTATGAATGTACGAACTACACACTTATTTTTATCGAACATCTATTTAAAAATTGGATTTTTCGGACAGATTGTCTTTGTATTCGAGTCACCCTACGAGCCTGACGACAAGGAAATGGCATTCACCTTTCTAGACACGGAGATGGCGTCCGTGACATGGCCTTTTCCGTCGAAGACATCGACACCATCGTCAAGGTGAGCTATCCAACCTATCCAATATATCAACCTTGTGTAAACTTTTTTTAAAAACTTGATAATAGATCGTGGAGCTACCATCGTGCGCGACATGTGGGAGGAGCGGAACAAAAGCGGCTTCATCCGGTTTGCCATCTTACAGACTGTAAGCCCGATTACTCGCAAATATTTCGAAACGTAGAGATTTTATGATGAAAAGTCATACGCGAGGACAGAAGCTTTTACGAAAACTTTGCAAAAAACATAACGTTTAGATAACGTCAGCCAAGTATTTCGGCTATTATAACACAAGATGTGCATATGAGCCATCTAAAGGGAAACTATTTGAAATATTTCAGTCAAATTTGAGGTTTCTTTTTTTTTTAACTATCCAGTAACGTTTCGTTGTTTCCCTGACTAGCATAAATTAATTAACATAAGTTCATAGGAATTTAATTTTTACGTATTGTTAGGCCACCGATTGAGCTAAACTTTGTGGATCATGTAGTTGGAAATCAACCAGTATATTAAAATGGTATATTTATGAAACTCAGCTTGGTAATAAATTTGGCGACTTCGTACCTATCTGATGAACGTTAACCATTATTTATTGTAATCATCCTTTAGGTACGAGCAGTATCTACAATTCCATACAATTCCAATTCCATAGATCCATACAATTTCAATTCCATAGATTTTGGTCAGTGGACGACAATCAGTTACTTACGGAATTTTCTGCAATCCAAGAATTCGTTGAATATTACGGAGGCACGGGTGTTCAACACATAGCGCTGAATACCGGCGACATAATTGAAGTTGTAAGTATACCGTGGGCCACGAAGATATATATTGTATATATATTTTTTCATTAACATTTAACGTCTTGTATTTTTTTCATTAACATTTTACGTCTTGTATTTTTTGGTTAAATTTTAGCAAAGTTATATTTAGCGATGTATAAGATAGTATTCATACAGAGCTGACACTTTATAATGGGAGAAAAAATGAACCTTTTTTTTGGATCCCATGATGTCCTTTCCCTAAATGTACTTGAGAATAAAACTCGTTGCAGCTTTTGCGAATAATTCTACGAATCCGCTATACGGAATTTGTAGGCCTCTTCCTTGATGCAACACTTTTCTATACTTTCCAAAAGGGTATAAAATTACGTGATTATGCAAGAAGTATAGAAAAGTGCGTACGAGGGGTGAAAAGACTGTTGTCACAGCCAACCTCAACTGATTTTCAAGAAAAAAAGCCCACACTTGAAACTGGATTTTTTCATATTTTGTTATATCATACGTTCACCAATTGTTTCAAAAAAAAAAAAAAAAAATAATTATCTCTTAGTATAATAAGGCATAATTTGCGTAAACGTCTACATTTCATTAATCGGAATAAAATAATATAAAAAAATGTATTGAGTAAGGTTATATTTTACGGAAATGTAAACCAATTGCTAATAATCTTGAAATATAATGAATAAAATAAAGTTTCTAATTATTCAAGTAAAGAATTTGTTTCCCTATTTATCACAGTTCAAACGATGGTAACCAATTTCGCAAATGACAAATTCCTAATCAATCAACGCTTCAATTTTGCTTGGTTGTAGTGACAATGAATTCTACCCATTAAATTATCAAGTTATTATTTATATTCATGTGTATTCATTTTTACATAATTAACTGAAGACTTTGATACAAAATTTGATCATTTGTTCGGGGAAAAAAATTCGATGAGTAATTCGATATACAATTGACAGGTCTGGATCTCGGCCATAGTAAACTTATCATTCATCCCTGATTATCTGAATCATATGAAAAAATCATTATAATCGGCCCAGTGATTATAGATCATAAAGCAAGGACCATGGTTGTCAATGAAGAACTTAGCTCAAATTTGTACGAATGTTTACTTGGATTGAGAAATGAAGGACATACAAGTAATAACTTCTAGACTTATAAATATGGCTAAAGATGATTCTATTTAATGCTCATGAGTTTGTTGGTTTCTGGAACTCCTGAAAAAAGCTTACTGATTATTCCTTCTTCCATCCACACATTGTACTTATGTCTATATATTTGATGAACCAAATAGTTTTGACCTGAGAGATCCAGAGAGCCTTTCTCGAAGATCTGAGTGACCAAGGCCAACACTCAGTATCCCAGAAGCTGCCTCGCCCTCATGGTCACGCGAACCCCATCGCATGGAACGTATATAAATACAATAATTGTGGATGAGAAAGAATAATTGATAAGTTGCTTCCGGGGTCTGAAAAGTCGAAGCAGTCATAAGCGGTAAATACAATCTTTTGCTAGGAATGATCAATATCGAAGTCTTCACTTTCAATAATCATATATTATTTTGGAGAAGAGAATAAAAGAAGTGAAGAGGTTTTATCGAATGAAATTTATTAAATTGTTGCAAGTTGCCGATAAGGCACTCAACAGAATCATAAATGAAGGTGCAACATCAACATTTTTGATACAGAAATTCATGGTTGAAAGTTCAACCCCTCTTACCAAGGTAACATCAAATTTCCGACCATGGGTTCCAACATGAAAATCTTTAGTTAGGGTCAGACTTATCATCAACCGGTGGCATCATATAGTTAGTGTGAACACCTTGTAATAGAGAGGCTCATGAAATTGAACTGAACAGCATGGGTTTCACTGTTTGACCCGAGTAAACATCTCTAGAGGTTTCAGCAAAATCTTGGATCCGCACAGCTTATCAGATTCAATGATGAATAAAATATAAGAATATTTAATGTCTAACCTGAATAGATTGCACCAGCAGGACTTTGTATCCTTGAGTTTGCCCAAGGCGGTAGCCACCCCTAATGCGTCAGGGGTGGCTGCTCCCATCGGTTATTTGAAGAATTCACTACATCTCCAATATGGACTGGAATACTCGAAAGATTGTACTGGAATTATTCGAGATAGTTGCTGCTGACACTTCATCTGTCATTGAAGAAATAATTGTTGTTGTTGGAATGTCATTCCGTAACTAGTCGCATTATATGCGGATAATTCTTCATCTGAGGCTGTTGGGAGATTAATAAAAGGGCCCTGCTAATGAAAAAATATCGAACTATATCAATGAAATTCATTTTAATATTTCAAGTCTCGGAAGGGGAAAAAAAGTTACCTTATAAGAAGCCTTTGAGAAGCAGAACGTCGGAGAAATTTTATTCATGACGTTGACTAAGTACATTACAGACGGGCTTGAACAACCAGCATGGGTACATAAAAGTACGGCCACGAATTATTTCACCTTTTCAGAAGTCCTCGGCACAATTGTTCTACAAATTGCTTCGAGCTTGATTCTTGTCTATTTCGCCCTGCATGAGGCAAAAATCTGCTCCGAAATGAAGATGATACAAGTTGATGTAGTGCAACGTGAATACTTCAACGTGTGGCATTCAAGGCTGACCTTTCTAGTTCATGAGCAAAACTTCAGGTAAGAATGTACATTCTTCAAATGAAGAATATTTTTATCAGCTGAATCTTACTACTTCAAAATTATCAATCACACGAAAGAAGCAGAATGACGAAACTGTCATGGCGGAGGGCAGCGCAGCCCGCCAGAGGGCGGGCGCCGGGAGGGGGGGGGGGGGGGCGCTTAATTATTATTTTGTAAATAAATACTTAAAAATTAGTTTCCAAATTTGGAAATACTTGGAAATCGATTTTCCAAATCATTTAGCATCGATCTGGAGAAAAAAAAAAATGAAATCGGTCAACTTGTTTGCTAACTATACGTTTAATAAATTTTCATTGATTATTCATTATCCATTCTTTTCCAAATTACGCGAATGATTTTCCAAATTTGTCCAAATGATTTCCGAATTATTGGGTACATTTATTTTCAAATTGGTTGCAGTAGTTTGCCAAGTATACTGAGGTGTCTTCTTCCTACTACTTCGTGTATATAGTAATACCCCGGACTTACGCGATACGTGGGACCAAGAGCTAGCCGTGTAAGTCGAATTCACATAAGTCGGGGTTCAACCTTGCATATAAATACGTATAAAGTTTGTGTAATCGAGATCAGAGTCTAAAGAAAACAATGATTCAGAAGAACATGTTTAATAAAATGTTAGATAATTAAGACAATTTACATTAGTACGAATAAAACAACGTAAATCAAAGTTATTTTGATGTCGAAAGCGTCATATATTCTAACAATGTCGCCTGACGAGTTAAGTTTTCTTCTTCTCACGAAAAATTTCCTCGTAGCATGCCAGTAACTTTTTTATTCCCCGTTTTGTAGTAGACACGCGCTCTTCATTGGAATCCATTTTTTCTAATATTTGTAAGCCCTTTTCAATTGTACTGAGGCCTTCTGTTAAGTTTGAAATCGTAATTTGATTTTCCGATTCAACTAGGTCTAATGATGACTAGGCTATAATTAATCCGTGAAAGGATTCGCATACGCAGTGTGGACGTATTTTTTGACACCGATCGACGTTTGTTCGAACCGCGTTGAGTATGGAGATGCAGTTTGTCAGTAATGTTTTATGGAGTAATGTATAATGTTTCATGGAGTTGGATTATTACTCCACACGGAACACGTTCGAACTTGTCGTAAACCGAACATGCCGATGCCCGCGACGAACAAAAAGAAAAACCGTGTATCTCCGAATTCGCGTAAAACGGGGTAGCGTAAGTCGGGGTATTACTGTAGCCAAGCTTTTCGGAATATCGGCCAATATCGGCCATGGAGCCGAGAGGGAAGGAGACCAAACGGGCACAGCAGAGACGCTATGAATTTGGATTCTGAAACCGACGAAAAAGATATATGTTTGTTCTCGTTCGAAATTCAGCCACCACCGCACTTGTGTTGTTAGGGGAGGATGTCAGTGCAACCAGATCGTGGACCGACCGCGTCCCACCATGCGACTGATGGCTACCACTCACGAAAAACTCTGACGGTAAGCAGCGACCTATCTGTGTGATAGCAAACGTTCGGGTTTCCGAATCGAGCCGAGCAAATCCGAAACATTTGAATGCCGTGAATTTGCGGACCCATGGTGCGGACTATGCGTACTTACGATTGAAAATCTCATCTCGTTGCCTTTTCGCGCAACGTCAGATGCCAGACTTGACCGACTAAGGAGATGAAACAAAATCAAACATTTTTTCGTCAATATAAGTCATTTCGCGCCAGACTGGAAATCCGATTCACGTGATTTCCACCGATCGCTCTATATTTGGCGAGAAGAAATTTTTGTTTCCATAGGAATTTTGCATAATTGTTATAAATAAAGTCTAAAAAAAAATTCATTTCTCGCCAGGTTGGAAGTCCGTTTCACGACATTTCCAATCGATCTGATTGGAGGATTTAAAAGCCTTTTTACGCGCGAGTTGTGTCATGTACTATTTCTAATGCGACATTTCTGCATGTACTTCTTTCCGCGTTACCCGGGAGGTAAAGTACGTGGTGGTTATTTTTACGTGGTGTTCCCACCCACTAAACAATATTGTGTTGCGGTTATGTTTCGGAAACGTCACATAAGTGCAGTGTGACGTTCGTCACAATGTTCCAAAAACACATGTGGAACATCTCAGTAACCATAAATGTCCTACCTCATTTGCGTTTCGTTCGGAACGTTTCACTTGCAGCGTTGCCGTACGTTGCGGCAACCAAAAATATACTATTACAGGGATGTTACAATGATGTCTGACATTTTAAAGATTTTCGGAAACTGAAAACGTTTCATTTACAATGTTTCTTTGACGTAGACCTAACGTTTATAGCGAAATATTTTTACCGTGATGTTTCTAGAACCTTCACGAGCCGTTTCACGGAATGTCATCAGACCATTTTAGTAAGGTTTCTGTGGAACCTTTCATGGGACGTTGAAAAAATGATGTTTCAAACGTTAACTCGAAACACTGGAGCGTGTACTATATTGATCTGCCAGCAAATGAATATCTCTCACATAGTAATATTGAATAACAACCGCATGCACATTTATAATGAATAAATCATCATTTATCTATTCATCTCAAGTATATATTCATTAATATAATGCAAGAGATTCATTCGCCGGCAAAATAATATACCTCTCCGGATTGAGGATGCAGGAAGCATAATAGGCAGTACAATAACACATGACAGTTACGAAATCAACATAATTATATATATTTATTATATATATATATGTATATATATATATACACATGTATGTACGTATATATCACAGCCACATACATCTACGTCGTCATAACAATGTGAAAAAAATGTTATACCCTTTTTACGAAAATCAAACTAGATGCAATCTATTTGCTGGGTTTATTTATCCCCCAAAACTTATATAAAAACTCAAATGCAAATCAAATTACAATATATTAATCTAGTACGCAACTGCAGAATACTCGGACCACCCTAGGGCTATACTAAAATGATCAGGTTATTAATTAGGGAAGTATCTAAATATATATATATATATATATATATATATATATATATATATATATATATATCAGGAAAGATCACGCAGCATCTTGCTGAGGTTGCTTTGCCTGTAACACAACATTAAAGAGCCATGGATGAGTTGTTTTGTATGAACCATTTGCATGGTCGAAGCACAGTAGTCATCATAATTTGCACAGTACTCATCGTTACCTGTTCACTCTGATACCGGGTATTTGCGTGCCGGAATCAGATCATCACGTGATCTTTAAATTGATTTTCAGTTAGACCCGGGAAATGTTTTCTCGTTGCGGCTGCACAAAAATGATGATTTTACAATAACTTTAAAATGGCATCGAATTTGTTTCTAGTGTAAAGGTCGTTGAAATAAGTTACGGGAACCAACGGTCACATTATTTTAGAGCTGACTAACTGCTAAATTTGTTAACAGTCACAATTTATACATACATCTCAAAATGTCGATTATCACCAAGTTGCCAACTGGGTGATTTCCCTTGCGTCCCGTCCACGAGCATTTCTTTCCCAACTTATTGGAAAAGAGTCTGTCCAGTCCACTTTTAATTATTACTTGTGGAGTACCACCACCCAATAAATAAATAAATGTTTCCTATAACAAAAAAAAAATATATATATATAACTGACAGATGATCTTATGTGTGCAGAGTATCTTGAGTACCAGTTGCATTGTGTATGATATACTATATGCGTATACATGCATCATTATAAATTATGAGTTTTGTACCATTTCTATTTTCTTAGCTGGTTCAGTGTTTAAAGATGCATCGAAATGCAATCTCGCCAGTATTCAATATGGCCACACCCGCTACTTGCACCACATGTAAAATACGGTTTATTGTGGGGTTATGAGAATATTTTTACGAATGAAGTTATTATAAATATAATATCATCAAATTGGTACTTACGTTACTTATTTCCAGCACTTGTCACTATTATAATTTATTAACTTCTTTCAATTATCTGTAAAACAAAACGCCGGCCGTTATTTGTGTACTGAATAACCATGTGCGAGCCACAGGTTCAGTTCGTCTCGCTGCAGTGACGAGAATGCCCGAGCAAAGTCGGAACAGCCCGAACAAGATACGACGATCACCGATCACCGGACCAAGTTCCAACAACGTTAAGTAGATGATGTTACGATACATTGCAAGTTAAACGTTGCTCGAACAATTCGTGAAGTTTTTTTTGTAACGCTCAAAATGAGATTTCAAACGACCGAAGCGTGACGTTGCAACAACGTCACATGGATGACATTCCAAAACATTGGAAATGAAAAGTTGGTTTAACATCAGTGAAGGATTTCTTTGAAACATGTAATATTAGCTTCCGAACTACCCGAATACAACATTTTCAATACATCACGGGGATGTTGTCGATATGATGTTACTTGAAAACGTTCCGGGAGTATGTTATTGACATTGTGTATAGGAGGTTACAATTAGGCTGAATATCCGATAAAATGTAACGTTGCTTCGATGTATCATGTTTAGTGGGCAGTAGGCGTAATCTACGTTGAAGATTACGGTAACCTAAAATGAGATAAAAAAATATGGAATTTTCAGTAAAATGACTGATTATTTTCGAATTCATCAAAGATTAACATCAAGAAAGGCCTTGCGAATTTCACCTTATCAGTTACCGAACCTCGACCATGCAAGCAGAGAATTCTGTTTACTCTGGGCACGAATATAGGATTTTGTGTTACAATGTCTATCAATTAGTTCAATATGACAGCAGCTCCAGTTTCCAATTGCAACACAGTCTTGTGAAGTTCGTTAAATCGCTAGGATCGTTACTCATGTAGGTGTAAAGTTCAGTTCAAATAGCGGTGATTTCATTATTGTAATACGATTATCTTATGTTTAATTAATTCTGGTAATGGTCATATGCTATTTCTGAATTCGGTTATTTTTGTAATTGTTCAAAAAATTTCAAAACTGCCGTGAGCTTTGTTTTCACTGAAATTCTTTAGTGTGACCTCCAAAATTGAAGTATTCTGATCGTTTCTTTTACATTTTCGAATTGTGTAGATCGAAATATTGTGTGTTTTAGGTTTTTTACTTTTCGTTTATCAATTGTTGCTTCCGTTTGTCACTGATATTGCATGATTGGTACTGATCATATCATTTTCATTGTAATTAAGGATCAGAAATGGACCCGTCCGAGCCGTCAAATGAAATATCAAAAATGTCAACGGTAATGGTACGATGATCATCGGGAATGTAGAGTATGGGTTAAGAAAGTAGCTGAAGATGATAAGAAGTATTATTGCGTTCCATGTAATTCTACGATGTCGTGTGGACGTTCTCCAATAGATAAGCACTCCGAGTCAGGGTTACGTTTTCAAAAATTAGAAGCATTAGGTTTGGATAGTTTGGTTGTATCTGCCAACATTGGGTCAGGTGCTTCGGCAGCGAGCATTCGTGAGTCAAATTCATTTTCTTTTTCAGACAGTTTTGACCTTGAAGAACGAGTTCAAGCTGCTGAAATTACGTTTTCGACGTTCTTGGCCGACCATAATATTCCGATGACTCTTACGCCAGTGATGCTAGATTTGTTTAAGAATATAGGGAAGGAACCTTCAGTTTCGCAAGCGATCAGCGTAGCGAAAACTAAAGCTACGAAAATTATAAACAGGGTCATTAGTCTCGGGGAGCCTGACCGGGTATCGAAAATTTTGCAATTTACACCTTTTTCGGCTCATATTGACGAAACATCCGATATGACGAACGACAAATGGTTGTCATTGATGGTACGTTACGTCGACCAACGACATTGATAACGAGAACGGAGTTGTTGCAGATGATTCATTTGAATGTCATAGATTGTTCTGCTACCGAACTTCTGAAGACATTTAAAAATGATCTGACGCAAGGACAAATTTCTCTGAAACTTGTTACTGGTTTCGGCTGTGACAATGCCTTAGTGATGACCGGAAAACAGTTCTTTCAGTGTGATGCTGAAAAAAAGTAGCCCTGCTCTGATCACATTGCCACGTGACGAAAGCGAATATGCTGTTTTTGGAATTTGCTCTTGACTTCTTGAATAAGGTCATCATCGCGTTTTCAAGGGAAGAAAACGTTAATTCACAAACTTCAAACTCCTTTGAAGGTTTTGCTTCAGGAGATGTTGAAGAAGTTCGCGAAACCTGCGCTGTTGCGTCCTGAAATATTCAATGCATATGTGAGGCACATCGATTTTGAAAATTGTGCAAATTAACGCGCTTAGGTGATGTCGATGTTGGATTCGAATGCAATGAATATTTGCCGGGCCAACTCGGTCCGGGAATTTCGCGAACGGAAACCGATGCAGTACTGCAAAATTGCCTCGAATGTTATGCGCTCGCTGCCACGTGAATTCGTAATCGGCTTCCCTTCAACGACAGCTTCTTGAAAAACCTCACGGTTGAGAATCGACTTGTGTTGTTGGATCCCGATCGTGAAGGGACGCTGGCACGCTGATTGTAATTTGCGATCGACTGGATATCCAACATCGGAGACCCATTGACGAAGAGTGGCGTTCCTTATACGCGGTCAGTTCTGCCGTGAAAGAACAGTGGTACAAAGGGGATTTTCCTTCATTCCGGACGCGAAAACGAGGGAAAGGAATGGGTTAGGTGCTGCAACCTTAAATGCAATTTGTGTTATCAGGTCGACTTTGAAATGTAGAAATGATAGTGCCGCCACGATGACAATCGCTCGGGATGATTTGAAATTAATGTCTTCTAAACATTTGTATTCACAACCTGAGCAACCACCAAAGAGTAAGTTAAACTTACATTCATGTGAAAATGATGGTGATTGGAATGTGTATGAATGCGTGAAGTAAGGTTTTTTAGGTATTTATCAGGAAGTGGGGCTTGTGTTCGATTTCATGGCTTTTTATACATGGTGTAGAGTTAGTTACTCCAAATTTTTATGTCTTGAAAATTTGTGTGGTGAAAATTGATTCAAATGTTTTGTGGGGGACAGTGAAAGGCAACTCACTCTAATTAAGCACCCCAAGTGAGAGGCAAGGGGGCTCACTGTAATAAAGCTCACCAGTAATGAAATAAAAGAGGGGACTCGCGTAAGTTTGTTTTAAAACCGAAAGTAATTCTTTTATCAGAAAATTGGGCGAGCTTTTTACATGATACCAATTTTTCTTCAAAATTTTTGGTATGACTGAAATTATTTTAGGTCACATTCGGTCAGTAACAGACCACTTTTGTCTGTGCCTGTGTAATGTATCGACGATCACGATGAATATGATAATACTGATATTGATACTGACCAATGACTGGCATTGGGCCGAAAAATGAAATAATAACGAAATCAAATAACATCAGAATAAAATTCATTTTACGACCGCTAAGGAGTCCGTAAAGGGCGTACTTTACGACCATTGATGAAAGAAATATAATTTGTAATACAAATAAATTCTATTAGTAAGGGAAACATCATTCCCGAGTTAGTTTTCAAAGCGAACAGACAGCGATGGAGCCTCCAGCAAAATTAAAACGAAAAAATAACGAAGACAAACACGTACCAGGGACTTTGCAAACTGATCTTCATGACGTGTGTATTACGGAAGAATTTGTGGATATTGTGAACAAGTGTGAAACTTCGAACCCTGAAACAAGAGAAGAAATAACTGTCGCGGTGTATTAATGTATTAAACTGTTAGAGAAATCGAATATCATTAATAAAACATGTTCAACAAAATCGAACCAATCGAAAATTTTGGGTAGAGAAATGGCGGAAAAATGATCGATCTTATAAACGGCGGATAGTTTACTGCAGAAACGGAACTATTGGCCGCAGAGGACACTGTAGGTGAAGGGCAGACTGCACAAGCAATTGTCGAAGAAGAGCCTTCCACTTCACCAGAAAAAAGTGATGATGAGTCAGAAAGAGATCAAGTTCTACTACAAACGAAGGTAAATTTATATCAATATATATATAAACATATTCACGAGATTTTCATCTAATGTTAAAATTTTGGGCAGGAAGTTCATTGGATAAACGAATAATCTTTCATTTTTGATTACAATTGAAGGCAGTTAAGACTTGTCAAACTTCATTCAAAGTGGAAATTGAAAACGATCGCGATGCAATCCTCCAGCAAATTAAAAAACGCCAAACAGGTATGGTGATGGAAGAAACAAGTAGAGACAGGTGGAACAAAGCAAGAAAAATGCCAAACGATCTATTTGTGGATCTACGACCGTTTTGAAGAAGCCAGAAAGAAACGGCATCTGGTACGGCCCGAATGTTAAGACAGTCGGCGATGGTTGCGGCGGCTTCATTAAAATCCCTAAATTCAAGGCTTCACAATCATGGTGTGATAGGTTCAAGGCAAATCATAGGATTCGGCAGAGACATGTAACGAAATATGTTAGCACACAGAAAAAACGTACGTTCGAAAAATTATTGAAAACTGCAGAGACGTTTCAACGTCAGGCATCTGCTTTAATCCCGCACTTCAATCCTGAATTTGTAATAAATACAGATCAAACCGGATGCGAATATCACATCAGCAGTAAACGAACATTGTCACACCGACGTGAAAATGGTACAGAATTTGCAACCAACCCATTAAATCACTTGACACATGCATATATCGCCAAATACGGTTTAATACTGTAACGATGGTGTTATTCGTGGTGACGCTGAGACGATCGAGGTGTCAACTTCTGCGCATGACTGGCTCATTTGGGGAACCTGCGTTGTCAAGCCGATCCGTGACCGTCAATTGTACAGGATTGGTACTCTAGTGCCTGACCCTCGCTACGAATATACGACTGAACCAGCGCTCTGGCCTCTCGATCGGGTTGCCGAAGAAGGGACGATCGCAACCCCGGAGCATTTTTGCCGAACGCTTATCGACGAGGTGCCACGCAGTCGGTACCTCGCAACCTCAGTTATTTCGACGCCACGTTCATCGCCAGGATCGGGAACATCGGTCAATCCAGCCCACATCGACCGCCATTTTGCCGTCCGGACAACGATGACGAGGCCGAGACAGTATTTGGGAAGACGGACTAGAGGCCACCTAGATTTCGCCAGCGTGCGCTACGCGATCATTTTCTTTTGAATTGTGTCGTCCGGTATGAATGAGGTAGTATGATTGAGTTTCGATAGTTCATAGGTTGACACGGTGAATAAACATTTTACATTGAAAATTATATGCGCGGGTTCGTCCACGTCAATCCCTTCTATCAAAATATTAAAAGAAAAAAAAAGTACGTACGATAGGTAGTATGTTACAACACTTCCCGGAAAACTCTTGCCAACGGTTTTCACCTGCCTGCAACGAGTTAGCGGAAAATTCGGTCCTCGAGTTCAACAACAGGTGAACCAATTCGTGGGACAAGATGCGAACGTGTATGTAACCCCAGAGAAATCCGGAGAGCTGACAAAAGAAACATTTAATCAGTTTTTGGATAAAGTTATACAACCATTGTTTTTTATAATTGATTCATGGAGTGGAAAGAGTGACCCTTCGATGTACGACGAAAGATTCATGGATGGAGATGAAATACCAAGCTGTTCGTTGAAAGTAATCCCTCCGAAGTGTACGCCGCTCTGTCAACCCTCTATCGTATACTCTTACCGACAAATAAAAAAATTTGTCCGAAAACTGCAGAATGGTTTTACGCTCATTGACCAGAAAAGAGATATCACAGCTAGATGCGACGCAATAAAAATCTATTGATTCATAATCAATTGCAGGCGCCAATTCTAGTGAAAATTCTAGTCATGCGTAGTTTGTCTCAAAATTATTGCCAACGCGTGATATCTTCAACAATGTCAACGAGTTTATTTTCTGAGTGAAACTCACAGCAAGAAGTGGGACTGTGGAAAATCTGCCTATGCAAAATGCTCGTGATGTTCGGAACCTCTATGTTTCGAATGTTTTTCTGATCTTTATCATGCAAGGGAATGCACCGAATTACAGCAAAAAGATTGATACAGGAATAAAGTATACGAATTGACAAAAGAATTGATACAACAATAAAATATAATAATTATTGTAAGAATAAATTTAACAATTGATATAAGGATAAGATATAACATTGTATATCTATGTATAAGAATAAGAATAATAAAATTGATATAAGAATTAAATGTAGGAATATGAGAATTTTAAAAGGCTGTAATCCCTGAAAATCCTTCACACGAACATTGTACAATATCATAAATACATAAAACTCATTATGAAATCGAGTTGTGATTTTACAATTATTATTACGCCCTGTATTCTGTAATTCGAGAAGAAACGTTCGTGAAATAATTTTTTACAAACATGGATAGATGAAAAAAAAATATGTACATCAGGTTTTGGACACGGCACGCAAATGCGCGAAGCCAAGACGCTAGCCGCTGCGGTACCGCTTTGGTTGAATTTCGTGTGCGCTAAGAGGCAGGTAAGGAACGTTGAACGTCATTTTCTCGGAAACGGTCGAGTGTTAACGGATAAGCCGAGACACGTGTTCGCTTATTTTGACTCCTCTTCCACTGAGCGAAGTTCCAGGTAAATTGGGTTGTGTACTTCTGGCATTGTCCTCGTCAGGTATTCTTCAAACAGACCTAGGTATGCTTCGCGTGAAATAGACGTCGGTTTGGTTCGCGCAAGTCTTCTTTCAACCCTGGGTGGAGGTCAACTGCTCACTCATTCTAAGCATTTTATTAGCTGTGTCGATTGCTACGTAGAGCGCCCCAGGTATGTGATACACAGATCTCCCCCGATGCCCCAGTATTATAACAATGACGAATGGCCACGAAACGATCTGAGGTGTGGTGTTCAACGGTCTGGAACATTTTGAAATAAGGAAGAAAGAAATATATTTTTCATCCATCTAACACTTGCTCAAGGTCGCAATTACTTATTTTGGTTCCCATAAGTTTGTTAATTTAATTAACCCTCATTTAAATCAATATTTCTGTTTTATGAGCCGTTACGACGACCTCGTCCGTCGTTTCGACGATCGGATTGGTATCGATGGATCGGATGGATCCGACAGAAACGACGGTTCAGGTAGATCCGGGCTCCCATGGGGGGGCGACCGGCGGAAGCGGCAGCTCGCTTTTCGCTGATGTTGGAAAAGTAAGCAGGCACGTGCAGGCCGGTGCATGACCGTACCGGTCTACGACGAAGACGAATAGTGTTGTCCGATAACTTGCAGATTTTGTACGCGAACCGTCGAGGGCTACATGACAGTACCGTGAAAGCAGTCAGGGCAGACTCGTAAGAGAGCCATGAGGTAGTCGTCGCCGAACAATCACAAAAGCTAGATCGCCTAGCAACGGCTACGGATATAATCGTGTGTTAACATCGACGTATACAAGGGGGGGGGGGGGGGGGTTAGTCCCTCCTAGGGACTAGACGCCGTTTTGACGAAAGGAGCACACATTAAGAAATGGACAGTAAGATGGATAAATGAATTGAAGTATCCGCAACGCAACACAGTAAAGGTAATTAGGTATAATAATCTATAATTTTACAAATTCACACGCCGAAAACATAGGCACTGAAAACTCCTCGTCGTGTCGCGTCGGCGGTGGTTCGCGAATCGCGTTCGCGATCAAAGCACCCTCCCGTTCCCGTTTCGCCCCGCAATTACTTTCTTTCTAACCAAGGAACCACGGGTGTCTGTAGGCAGTGTGTCTTTGAAATCATTACGTAATTACTTAACATCGCATAATTACTTATTGTTTTATTGCTACTATTTACTGTACCTAGCAAAAAATTAAGGGGACCGTAAGGATTCAGAAATTTTTCATTATTTTTTGGAAGGCTTTTGTACCTCTGTCAAAAATTGTTGCATCAGAAAAAACGAAACAGGCTTTCAAGACTTGAAAGGACCCCGCAGAATTCTTATGAAAAATGCCGTTTGGCTCAGTTTCCTGTAACTTCGCAATTCGGTAGTTCCCAGCACGTAGATCAAAAGTTCTCATGGGCACAACGCCCTAAATCCACCTCAACCCCTCCAAAACCGCTCGACAGGACATGGGATGGATTCAACTGCGACTAACCAACATCAGTTTACTTCCGTAAGTAAAACTACATCAACCTGGAAAACTACTATCCCAATCGTCATCCTATCCCCATTCGCTGAATCCGAACCCGAGATCGGTTTGCTTGGATCCGTTAACCCTCAAGGTCATATCAAGGTCAAATTCAGAGAATTTATCGGAAAAATTTGAAAAAATTCATAAATATGTAGGTTTTTCGGCTTGCTGAACCACGGATTTTGGTTCAGCGACCTGAAAAACCCAGAGTATACTGGGTTCGGTTGGTGGAAACAAAAGATTTCTTTTGTGTGGCTGTGTGATCAGCGAAATTCATTTAGTGGGCCGTGTTAAGGGTTAGGGGGAGGGGGTAAATGGTCGGAGGGTTGAAGGGCTGGAGATAGTAGTGTTCCAGGTTGATGTGGGTTCGATCACAAAAGTAAAATGATGTTGGTTAGCCGATAACCCAATACTTGAATCCATCTCATGCCCTTCAGGGCGGTTTTTGATTGGGTTGGGGTGGAGTGGGTTTAGGGCGTTGTGCCCATTGGAACTTTTTATCTACGTGCTGAGAACTATCGAATTCCGAAGAAATAGAAAAATTAGCCGAAAGCCATTTTCCATAAGAATTCTGCGGGGTCCGAATTTTACCAGTAAACATTTTTTCAAGCTATACACTTGGCGCGAGCATTAGAAATAGTGCGAGTCAAATATTTTCTATGGCCTCGTCTTTTTCAAAATCGTCCACAGACTGAACAATTAATTTATGTGCTTGATCAATACCAGGGCCATGTAGCCTGATCTTTTAGCTTCACAACGGTTGCTTTTGCACTTCTGTACGACCCTTTGTCGCCGAGATAGCGGAATTTAAAGAAAGAACAAGCTTTCTTCTCGTGAATCAATGATCGCACAGCGAGTTGAAAGTTGGTTTCGGAAACTTGATAGAATTCTCTACGAGTCGCTTTCAGTATTTTGGTGAAAACCGTTTTTAACAAGTGTAATGATGAATTGAAAAAGTTTTAAAAAATGACCTTAGTTGCCGTTTTGGAAAATCCATGGTAACCTTGCGAATAATGTGAAAATGTTCTATGTTTCGAGGTGTTTTCTGATTTCTGTGCGTGCGTGTGTGCGTGTGTCTGCCCTGTAAACGGTAAATAACGGGTAATACCACTCCCGCCCCGAATCATTGCACTCAACCTATCCGTCATATTTAGGGCAGATTGAGTCCATCACACGCGCAAAATTTAAGGTATGAGTTTGGAGTCATCCAATACCCCGGAAGTGACGAGCTGTGGAGTTTCATGTCCTTGAAGAAATCGGCACACAAAAACCCACATGCATAACAAGTGCGCGCACATGCACCCGAAACGTGAATCCGACCATGTAACTTCCACGCGGTACGTTTTGGGTAATGCTATTGCTGGCGGTGAGAAATTGATTGCGATTTTTTCAAAATTTTGAATCTCTTGCTCCGAAATTTGATGGGTAATTGAAGATGAATTGTCGGATGGTAGCCAAAAAAATTCTTCCTCATCTAAATCATCATTAATTAATCCTTGGGGAGCAATAAAACTCCTCGTTCAATTCTTCATAAAAGTTTTACACTTCGGGTAGAAATAACGGTTCAGCTGAGAAATTTCAAATAGTGGGGGGTCCTTGGATATGCATTGAACTTAGAAAACACGTGGAAACATAAACCATTTTCCCAATATTCGGAAGCTGTAGGTGAATTTTCCAAAACGGCAAATAAGGTCATTTTTTTGTACTTCTTCAATTCAATATTAAGCTTGTTAGATTGTTTCGTCCAAAATACTGTAAGCGACTTGTAGAGCATTCAATCAAGTTTCCGAAATCCACCACAACTCGCTGTGCGATTACTAGTTCTTGAGATATTGATGATTGAAGAAGAAAGCTAATTTTTTTCATTAAATGCCGATGTCTTGGCGACAAAAGGTCGTACAGAGATGCTAAAGCAACTGTTGGGAAGCTGAAATATCAGGTTACATGGCCCATTGACCAAGCACAAAAACAAATTTAGTCTGTGGACGATTTTGAAAACGACAAAACCTTAGAAAATATTTGGCCCGCGCTATTTATTATGCTCGCACCGAGTTTATAGCTTGAAAAAATGTTTACTGGTAAGATTCGTAAACTAGAAATTTCAAACCTTGGAACCCTGTTTCGTTTTTTCTGATGCGATCATTTTTGACGGAGGTACAGCCTTTCAAAAAGTAATAAAAAAATTCTGAATCCTCACTGTTCACTTAATTTTTTGTTAGGTATAGTAGACAGTAAAAATAAAACAATAAGTAATTATGCGGTATTAGGTAACTACGTAATGATTTCAAAGACAGACCGCCTACAGTCACGCGAGGTTACCCGGTTTGAAAGAAAGTAATTGCGTGGCGGATCGGGAGTGGGAGGATGCTTTGGTCGCGCACGCGATTGGTGAACCGCCGTCGACGCGACACGACGAGGAGTTCCCAGCGAATATGTTTTCGGCGGATGAATGTGAAAAATTGTAGATTAATATACCTAACAACCTTTACCGTGTTGCGTTACGGATATTTCAATTCACTTATCCATCTTACTGTCTATTTCTTAATGTGCGCTTCTTTCGTAAAAAAGACATCGAGTCCCAAGAGCGGGGTTCACCCCCCCCCCCCCCGCGCGTTGGCATTTACGTAGATGACTACGTTCGCTTGCTTGAAAATTAACGAACGTTACTGGAACATAGTATGTATCAATGTGCATGCAACTATGTACCTTGGAATATCAAGCGGTCACCATCAAATTTTCTCGGAAACCAAGGTTTATTGAAAAAAATGCAGTTAACGCAATACTCAGAAGGGTCCCCCCCTCAACAAACCGGAGATCTATCAAAATCCGTTTGTAACAGGTTTCGGGGATCCCCGTGTTAATTTTTGATCGTTGCAACCGTTTCGCGTTCTGGAATTGGGATTTTTAGCATAACATACCATCAGGTCAGGGAAAATATGCATTGCTCTTTCCTAACATCCTCTCGCAACCGCGGGCGCACGACACCAAGGTTCAAAGACGTCGATGTCCAACGTTTGATTGCATTAGCATCACCGCTTTCGTTTTTGTAAGTAAATCGCAATTTCCGTTTTGCAGTTTCAAAACTATCATCGCTGCCGGGTTTAAATTTTTCGGCCTGCCGACGTGAACACATTATTGGAGAATATCCATTATGCTGGAAAAATGTAGAATTAAATATTTTGTATCATTCAATTCTTGTTTACGTGCTTTGAGTGCGATAACGCTGGACTGTTAACGTTGAACCTCTGTCATATCAACTAGACGTATAGAAAATGATTCCAGCTTTTCATGTGCTATAAACAGTGTCTACATATTCGCCTTGGAATATATTTCGTCTCGTCTGGAAAGAAGTTCCGCGAATTAAACAACAAAACGTCGTATAATTACATTTTCCAGAACAGGGTCGGAAATTAAGACAGACATGACATGACATCATTATGATTATCGATCGAAATATACGATAATAAATAAGAAATTCACCAGAGTGTATAAGTCGCCAACGCGCTCAACCAACTTACGCAATTCAATGTAGAGATAAATAACCTACCCGTTCCCCATTTTCACATATTTCTCACATCTATGTTACCATAAGCCCAAATTCCATGGACGCTAGAATTTGGAACAAATAACACGTTACGTTGTCAAATGTCGGACCTTGGATCAAAATCTTACTAAATTACAGAATAATGGAGTCTACAGCGTGATATGCATAAAAATATTATTATCATCATAAATGGGAAACGAGATTTGTGTCGCAGGTTCGCAGGGTACGTGTTTACTCTCCCAGTTGGAATATTGCTACACAGATTCTTTCAACTTTGAATTACTCTTGAAACAGAGCTCTTTCAAAAAAATAAATAATAAACGATAATGCTTCAGTATAAAATAACATTACAGTAATGATTATGATCTAAGCAGAAGAGCATAAGCAAGAAATACTGCAGGCTTGCATACAATTACAAAATCATAGATGAGTTTGCGTTACTCGGCCGCTGTTTCAAGTCTTATTGAATGCCGAGAGACAAAATTTTAATGCTGCCCTAATTATTGAAAGTGGCGCATTGGAGAACATATCTTTGACGGTTTTTAGTCCAAATCATTCTGTAAACCATATGATGTTGTGTTATTTCGCACTACATATGGAAATTGTGTTGGTACATTTGAACACGGAATTATAATAATACATGAGAAGTTCCGTGTATTTTAGTTCAGTGTGACTGTTAAACAGGGTTCTAAAATACACGGTTGTAAAATAGTCATGCAGCCTCGGAGGCTGCTGTAACTAACAATTACATTATTATTATTCTGAGAATACATCAGACCTTATTTAAAATATTCATTTTTCCAGCTGGACGGTGGTGGAATCTTTGAAATTGCAGACTTTTGGAACTATGATTATTCGAGACAGCTACCAATAACAGTTCTCATAGCATCTGTTTGAAAATAGTTAATACTAGTGCGATATGTCGAGATTCGCTCGACGATGCCATTTTAAATGCACTATGTTGTTGAGATACAATAGTATCAGCGGGATTTGGTATAATTTTATGATTTAAAGTCGTGGGAGTATTAATTTTGATCGTGGTTCGACCTTTACGGTTCGTTACGTGTTCGCCTTGCCTCATGCTTTCTTTCACAGCATACAAAGAAGACATAAAAGAGGAACATTTCCACCTTCGCACAATGTATCTGAGCAATGAGATTGGATGCTACCGTTTTTTTCTCATACCTTTGCGATACCCTTTGCCAAACCACCCCGGATTTTTCGCCGAAGCTATCGGGGTTGTTGTGTCTAAGGCTAACGATTCGCTTTCTTGAATTGTTTCCAAATTGGAATCAAGTTCCGGTTCTGGGTTTTCAGTTGAGACCAGCTCAGGTGTTACTGGATCATCGCCATCACGTTGATAAAAAAGACAGGTCAATGATCCTTCGCTTTCCATACAAAATGAACACGCTGGTTTGGGTTTTGGCGTTTCAACAACGAGAGGGGGTACTTGTATGAATGGATAATAAAAAATCGGGCTTGATTGAGGATAAATGTACATAGGAGGGAACGGTAATCCCATAGAGAGAAATGGCAAGGCGGTGAAAAATGGTGCACGATAACCCGTCAAAGGCTCGTTTATCGTGATTGGTGAACCGCAGTCTTCTTCAATTTTTGGCACAGTTTCCTCGGATTTTCGATTTTTCGAAAAATTATTCGAATCGTTTTCGACAATGGAAGGTTCTTCCAGGCATGGTTGTGATGTTGTGGATTGTTCACTGGCTTGTAGTCTTATCGCGTGGTGAAAAATTGGATCTCTGGCCCTGTTATATGGGGGTATTTCCAATCCCAGGTGAGACAGTACCTTTTTCATGACCTCGTCGCAACGTCCATTTATCTTTAACACAGCGTTTTCATCTTTTGGTGTCCACTGTAAATTGACGATATATAACGCGGGGCGTTTGTGAACAGGTCTGTCCATTTGCCAGAGCCATGGATACTTCTTCAAAACTTTCAAACTCGAACCCAGACATAGAATAATGTCCGCTTGTTTGGCAGCTCGACTCGCCCCGTTCCAGTTGATTGGCCATGGTAAATTACCTCTTTCTCCAAAATGTACGATAGAATCCTGCAGCATGGAATTACATTTGTGGCACGTTCTACCAGTTGCATGAGAATACCTTGCTGTCTTTTCAGTTACGTCGAAAAGCCTCCAGTACTCTCGATATGGTTTACAAGTTCGACAAACTTCAATATACATATCTCCGTGTACTTCGGACAATAGCGTTCGAGGGATGCCACTCCGTAAATGTAATCCGTCACAATTTTGGGACACAATGTGTTTCAATACTCGTGCCTTGTAAAGCACGTAAAGAGCCATGTGTGTCAAGGTGGGTTCTGCTTGGCTAAGATCGTGGTTTCTGTATAAAATAATTTAAAATTTCTTAAACGTTAATTTATATAAAGACTTCAATTGATCAATCTCATGCTAATGAAACTAGCTCTGCTTTAGCAAGTGAAAAAAACGTAAGTTAAACTGGTGTAACGTTTGAACGTGGTACAATCTTTGATCTAAACAAATTGAAAGAAACTGAAAATTCTAATTATTTTCATTATACTATAGAAGTTTATTTTGTGAATCCATTAGATGTTGACTAATACAATAGCTTATTGTGATCCATTTCAGTATTTGCGACATTTAATTTGCAACTAATAATTTACATAGAGTGAATAATTCAGCACTACAATGTTCCACTAGAAAGTATAAGGCATCAATTTGGTAAACTTCAAAAAATTCCGAAGGTTTGTCATGCAATGTATAGTATAACTGTGAAACAACTACACTGCAAAACTATATCTGCGACTCAAATAGATAAGATTGGATGTCCGATTGAAATCATAAAATGATAAAGAAACGGTAATGAACATAACTTTTGCTAATACCCTGGATTATATACAACTACAGAACTATCCTTTCGGATATTCAGGTGGATTTCTTATTCTAGGATATCATCTATATTCAAATGAATACACGAAACAACAAGGATTAAATACATACTCACCCAATATCTTTCCCCTGCTGCATTCTAGTCCAAACACCATTCGTTCCTCTGTAATCTGGAATCGAAGCTGCCGTGCTAATCCCAGCTCCAGTGTAAACGGCCAGTGATGTGGCTCGGCTAAGCGCGGCTGCCAATCGCATACATTTTTCTTCCAATATTTCTGAAGCATCTTCGACTTCTTCCAGTCTCGCTTTTACTTTATCTCTCTTCTCTTGTCTAGGAGAGGTAGTTACAGAAAGGAGCATAAATCATAGGTACCAATAATAACGACAACTGGCAGATGTAAAACGTAACGCAAGAATTGACAGTTTTGTCATGTTTGAATTGTAACCAAATCGATTAGGCAAAAGGTATGCCGGTACTTGCTGTCAACAAATTGACGGCTTGACAGATGAAATTAATATCGTTACTTTTACATACAAAATGGCCATACCTGAGGTTAACCTCTTTGACTACGTCTCCGCATGAAAGTAAGATTTCTCTTTCCTCGGCGGTACGATCCCCTTCAGACTTTTGCAGTATCGCCGCGACCTGCAAAGTCCGAAAACGGCGGTTGAAACGATTTGTTTACACTATTATTTAGATGGCCAATCAAATGCGAGTGACATCTCTGAGCGGACATGTATTACAAAACGGGATGTAAAAATACCCCCCTCGAAAACGGAAGCGTCGCGGCAGAAAAAATGTTGGTCAAACGTATTTCTACCTTTTTGAAAGTTGCGATTCGCTCGTCTTTGACTCGAAATGATTTAAAAGTAGTGGAACGTCTTCTTGACAGACATTTCTCCGTGCCACCGTCCTCCATTTTTAATCAAGGTATAATCAGGCAGAATTGCGCATGACCACGCATGACAAACAACGAACAACAACACAAAATCCATTTTTTTCCGGGAAATTAATTTTTGTTCACGGCTTTCACGCTCAGTCGAACTTGTCCGCGATAAAAAAGTAATTATGAAAAACGTGTATAGTATTGAAGCCATCAGTTCGTATTGTCAGTTATGCCGGGATTGGAAGAAAGTTTTTGCTTTCACTCTAGTCTGTCTGCGCGAGGCCCAATGTCCGATGGGATCGCCTCCGAGCAAGTGAAAAAATTCTTTTTCACATCTCGAAGGAGTTTGGACGGAGATCAGGACGACGAATCCCTGGAGATTCATATCCCCGAGGTGAGTGGTCATTGTTTTAATATCTATTTCTCAAAGTACAGCTTCAATTTGTCCAATAACCGTGTGCTACCGGTATTACGCGCGGTATTTTCGGTCAACGGCTCGGCGATCCTGTTTCGGTTTCCTTCACAATTTTCCATCATATATTCTGCGGAATATCACGTTGTTCACCGTCATTATGAACGATTTCCAGATTGTTTATAATATCAGTGGTTCGCGAGTCGTTTAGCTTCCAGATTTTTTCAATCTGATTCTCAGATTCGCGATCGTAGCATATTAAACCTAACCTCGAAAAAATTCATGAATATTTTCACCGAGCTACGCAGTTGATGTACGATTTCTGAAATATGAACTGCATGACAGTCTTACCTATTCATATTCTTGTTTCCATTTCGACCTCATCGCAGACTTTCTGGTTTCAGCTTCTTCAAGCGAGCTATAGCTCGTACACTTGGCCCTCAGCTCCAGTGCTTGCTTGGTTTCTTTGGGAACATCGACGAGATCTGGCTGGCAAAAGAGTATTGGAACTTGGATCAGGTACAGCCCTTCCTGGTATTGTAGCTAGCAAGTGTGGTGCAGTTGTTACGCTTAGCGATTCGGCTAGCCTGCCTAAAAGTTTGCAACACATAAGACGTAGTTGCGAACTCAACGGAGTTTTATCTCAAGTGAGAGTCATCGGTGTTACTTGGGGCCTATTTTTATCCGGCTTATTTACCATCGGCCCACTAGATTTGATTCTGGGAGCAGATTGTTTTTATGAACCCACAGTTTTCGAAGATATTGTCGTCACTGTTGCCTTTCTATTGGAAAGAAATTCCAACGCGAGGTTCTTGTGTACGTATCAAGAACGCAGCGCCGATTGGTCGATCGAACATTTACTCAACAAGTGGGGTCTCACTTGCACGCATATTCCTCTCACGGATCTTGACTCCAACTCTGGTATTAATATTCAAGAGTTGATGCAACATCATACGATTCACCTACTCGATATACGAAGGGCATCCTAGTTCCCAAAAATTGACATGGCAACCAAAATTGCGGCACTTGGTCACAAACTTTACATTGGTAACTTGCCTTGGACAATAGCTAACCGACAGTTGAAAGAATACTTCTCTCAATTTGGTCACGTCCTCATGGCAAACGTTGTATTCAATAAAGACACTGGACTAAGCAGAGGATTCGGATTTATCATATTTGCAAATGAAAGTGCGATGACAGCAGTGAATAATAAGACACGACATATGTTAGAAGGAAATATGTTGAATATCAATTCAGTTAATGCTGATGAAGACACAGAATAAGTGACGAAAATTGACTGTCAAGTAGAGAAGTAACAATCTTGGGTGAAAATTTATAATATTGTATAGTAATATGGCCGATACCGACAATCACGATGAATCCGATCTGGGCAAAATGTTTGATAGAGCTGCTAACCGATTGCAATCAATGGCATCAGAATTAGATTCCGGACAACTTCTTGGCTTTTATGGACTTTACAAGCAGGCAACAGTGGGTCCTTGCACCGCAACAAGGCCTTGTTGGTATCAAACTCAGGCAAAACATAAATGGGAAGCTTGGAATGCTTTGGGTGATATGAGCAAAGAAGTTGCCATGGGAAGTTACATCAGAGCTGTAGGTAAGTTAGATCCCATGTGGGAAAAAGATGACAGATCAGGATCGCAAGTTTGGGTTGCTGTCAGCCGATTACCCAACACAGATGTAGAACTTCGGGACATAGATAAAACGTTACTGGATTGGGTTAAAGATGGCGACGAACTGAAAGTCAAAGAAATCATATGTACAGATCAAAAATCTGTGAATACCACTGATGAAAGTGGTATGTTACCGATACATTGGGCCGCCGACCGGGGATATGTACCAATGATAAAATGCCTAGCAGAAAATGGTGCTGAAATCAATGCTAAAGATGAAGAGGGGCAAACTCCTTTGCATTATGCTGCTTCCTGTGGACACGCGGATGCGGTCAAATATTTGTTATTAATAGGTGCCCTATGTATAAAGGACAACGACGGTAGGATGCCTAAAGATGTGGCAGATGATCAAATAGCAGCATTACTTTGATACTGATGTAGTCGTCATCCTTGTATACTGTATGTCCGAATCCCATTTGAATAAATGATACAAAATCATCATGTTTTCACTATAACTCGTAACGTTCATCCATTGCGAATTCTGTAGAAATGTATCTCATCAAAAAATATAATACCAATATAGAAATAAATCTGCATCGAGTAGAGAAACACTTTATTTATATATAAATAAATCCTCTCATTCTCCAATATACTCACAGCCGAAGCTTTATTTTCGCAAAATGTATGCTTCGTCATCGATAATTATCTTATATTGAGACAGTAAGACCAAGCGATATATATGCATTAAAATAAGATGCTCTAATAGTTCCAAATTTCCACGGATTAAAAAGACAAAGTGTTAAGCACTTTTTCGCGCAATATTTTTTCAATGTCAGCTTTGGACTATCTGAGAGTTTATTGTCAGTTAAAATTCTCACGTTCATGTTATTCCAAAGTTGAAATGCTGGCTATCGCCTAATCTTCTGAAACGGCATCATTTGCAAAGTATGGCCTTGAATTGCACTGTACAACAATAAAGTGATACTGATTTAGACTAAACAATCTGATATTTCTGTTGAAGAAGAGAATTTTCTTTTAAATTTATAGGAATAAGCATTCGGGAAAGGCTGAATGCAGTTTTCTTTTCAAGATCTACGAGACGCATACGTAATCAGTCAATAATTAATCATTGCAGACAAAATGACTAAAGCAATTTGTGTATAAGATTACAAATTACATACTAAAATTATGTCATTTTATTATTGTGTTGGTTAAAGGATATGTAAAATATATTATTCCTCAAATTCAATAATAAGATTACAAATCATATTAATTGTAAGATGAACATCTACCGAATGCGTACTTACTGCTCGTTTTAGTTCGGATCAGTCGTTTGCGCATTTCAGATTTTCAATGTTATGTTTGTTCACTATTGACGCAAATTAAAAAATTTATAAATACATTCCATTTTCTACCATGCGCGCGCGCGTGTGTGTGTGCGTTATGTTCACGTGTTTGAACAATTTCTGATTAAGGTAATTGTCGCGCGACAATGTTGTCAAAAGTTTTCGATCATGTGCGCGGTAACAGTGGGTAAGCTGGTAGCAAAACAAGCCATAATTTTTCCATCATTGGTCGAACTTGGCCTTGTTATATCCCCACAATGAGATGGAGAGCATTTTTTTTCAATTTATCATAAAAAATCATCGATTTGCAGTTAGTTTTTGGATAGTTTCTGAATGCTAGATTTTTTTATTAAAATCGATAAACTGCTACAAACACGACATAAATAGACACTCCATCACTCTCCACGTTAATGATCCGAACTTTAATTACGTTTATCTCAAGTTAGAGATGGTCAATCAACTTCAAATTTTAATGACTGGTGCGTTTCAATATCCGTAATAAATTTACAAAAATTAAAAAATTTCTGACACTATGCTCCTGGCACGACAACTACCTTAAGTACAAAGAATTTGGCAAAATTCTAAGATGCGACATGATCAATATTTATAGTATGACATCAGTTAGTACAACTGACAATACAATGAAGATACTGTATAATTAATACTCGCATAGCTTTTTATTTATATAGCTGGAAATAATTTTTTCCGCAAAATATTCCATCGAAACTGTATCACATATTATTTGTATTGAATTATGATTGAAGTAAATGACTTCCAGTGATTAATGCGGATCGATTTGATGAAAATGTTGACCAACTCAATGTCTATCTCTAAGTCTATCTCAATCTCAAATAACATGTCGCTTCGGGTCTTTTCCTTATGACTGATTTGATGATCTTGTTAGGAAGTTACTTATCTGGTACATTCCAATCGATACGTTAATATGCTATATTATATTGCTTGTCTGTTGGTTGGATGACCAAATTTCTTGTTACAAATTCGCGACAATAATGTCTCGTGACAGAGAAAGCATTACAAACGTCGTTCGTAACTAATACTAAAATGTTGACCCCTTGACATAATAAAAACAAGGAATGAATAATGTTTTTTTAAAATGAATTTTGACATCGTGAAAAAATACACTAGTCTATGATTGTATGGCCTGATTCAATATTTCAAATCGTTCGACAGCAACTGTCAACAACATTAGCCCCAAATCCTATGATACGTAATAAATCATCGATTCCCTGGCACCTGTTAATCGTTATGATCGTTACTCCACCTTTTCTGAGCGTAATATAAAAATAATGATGGAAAACTAAATGACATATCATTAAACAATTTTTTAAATCGCTTGTTCCGAATTCCTGTGGAAAAATAAAAAGGTATGACCAGTATACATATCAATAATTAATCCGAATTTCTCAATATTTCGGTCGTCTTGGGTAATCCAGAATGGAGACACAATATGATTCGACTGGGAGCAACTGATTATCCGTTTGCAACATCTGGTGATACGGGATAGATATAAGGATGGGATTGTCGTTGCTTTGGTATCATATCAAAATAATTGGATAGTAATAGACGTGGTATTTGCAATATAGATTCCAACGACTGAACCAAAAAATTAATTTGTACAGATATAACCAAAGGTATGGAGTGGCATTTAAAGCTGGCTGTTGTTTGCAGAAATATAGAAATAAGTTTTAATGGGTTTCAAGGCTAAATTGATCTGTATCTTAATTTCAACCTGTAGTATTATCTTATCAAATTATATTTCCTAGTGATATAATTCTTTCAAAATAACTAGAGGTTGGTACTTTCGTGTTCGGACTTAGGTCTGGTAGTAGGAGGTGGTGGGGGTGGTGGTTGTGGTCGTGGAGGTCGTTGATAAAATCGTGGCGAAGGGGGCGGCGGTTGATGCAGTGATTTGGAAACAATCACTGTCTCAGTTTGGGTTTGAACGTCGATTATATTACCTTCCGATCGCGTTCGAGTGTGGCATTTCAGTTGTTCCGGAATATCAGGTCGGGGAGGTTTTTCAGGTCGATGTTCGACGGGCAATGACATAGAAGCTGGTCGACTACCAACACTTGGACTTCTTTGAAGGTTAGAGTTGGTATTGGGTTCACCGGAATGTTGATCACCTCCACAATTTCCACGGACCTGGATTATACTGACTTGTTGTTTGTCCACAGAATACATATGTGCTCGTTCCAACGTTAGCAGCTGTAAAAAGTAACAATAGAAATGATTTTTTTACTCCTGATATTCCTTAAAAATTAATCGAAAGCACATTTCCCAATAGCCTGTTATTGCAGTATCCTAGAAAAAGCGTCCCATTTAAGTTGGCACAGTCGAATATGTTGAGAACAATGAATTTTAGAGAAAAACGTTTGAATATAGTTTGAAAACGTTTGAATGTAATATCGTACTTTTCATTCAATGGAGGTTGGCAAGGTCATTGGGAGGACAATATTGTTTTTTTAAAATAGAACTGCGTACGTTTTACCACAGATTCAATTTTTTCAAGATATTTTAAAGTTAGTAAAATACGAAGATTTGGTTACCTACATATGTGTTTATGTTCCGAATGTTCCATATCTACATATGTTCCAGCATCTACAATGTCTGGATTGGCAAAGGCAGACATGTACAGTCTCCTGCTAGGTCACCAGATCTCACAAGTTTTGATATTTTTCTATACCACTATCTCAAAGAAAACGTATAGAGCGCCATACCAACCACTTCAGAGCGTAATATGACAAAGCGAAGCAGAAATGCTTGTAAAGTCATTGACAGACTAATTTTACTATGCTGTAACGTATCATTTATAAAACGAATTGAAAAGTGTATTAAAGTTATGAGCATTATTTTAAAAATCTATTGAAATGTTTTTCTTTGTAATTTATTGTCGTATTGAATACCTATCATCAATTCCAAGATATCTTGATAAAATGGATGTATAAGCAATATTTGGGATAAAAGATTTTCATTTTTTGTTGTTGTTGTGAAATGCGGATCTGTGAGAATAAGTTTCACGTTCACATTTAAAACATCAAAGTTGACCTCCGCATGAGTTTTCAAACCTCCACTGAGTGAAAAGTACGATATCACATTGTTCACCACCTTCAAATAATGAAACTTTTATTACAAACATTTCTCTAAAATTCATTATTCTGAAGATATTCGACTATGCCAACTTAAATGGAACACCCTGTATACGGAGATCAATCATTTCTGTTTTTGGTTACACTGATGTTCTAACAAATTAATCTCATACTCACTCAAGCATTTTTTTTCAAATGGCTTCCAATATCAGATAATTAGAAGCGTAGTTTTTAAATCTGCTTGAAAATGGACGCTCACCAATTCACTAGATCTACTCTATCGCAAATTTACACTGTTGTCGTTCCTCAAACAGAACTAATGTAAAATTGTACACGTCTTATGCGTAGAGGAATGGAGATGAAATGAATTCCGGCTATTGATAGTGAGTAAATGGTGAAATCGTTCTCCTTGAGTTGAAAAAGGAGTTCATTCCTTCAAAATTATACGTGCAGCTTAGATTTGCTAATTTAACGTCTACAAAGTGAGGTGCATCCTCATGTGAACAGTTATGATTGTGCAATAACAGCCTCCGAGTCTGATGATGAGCGATTTTGCATACTTAGCAAACGTCTCGGACTAGTTTTCTAAATGCTCCCAATTGTTTGACTCTCGACAATATTAACATTCTTCTATTTTTAATTTTATTGTCAATTTAAATCTACTCAGTCGTGTCCAGTGGACTTGAGTTAGTGATAACAGATTTCTAGTCTCAGAGAGCTGTTCACTATTCTGCAAACGGCTGCCTATTTCGAACATGCTTATTAACTTTAGGGATCATTTCAGAATTTTCTAGAACGCGTATAAATAATTTCCGGAATTGATCATTTGATAATTTTATTGGTGTCATTTACAAATTGAAAAAATTATCGATAGAACATATTTTACTACATGACTACATATGTTCAAGAACTTTTTTAGATTTGGATATAAGATTTCAACCAATTCGAAAACATAGTTAACCACGCATATGAAATGTATATTAGTTGATGGCAGTTGGAGAGAAATATTTTTGTACAGTCTCGTATTTATGTTAAAGAAACAATTATTTGTTATCACTCGAACGAGAACATCGCGCTTATGTTCTTTCAATGCAGTTTATAGTTATTGTAAAAATTGTAAGATATTATCGTTTCAAATTACTTTGGAAAATTTCGTTTGGCCGTTACTTACACCAGATTCGGTATCCAAATTCTCAGAACTTCGACGATGCGTTGGTCTAATGAGACTCGACGGTCGTACCAGGCCAGCTGGACGTTCTGGAATAGCTGGCTTAACGCTCCTGTCAACACTGCTCACCATTATAGACGTTATATTGTTGTCCTCGGATCTTGATCGCAATTCCACAGCATTGTCTGCAGCGATTAAGTAAAAATCTAGTGAACTTCGTTGTAGATGTGCATTTTCTTCACGTTCAAAATTAATATTCAAATATGGTGTACGATGAGTCGTCTGTTTCGAAAATTGAAAGCATCGACATATGAAACACAGTATAATGCTTCGACTAACCTGAAGCTGACTGAGAGACAGTCGGTAATGCTCTTGGAGCTGCTACAGGCAATTTTCGCCTTTCAAGAGTTGACGGTAATGGTTTTTCAGCGGGTACAGGTTTAAGTTTGGTAATTGTATTTTCGCTATGTTCAAGCTCTAAATTGGATCGACTTTGAATGTTTTCCATCTCTTTGTTCTGTAACCTTTCAAATCCGATTGCAGCAAGGTGTTTGATTTCCTGATTATTGACGTGATCCGAGTTTTTCATTTTTGTCATATCATTCGGCAGTAATTTCGAATCCACTCGTTTTTCCTGAGCATCTACTTTTGGAATACCTGCTTTGCTCATTATTTCGCATCCCAATGGTTTGACGTCAGTTTCTGGATGCTTATCAATTTTTTCAGTCTTGTTTTCTTGATGCGCCGTCGGTAGTTCTGTATTGGCATCGGGTTTCTGAGATTTATATGTAGCTCTATTAAATGTAGTCGTAGCAACTGGTCTCGGCGGTTTGTCAGGTGTTGCCGGTAATTTTTCATCAATTTTCTTATCATGTTTTTCCGGTGTACCACTGGGTGGTGTTGGTGCAGGTTTATTTTTTCTACGAGTTGCAGGTTTTGGGCTTCCTTGTGGCGGACTTCCACCATGATCGCTGAGACTACTGTTCGAAACAGCTCTCCGCATACCTATACCCTGAGTCTCAGAATCGTTCAGATAGCTCACGTCCAAATCGTGATCAAAATCAATTTCTCCTGGGAAAAACCACTCGGCATACGTGATCAGCTGGTCTACAATAAGACTAGAGTTGTTTGCTGTGCTCATGTTCATTCTGAAACAATCATGTCAAAAATTATGTATCATCAAACCTCGTAAATTCGCCTTGAAATCATCAACCGTCACAGCTTACACCATCGTTTCAGCACCTTCCTTTGGGCTCCAAATCAAATTTGGGGCTATTACAATTGCTATATTCTGTGGTGTCATTTTATTAACGTCTTGGTTTTTAGTAAGCACAGCCAAAAACTTGATGAGAAATCTCAAATTTTCGAGATTTGCTGGAGGCAGTTTATGTAACACCTCCCAGAGAGCTCGTAGTCTCGCGTCTTTTTGAGTAATTTTTGCAGCTGCCATCCACTCTGGATATAACCTTAATAAAAATTCCGTGTCATTATGTGACCCCTGTATTTTAGTAACATAGGATATTGATTATGCTGTATATCTATTTGATTGAATGTAGTTAGTTGATGTCAGCAGTTGAATCAGCAGTCACAGCTGAGGTCAAATGAATTGGATGTTTAACTCAACCAACAAGCCCAATAAAGGTTTCATTGTACGACACGTATCGTGAAGTCTAAATCGTTTTAACGGCCAGGTTAATGATCTGACCAAATAAAGATGATCTCTTTCAAGTTTAGAAGCTACGTATCTGTCGACTCGTTGCTTCTAGTTTGTTCGAATGAATTCGAATTATAAATCCTTAAATAGGTACAAATCGCCAGTCGGTACAACTGCATGCCTTAAAATGCAATCAAACGTTCGTTATTTTTTTGTGCTCGCAAATCGTGCGAGTTGTACGCTCAGGACCTGGAAATATCTCTTAGTCACCAAGGTGAGTCGCTTGTATTCAGTCCATCTTTGAAATGGTTTATGTATCTATGTTTAGGTAGACGCTAATGGCCCGGAGATGACATATGTGCAACTTAAAGCATGTACTCACTTATAGGTAAGCAACGGTTCTTTCAGTTCTCTCAAATATGATTTCAGTGCACCAGCGACTACATGAGGGTCCTTGTACTCGAGCGTGGTAGGTAGGGTCAGACAACAAGCATCAAAACTCAGCTTGATTCTTCGTAGTTTTGAGGAACTTGCAGCAATTCGAAAGAGACCTTCTTCTTCCATACCCAGCCTGAGAAGCGCGGAAACACATAACTGTATGGGTAGTGCTATTTTTCTATTAGTCACTCGCAAATGTTCATCCAGAGAGAAACCATAAACCGGCTTCGTTTCATTATCATCTGTAAAAATTAAAAATCAGATGAATCAGTCAAGTTAATGTATCTTCGCAGATGCACCCAATAAAAAAAATTACTTATGTAGCTCTCCAATCCAGGAATTATATCCTCCAAGCAATGTAAGGCACTTTCATGGTAAGCACGTTGCAATTTTATGTACTGAATAATTGTTTGAGCTAGTTCTGTTTCTCTTGACATTAATTGGAACATTTCCGCTGCCAATTGATCTCGACACTGTTCCACCTTACCTTCTGCTTCTTCCAATTCCTCTCGCAAGCTATCTACTTTTGTAGCTGCAGCACCTAAGAAACCAGTTGTATTCGAGATTAAATCAAATCCAATGAGTACCCGTAATCATCCATTATCTATCCAACAATTGTCAGTTTTCAAGATACTCACTTCCAGCACTGTGTTTACTAGCTTGTTGATGACGAGTTCTCGTGCTGTCCATATCTAATGTCAATTTAGCCAAGTTTCGTTTGTGCTTCATTATATTGGGAATATCAGTTTCCAGGATATGTTGAAGACGGTTCGCTACCAATTGTTCTACTTTGGATTCATGATCTACAGCTTCTAAAGCCAGTGATATTTGTACGTTTCCGCATTCTGCCAACACAAATCCAAGTAGGCCTTCGTCGAATCCATTTTCTAACATCGTCTGACCCAAAACATATTCGGGACATTTTTTCTATAAAATAACATGGATATAAGAAATGGAAGATTATTAATTTTCGTTGAAGAATCAGATAATTTCGCATATGAAAAAAATATATATCTTGCAAAATTTATGGAAAAAAGGATATTATCAAGGTGGATAACAAGTAATTTTAATAATTTTTTATCACTAAGAACTACTGGAAAGTCTTTCAAATGTGACGTTTACAAAAACATCTGAAGATTAGTATAAAACACAATATCAGCATAGCATATGATTCATTCATCATGATTTCTCACTCCAGCTAATTTTCGTTGTAATTACTTTTCTATTACTAAATTTCACTGTTTATGAAATGAAGAAGAGTCAATATAGCAAAACAATAACAATCATGAAGGATCAGGGTTGTTACGATTTTTTGGCCACGAGATTCCATGACTTTTCCAGGTTTTCCAGGAATAAAATGATTATTTTCCAGGGTTATTTCAGAACTAATAATAGTAATGAAATTTGAAACTTACACAATATTAAAAATAAAATAATGAAGGTGAAACACGTTTGCACGTGTGGACATGCGAACATGCTGAATAGAACCATGATCAAAGGAACGAGGAATCACAGGCGGAATTACGAGAAAAGTCATTTCTATCGGTGACAAAGAAAAGCTCTGTGAATTTTTTACAGAAATAACAATTTTCCCGGTTATTCACGAAATTTCATAACTTTTCCAGTATAAATAAAATTTCCTGACTATTGCAAGTTTCCAGATTTCCCAGGTCGCGTAATAACCCTGAGGATATAAATTTTGGTCACTTGTGGTTATCATGAATGCCTTTATGGAAGCTTGGAATGTCATTTAAAAATACATTTATTGTTCAATGTTTACTTTTGAGCCATCTTTTCCATTGCCAATGAGATAAAATTATTACAGATACTTTCGGAAACCCGAGAACAATAACATTTCTGGTTTATGGCTGCAATTAATCAGTAGTAAAAAAAGTATGTGAAACAATCGGTTTCTAGATTACAAACCTAGAAATTTGATTCATAATGTTACTATATGAAAAAAGAAAATATTTAAATCATCGTTAAAACGAAAATATCTTTGCAAGGGTCAAACATATGTTGAAGATCTTATTATCAAGACCAAATCTCATACCACATTTAATTTGTCACATTTATCATATTGATTCGATCATAAGGCAGTATAATTGTGGACTCAATTTCGAATTGAATAGGCGTATGATTCGCGTATTTTCCAACTGAAGAATACACTTCCACGATATGATCTGTTTACAGACCTCATGTCTGGCAAACTAGTTGACGATAAACAAAAATTTCCGAATATGGATAAATGAGTTTGTTTAGGTCATCGTATATAAACATCTATACTTATATGTACTATTAGATGAAATAAATGCCTACCAATCGTTTTTCTTTTTGCACAGGATCTTGCGCTTGCGCTTGATTGGGAGCATTACCAAGTCGTTTGCTAAGTCCTGTAAGCGCAGCTCTTATTTGATCCACTCGCTTATCAGCTGCTTGTAAATCATCGGTCAAGACCTCTGTCTTTTCAGCTCTGAGAAATGTAATTCGTTCTTTGTTCATTAAATCAGATCGTTACATATCAGATACAGTTCAAAATGTAAAGCGGCGAATAATAACACATGCCAATAGACTTTAAAATTATAATTTTCAACAGAGTAATTTGTAACATGATAACGTAGTGACAATTTTTCTAAATAAATACTGTGCAATTATGAAGAAAATTTTGTGTATTTAATTCGTAAAACAAATAAATATTCAGGAACACAATCCTCATTATGGACCTTATAGATGTTCCCACTACAAAGTAAAATTTCACTGCGCTATAGACACAATATACTGCTGTTGATATTTTTGTTCTTCCTGCCATAATAGGATATAAGTTCATAGTTTGCGATAGGCAGTGATTAGTCATTACAGTTACTATGCGACATTATCAAATTCGTAAAGGGTTGAAGCAACTACGGCGACAACTAAAAGCGACTACATTGAGAAATAATAGGAAACTTTAATTGATCATTGAAAATCTGATGTCTGTTGAACTGCAATCAAGATAAAGCGCGTTCATCATTTTCAAATCAGCTTAAGCTATATGACTAAAGCAACAAGTCACAAAACTATTTTTATTGATCTTTTCAAATATTTGATGCTTAAAAAATTACATGCTGTGGCTAATAGTCTTAGATGAAGAAATATCGAATGCTATTATTGCGGATAACCTTTCGATCAAAACCGTACAGATATAATCTATTGAATTTTGTGACTGCATTTACAGTGTATGGTGCATTGAAGAATGCAAGTGACGAATTAACTTTAATGATTAAAGAGTGTTTACCTGGAGAAGGTCTGATCGGCGAGCTGTTTCACTCTGAAAAACTGTTTCTTCATGGTCGCTGAATCGGCAATGTACACCTTGTTTGACAGTTGAGTGAAATTCCGGCAAGAACCGCCTACCGTGCACGTTCGGCTGGAGTAACTTTTTTTTTCTCCGTTCAATGATAATTCTTTATACACACTGTGAAAGGCACCGAAAATATTCTTCGGAGGGATTCGCGCAAACAAACAAATACCGAGGGAACCGCTGATATTCCAAAGAGAGACCGATCTGTCATCATGCCCCACGATGATTTCACTCTCGATCGATCAACCTTCGCACAGTCTACACGAGTTATTTATATCGTATATTTCGCTCATTCGACCAATATAAGGCATGAATCTCACACTTCGGTTAACCACAATTCTGTTCCACGATCGATTAAAACTCTTACAGATGCTACATGTTAAGGTTAACGAACAGATCGTACTTAAGGTTCACTCATCCAACATTCGGTTTCGCATCGCGTATCCCTGTGTGGAATGTATAATTTCACTGTACTGAATAGCGATTACTGCGATCTAGCGATCGTACCGACGTGATGTTCGCCTGTTCCGCTTTTCCAATAACCTTGACGCTCTTATCTTGTGACTGCTTGTGACAATGCATTCGATATATTAGACCGATAAGTCATTCGATATATCGTTTCAGTAGGTCGCACCCCGGGGGGGTCTTAATAGGAAAGGATAATGTTAAGTATCATTCACAATTGGCTTAGTGCAGAACTTAGTGCGGTGCAGAAGTTTGAAATTCATTCTATGGTTTACAGTAGATTAGTGCCACCTACAATAATCTACTGTGAACCATGCAATAAAATCCAACGTTTCAATTTTCTACGCCACACTAAGTTCTGCTCTACCACTGCACGACCACTGCACAAGCCGATTGAGAATGACCTCAGTATACTTGGCAAACTACGGCAACCAATTTGAAAATAAATGTACCCAATAATTTGGAAATCATTTGGACAAATTTGGAAAATCATTCACGTAGTTTGGAAAAGAACGGATAATGAATAATCAATGAAAATTTATTAAACGGATAGTTAGCAAACAAGTTGACCGATTTCATTTTTTTTTCTTCAGATCGATGCTAAATGATTTGGAAAATCAATTTCCAAGTATTTCAAAATTTGGAAAATAATTTTTAAGTATTTATTTACAAAATAATAATAAAGCGCCCCTCTGGCGGGCTGCGCTGCCCTCCGCCATGACAGTTTCGTCTTTCTGCGTCTTTCGTGTGATTGATAATTTTGGAGTAGTAAGATTCAGCTGATAAAAATATTCTTCATTTGAAGAATGTACATTCTTACTTGAAGTTTTGCTCATGAACTAGAAAGGTCAGCCTTGAATGCCACACGTTGGAGTATTCACGTTGCACTACATCAACCTGTATCATCTTCATTTCGGAGCAGATCTTTGACTCATGCATGGCGAAATAGACAAAAATCAAGCCCGAAGCAATTTGTAGAACAATTGTGCCGAGGAATTCTGGAAAGGTGAAATAATTCGTGGCCGTACTTTTATGTACCCATGCTGGTTGATCAAGCCCGTGTGTAATGTAATTAGTCAACGTCATGAATAAAATTTCTCCGACGTTCTGCTTGTCAAAGGCTTCTTATATGGTAACTTTTTTCTCCTTTCGAGACTTGAAATATTAAAATGAATGTATATTCTTCAAATGAAGAATATTTTTATCAGCTGAATCTTACTACTCCAAAATTATCAATCACAGGAAAGACGCAGAAAGACGAAACTGTCATGGCGGAGGGCAGCGCAGCCCGCCAGAGAGCGGGCGCTTTATTATTATTTTGTAAATAAATATTTAAAAATTATTTTCCAAATTTTGAAATACTTGGAAATCGATTTTCCAAATCATTTAGCATCGATCTGAAGAAAAAAAATGAAATCAGTCAACTTGTTTGCTAACTATACGTTTAATAAATTTTCATTGATTATTCATTATCCGTTCTTTTCCAAACTACGTGAATGATTTTCCAAATTTGTCCAAATGATTTCCAAATCATTGGGTACATTTATTTTCAAATTGGTTGCAGTAGTTTGCCAAGTATACTGAGGTTTGAGAATGATACTGTAGTTTTCCAATAGGCCTTTTCATCATGTGACGAGCGCAAGCGCAGTCGCCATGTTGAAAGAGCGGTAGTTTACAAGTTTCGTACTGTGCAATAATGGATGGAAAAGCAGTTCTATCTCCCCAAGCAAATCAATCACTAGAAGAAAAATTGATGGTACTGTACTTATTCACTATTCAGTAGAGGCACATAACTGTGAACAATTAAAAACATTGTTAAAATGCCATGGACGTTCGCAAAAAGGGAAAAAAGTGAACTAGTTGAGAGGTTAATCATCAATATTTTCTACATAATCCTATTATGTAGAAAAAAAATTTATAAAGTATAATATCTTTACACATTTCTCGTATAGCAAATTATGACAATGAATTGTTAAGACATTTAAATGAACATGAAATTTGATTTCGAGTATTATTAATAAAATAAATAATTTAACATTTTGAGGTGATGAACACGATTGTGTTAATTTGAACCATTTGAATCAAAGTAGGAATATTATTAATGATAAATTTGAAAAATGGGTGAGATTAAATATCGTGCAATCATGACTGAATTATTGTGTATCAATGTTTCACATGAAAGTTAAGGGAGGAATGTATTATTGTTGGTCACTCTCTGACTATGTTAATTTCACTATATAGTATTACAAAAGCAATATAACCAAATTTTGCAACTAGATTTATGCACAGGTATCTGCGAATACCTTTATAGGAGGTACCTTATATAATTTTCTGATTTAAATAAATATGAAATATTTATATAAAATAATATATTAAAATTAAATAACTTTTCAGGGTCAAAATGCTATGCGAAATTATGTACCTATCGACCCAGCTGTTGACAAAGGAAAATGACTGCAGATTCTTAATAAAGGAAATGTACACCAAAACATTTCCCAAATAACGCTAATTATCTTCAAATTTGGCTACCTTTCCTATTAAATGATCTGCCAACAAATTTCAATTATGGATGGATCTATCAGTATTTAAGGGTGTATAGGCTATTGGGTGAAACGGTGCCAGCATCTTGCAAATTTACGTACGGGTACATAATGCAATCCAAAAGCTAACTGCAAAATTTTAAGTCGATACATGGCTTTTTTTAATAGTTATATCCATTTGAAATTAACACGTTCTCTTATGGCAACAGGCAATAAATCTATAAAACTCCCACTTCAACAGAAAGAATAGTAAAGAAAAAACGGTGATGAGCTTTTGCAAATTTTGGTATTGATTCTTTCAAAGTTAACTAACAATTTAGTCCAAAAGTTTTATCGATTTGTGGGATATTACCAAAGTTATTGAATAAAACATTATGAAAAATGTTGTTAGCAATTAGTAAGAGAGTGAAAGAGCGGCAACACTGTCGTCACCATGACAACGTACAGTGATATCTATAGGTATATGACTAGTGTTTTATGTATATGTTTTGATGCTCTTGAACATGAATCAAGTTATAGGTTAATACTCTTGATTGGTCAACTATAAAATAATAATTTCCTTATAATTTGAAATTATTATATCAATTTTTGAATATATATGTGCACATTATCATCCACAATTGTGCGTACGTGTTTCATGAAATGTCAAATAAGTGAGAGGTTATAAAATAATAAACATTCTTATTTCAATGAAATATTATGATGATTGTTACAATATACATTGTTTATTACCTAATAGTATGCATGAAATGAAAAAGTTCAATAAACCTTACATTACTATCACATCAAATGATGTCAATAAAATTCTTTCAATAAAATTTGTTTTTAAATATAACTTGTAAATTATAATGCATGGTCATTTTTTCAACTTGCTTAAAACTAATCAGACTAAATCTTTCCAAAGTTTTCTGTTAACCATTTGATCAATTTCTGTATCGTAGGCTTATGAGCAGTGACTGTAGCTTTCTTATTTAGTCTTTTACTAAGTAATTCAGTAATACCCGACTCTCCTGAATGTGAATACATCTGTTGCAATATTTCAATTGTTATATTCTCTCTAACTAATCTTTTTCTTATATCTACTCCAACAATCTTGTGAAGTGGATTCAATGTTGGTAGGAATATTCTGACACGTTCATCCTCTACCCACTTCTTTGTTATATCAGCATAATTCCAACTATGCTGGACTAGATTATTATAAGGTACAGGTATTTTTTTGATAATTTTTTCTAAAATGGCAACATCTTTGGAAGCGTCATGAGTATTCGCAGAAGAAATTTTGAGCCAATCAGCTAGACTTGTTATTGTACAAGTATTTTTACCAGTGCGGTTAGTACATTCTCTTATAACTGGTAAGGTATCGATGAAACCTTCAATGACACTGGAAAAATCATCAGCTAGCGAACATGAAGTTATAGCTTTGTATAATCGAGGTCCATCAAAGTTCAAATTATGAGCAGCTAAATAGCATTTTTTATTTAATGTCTTCAAAAAACTGAATAGTTGTCCCATGGCAATTCGAAGAGAAACTGAATCAACTTTTTCACCATGCAGCATTAGATCTCCATCGAACTTTCTTAAACCATGAATGGCAGAAGCACTTGCTGATATTTCTTGTTTGGGATTTATATAAACATTGAAACAAATATTTCCACACTTAGCAGCTATCTGTACAATATCGCAGTTACTTTGAAGACCAGTGGTTTCTAAATCAAAGTATATCACTGGGCAATTTTCGTTCAATGTACCTTCATCATCATCACTCAAGTATGATATCTCTTGTACTGTAGACTCATTGAGTAATGTTGAATTGCTTTCGTAAGTCACCCCTTCAAGTGTTTCCTTTTGGTAACGCAAAGCAGATTTTCTCTTCTTTAATAAAATCCTATTTTTTTTAAATTCTTGAGTTTTTATAAGTATTGCACGTTTGAGTCTAGTTTTTGTTATCCTTGAAATATATCTTTTATGATGTATCGCTGGAGATAAACTTAATTTACTAGAAATTTTCGTAGTATAAGTATCACCTACATTTTTTTGACAGACTACTGAAGCATAACGATAATCAGCTGACGCTGATAAACTCAAACATTTTGATTTAGGTGCTTTACTTGCCATACTGGCATTTAGACTTTCATTCACATTACTAGAAACACCAACTGAAAATTTTTCTGCATTATTAGCTAACTTATCAAAAATATTCTTCAATTCTTCAAATAACTTCAAATCTGTAAATCCACCAGGAATTGTTCTATGATCATAATTTTCTCTATCTTTGATATATCCGCACCATTGACCACACTTTTCATGATTGTTGAATGCATGGTATGGTATACTCTTAATAGTTTCAGCCATACATGCACTCTTTCCTTTATTTTGGGCCACTGCATATGTAAAACATCTATGCAAGTATTTTATTCCATCTTTTTTTAATTCTTGGTGGTTTTTCTCAATAGCGTATAACTCCTTACTTACTCCTTTTGAAGTATGATTTGCATCTGACAATTTACTAATTTGATGCGATGCACCTTGACGACAAGCAGCAATGGCAGAGCTGTCATTGTCGCCAATAAAAACGCCAATTTCTACATTTTTTGATTTTAATATTTTACTCTCATTGACTAGTTTGTTTGCAGTATGGCTTTCCATGGCTTTTGCTGAACCATAAAAATTTAATCTGCAATCATGGTCGAAAGGACTGTGTCCTTTATCACACTTTTTACATTTTCTATTACAAGTAGAATAATCTAATATTGCTTGAGAATATAATCCAACAATTGAACCAAAGCCATTCAGACTGTCATAGTTTTTACCATTACCACGAGTACTCCATCCCATATCGTAAGATCCTATCACTTGAATCACTGTATCAAATGTTACTGGAGCACTTCCTTTTTCAAAGGTGTTGAAACATGAACTTACACTTTCAGGCCTAGAAAAGTTAAAACAAACTACACTGTAAAATACTGATTAGGTGAAAAAAACGTGAATAAATTGAAAAGATTGTGAATTTGGTGTAAAAATCTTTATAAAATGTTTGATTCATACATGATGAAACTGTTAAAAAATACTATTTATCACCTACAAAGAGAATGACAAATTTCTTTACAAAGATCACTACGAGAGTAAAAATTATCTATATTTACCCATTGATTAAAATAAAATAATGTACAATTTTCAAGATATTTCTGTAATATACAGTATACATTAATAGAATGAGAAAAGATTCGTTGTGAAATCAATCTGATTCTATGATAATAATTACAATTGGTCTCTAAGAGTTGCAAGATTTTCCAAAGTTAATTTTCGCTCCAACTCGGTGGCTTCTTCACAACTTTCCTTGGCAATATTTTCTACAGTTTTTCCAACTTCTGCTTCGTATCTTTTGTATGTTTTGAAATCTATTTTCGGTATGTTCAAGCATGCTAGCAATTTATTTAAATTGGTGAATCCAATTCCACTGTCAACTAGTCCTGTAATAAATTATACTTAATTTAACTTTCCAATTCAAAAATATTATTACATACCATGTGATCAATCAAAAAGTTCATTATCTTAGAAAAATTAATCATTATTAGACTATTATAATTAGTAGATAGTCAGTAGTGCTGCAATTAGATCTGATAATAAAAAAGCAAATAATATAGCAAGAACACTTTTGTAACTGAAAATCATCAAAATAGTCATTTTTTAGAAAGTTGCACCTCATCGGTGATTATCCACCATTTTGAATTTCTTCAATTTGAGTAAAATAATTATTTAAAAAATACTAGCTATATCTTCATAAAATTTGCAATTGAAAGTTCCTTTAGTACCTTTCTCCTAAAGTTAATAGTTTATGCTTAAAAAATTTATTAGAATCACAGTCATTCAAACTGTGAGACAACAAGATATCAATGAGCTGGAAAATTTATTTATAGCTTTCGCTGATAAGAAGATCCTATTAGTTAGGTGTTGAATCATCATGAGATTATATTTTTTCATATTCTAATTGGTAGTAGCAAGCATTATTTACCGTTACAACATCATTGAAATTTTTGAATAATTAGTTGGCTTAGAATGTCTCAAAAAGATAATTATTGGAAACGCTTATTAAAATTGAAAATTACCAATGACAAGCTTTGTATTTACATCAAATCGACTCATTCGATTGGGATTTGTAGTAGTTGAATGTTGTTTACTAGTAATGATGATATTAATTAGTAAACACTTGTGACAGCGAATTGATAAGATGGAACCAAGTCCTCGGCGTTGTTCTTCTTCAATGTTGGACAAGGATAAACATTCTTTGCAGCTTTTGCACCATGACTGTTCTCCAATCAAATTCAATTCAACAATACGTCGGCCTTCTGCAGGTTTTGGAGTCTCTTGCTGAGATTGTGTTTTCTCATTCTCTTTGACTTCATTCTCTGTCTCTTTATCAACATTGTCACTGATACTTTGTTGTTCAATGGATTGTGAAGTCCTTTGCTGTAGTTTTCTTCGTTTACTTTTATTGTTTTCTGTCACGTTCAAGTTTACATTTTCACTATCACTTAACCTCTTAGATGATTTAAAACCACTTTTTTGTTGTGCTAATCGCTGATTATAAATTTTCTCACTCACTTTAGTCCCTTTCCAATAAAACCTTTTATTTTTCACTCTTTCCATTTTTCTCAAAATCAAAATTCATTCTTAATACTGAATATTGCGAATTCTAATACACTGTTCTGATACTAATGTAAGAGACTACAGACGCCGCGCTATCCTTCGAGTCTATAGCTGATGCATCTTAGCAATTGAGCCAACTGAAGGAAAAAAAATGGTAAGAGCACAGCGTTGCCATATCTCATGATCAATTTGACACCTTCATTTTTTCGTATTAATATGATAAATATGAATAAACTTAACTATTGTTTCAATTTTACCGATATTTTTGTTGCTAATCTAATGCATAACATTGTCAATTTTCTGTAAGTACGTTGATAAAGAGTTGTCATTTTTAATTTTCTACAGTTAAAAGCCTGCAGAATTCCCTCTCAAAAGTTTGTGACACAAAAATAATGATATCAAGAATTAAAATAATTTTAATACTTTCTACATTCTACAATCAATCTTTGTTACAACTGATACTGTTTGTATAAACATATATTTCGTTTTTTACCATAAAACTACATTGGATTGTTTAAAAATCACGATTTCAAGTTTTTTTTAACTTTTTGCTGGGATTGTATAGCCAATACAGCCTTAATCACTTCATGTACGGATCAAGTTCATGATGAAAGCGATATTGGAAACCTCGATACCAATCAATGTTAAAACAATGACTTCAGCACATCTAATCCATTACACCGAGGAAAATTGTATGTCGACAGCGGTCATATATTCGAAATTTTTTATAGTGAGACAACTGATGAAATGTTTTCCATGAAATATGTATGTATTTCCATGTATAAAACAAAAGCAATACATGATGTTGCAGTGATGATTAATCCCTCAAGTACCCGAGTTATTTATGGTACTTGTAAAAAAATTATTATCAACGGTATTGTGATCCTCTTGACGAGCCATTAATCTCTGTAATAAAAGAAGGGAGTTATAATTTCGATCTACAGTTTTGTTTGGTAATTATTTACAATGTTTATACTCGACAAGTTTAATTGTTTTGATATTGTTTCTTTTCGTTGAAGATCCATTTGCTTCTTCCGTATCAACTTTGTTATAATTCTCAAATAAAGTTGTCCTGGCTGTGACCACCTATGAAGAAGTTTGAGGTTATAATTTCTTAAACCTTATTATTGTACGCATAATTATGAGCTACCTTATGGATTGGTTTATCAATTATTTGAAATTCTTGCGGGCGTAAAGGATCAGGATGTTCTTCTGTTGGACCACTTTCCCCATGAAATTGCAGTAAGCAAATATAAGTGTCTTTGGTGACATCGTCGATCGATTGAAAACCTCTGTCACTTCGGCCACATTTTTTTACGCAAACTTCACATTTCCTAGATTTTGAACATATTTTAATATGTTCTTTGCCTGTTGATTTAATTATTTTTTTACGATATTGAAGGCTAGGCTTTGCAAAGTTTATAAAATACTAAGTATTAGTTATAAAAAATTTACGCCCTAGTATCACTCTTGCACATTCAGTGGAGCCAGCAGGGGAGGGAAACTCCCGTATAATAATAATGTTCCTTAAATTGAGCCCTCTGAAATGGGCCGTGTCGAGGGAACTAAAAATTAAGATGGCGGATAGCGGTACATTTGAATTATTGTCGCTGGTTTTAGTATTCTACTGGTGGCCAGTTATGGGTCGACTGATTAAAAAAGAAAAGACTATTTTTATTATTATAAATATTATTGTACCAAAGAAATTGTACGTATATTCACATAATCTGAGGTGAGTACAATAGTCGTAACGTATGTTAACATAATCTGAGGTGATAATATATATGTTACCTTAACGGCCCGTATATTGATTAATCTTAGATTTTACTGTAAAATCTTAGGATTTACCATTGTTCAGACTTTTAAAGTAACATATTATTCAGCTACTTATTCAAATTACACTCAACTTAATCCCACGTATTTTTGTTTGATATAATAGCAGTATCATCTGCATAAGATATAGTATTTTCATTCATTTCAATTAGTATTTCATTAACGTAAATTATGAAAAGTAATAGTTCCAAGATTGTTCCTTGTAGTACTGCAGTATTGATGTTTTTAAAATCACTCGTAGTTTCCTCAATTCAAATCTGCTACTACTTTCTTTCAATTATTGTCAGGTAGATCTCAATAAGTTCATGTGTTTTTCTCTAATTTCATAATTATATGGTTTAATATATATTAAACTATGATTTACCAAGTCAAAGACTTGCCAGATCTAGAAAGGTGATTGCTATCGGTTTGCTTCCTTCAAGTTTATCATACAGTTTTCCTGGATATACAACTCGGAACATCTTTGGTACCTTTAGCTTTCACGAAACTATATTGGTTTTGACTGAGGATCCCATTTTTATTCGAAAATTTTCCTAGTCCGTTGTATACTAAGTCTTTCTCATACGCTTTTTCAATTATCGTCCATGAAGCAAATTTTCGATTCGCGTTGACGTCCACATGTTTGTAGTCCACCTCCAAATCTTTTGTAAGTAGATTATTGCGGATGCCTTTTATCAAATGAGGAGGATCGTAAATTGGAACAACTGGTCGTCCATTTACAAGGAATGTATCAGCTAGAAGCGATAAAGAAAGCATTTTTAACCAATTTCCAAATACATTGTATCGAAAACATACTGAATAATTCAATACAAACCCTGTTCAATGTAATGTTCGTGACGGATCTTGGTTGTCTCGTTCATCATAAAATTTATGGCTGCTACGTTCCCTTGATCACATACTGATGCAATTACGTGGAGACCAATTTCACTCACATGATGGATAATTTCCTTGATGCACGCCACCAGTTGTTGGGTTTTTGTCGGATATTGAAAATATGGCGGTGTCTGTGTCGTCCATTACAGTAGTAAGGTGAGGGTATTACGTGCTGCCACCTAGAATGGGTTCCAAGTTTTTGAACTAAATTTAAGGGAACACCATTCCCGTATGGAGTTTCTGACCCCTGGGAGCCAGATCGTGGATCGACCGCGCCCCACTACACTCAACAGTAGCACGTCGGTGTGGCGCAAAGAAAGACCGAACGCGCCCGAAGCATCGTTGGGCAGCGCTCAAAGTTACGAAGTGCTCGGCCCTACCATGTGATCATACATGCGATCTGTTGGCTACCACACACGAAACGCAGCGGCGTATCTGTGTGAGAGCCAAGGTACGGATCTCCGAATCGAGCCGAGCGAATTCGAAACATTTAAATGCTGTGAATGTGCGGACTGTGCGTACTTACGATTGAAAATTTCATCTCGTTGCCTTTGCGCGCAACGTGAGATGCGAAACTCGACCGGGTCAGCAGATGAAACAAAATCAACTATTTTTTCGTCAATCTAAGTCAATTTTCGCCAGGTAGGAAATCAGTTACACGCCATTTCTAATCGATCGCACTATACTTGGCGAGAAGAAATTTTTTTTTCCATAGGAATTTTGCATAATTGTTATAAAGAAATTCTATAAAAAAAGTTCATTTCGCGCCAGGTTAAAAATCCGTTCACGCGATTTTTAATCAATCTGTTTTAATATCATTTCTATATTTCAAAGCCGATCTGATAACACAAATTGCATTCAAGGTTGTAGCGCCTACACCATAACTTTTTCTCGTTTACGCGTCCGGGATGAGAGAAAATCACCTTTCAGCCGCAGCATTCGAATGCGAGGAAGTGCTCTCACTTTTCCGAGCAGCGAACGCAAGGTTGGGTACCGGACAGTTCCATCGGAATAGGTGGTGAGGTAAATTTCGATCCACATTTCGTCGAATGTTAATTTGCACCACCGTTCTTTCACGGCGAAACTTACCGCGTATAAGGAACGCCACTCGTCGCCAATGGATCTCTGATGTTGGATATCCAGTCGTTCGCAAACTTCAATCACGCGTGCCAGCGTCCCTTCACGATCGGGATCCAACAACGCAACTCGATTCTCAACCGTGAGGTTTTTCAAGAAGGTGTCGAGGGGAAGCCGATTACGATGTTGCGTGGCAGCGCTCGCATAAAATTCATTTTTTCATCACCGCACTGAAAGAACTATGTTCTCCGATCATCACTGAGGCCTTGTCACAGCTGAGACGAATGACAAGATTCAGAGAAATTTGGCTTTGCGTCGGATCATTTTTAAATGCCTTCAGAATTTCGGTGGCAGAACAATCCGTGGCATTCAAATGAATCATCTGCAACAACTCCGTTCTCGTAATCAATTTCGTAGGCTCGACGTAACGTAACGTAACATCAACGACAACTATTTGTCGTTCGTCGTATCGGATGTTTCGTCAATATGAGCCGGAAAAGGTGTAACGTGCAAAATTTTGGCTATCCGGTTTGAAAACGTCCACATGACATTGTAGAATTACATGGAACGCAATAATACATTTTATCATCTTCAGATACTACCCTAACCCATACCCTCCATTTCGAATGATCATCGTACCATTGGTATTGAAAAAAAAATTCCTGACATTTTTGATATTTTATATGACGGGACGGACGGGTCTATTTCTAATCCTTAATTAGTGACAGTGACAAACGGAAGCAATAATTGACAAACGAAAAGTAAAAAATCGAAAACACGCGTATTTCTATCTACACAATTAGAAAATGTAAAAGAAACGATTAGAATACTTCAATTTTGGAGGTAACACGAAAGAATGTCAGTGAAAACAAAGCACACGGCAGTTCAAAAATTTTGAAGAATTAAAAAAATAACCGAATTCAGAAATAGCACATCACCATTACCAGAATTGATTAAACATACGATAATCATATTACTGTAATGAAATCACCGCTATTTGAACTCAACTTTACAGCTACATGAGTAACGATCCTGGCGATTTAACGAACTTCACAAAACTGTGTTGCAACCGGAAACTGGAGCTGCTTTAATATTGAACTAGTTGATAGACATTGTAACAAAGAATCCTATATTCGTGACCAGAGAAAACAGAAATCTGTGGTTGCATGTTCGAAGTTCGGTTATGCCTACCACACATGGTGAAAAGCAACTGCAACGAAACCCTTTTGAAATTATTCGTTTGAAATGAGTTTCAAGCGTTTTCCACGCACGCCGCAACCACAGCGTGGTGAAACTGTCAGTCACAATCATTTCGGTTTTGAGAACCGACATCCGCAAAATCTGTAGTTCAAGTGATGAAGAACTTGTGGTTATGTTTTGGTATCTTCGAAAAAGAAATAGACGTAAAAGAAGAAGTATATGGTTACATCCCTACATTGAGAAGAATATCAAGTGTCATATGTTTGTGGCCGCCAAAGAATTACGACAAACTGATAGAAAATTCATGGATTGTTATCGTATGAGCAGACCTATATACCCCGAGCTTGTTGAAATAATAACACCTCAACTGCAAAAACAAAATACTAATATGAGGGAATGTGTGACTCCCGAAGAATGGCTATTAATAACAATTATGTAAGTAATTTAAAAAATCTATTTATACCAATTATTAAGATTAAGACAAATATTTATCAATAATTTGTCTATAATTAAAAATCAAATGGGATAAGTCATTTTGCAGGTAGGTGAGCAACGCATAAGAAGTCTCCAAAATTGATGGTTTGGTTCACAGAATTGCATTCTGTAGAATTTAATGGGGTTTGTTTCGATACTCCGCTGAAGACCAGAGGATTAGGTGTTGGTTCTAGCTGCACATATGAAGGACTAGCATACTCTGATATCGGAGAATATATTGTTTGATGGGATTTTTTGTTACCTAATGTAATTGACTGACTCCTTGATTCATTTTCAGGCGTAGTACAAGGTGGATTTAATATGTCATCAATAAGGCTTAGTACACGTCTCTTGAAGATTTTGAACTGTTGCAGATTCATTTCTGTCGTTGGAAGTCTGAGATTCACTTAAGTGAGTAGTTTTGTTTTAAATAATCCATGAAATGCTTATCAGTGTCGTGCAATGAATATTTCTTTGAAGAACCACTTGGCAAAAGTTTCAAGTGTCTCATGAAAACAACACGCAGATTGCGCCATTTCTCTTTGCAAGTGGTAACTGTAACAAGATTTCTAGTAAAAAAAACAGCAAAAAAAACCTCGGTCGATGCTATTGATTCACTTTAATCGCTCAGTGTTATTGATTTTTTTTCATGTTTACTTGTTTCACCAATACCTAGTTTTATTTATTTTCAGGTACTTGGGAGGTACATCTACTACATATGTAGGATTGGGCTGATATTTCGCCAGAGGAGAATCCACAATTGCAAAGATCGTGGCCGATACTACTAAGAAAATATGGGATACGTTAAAGAATAGATTTATGCCGGTTCCAGACACAGACAAGTGGAAGCAAATTGCTGAACAATACTATACTCCGTAGAATATGCCTAACTATTTAGGCTCGATCGACGAAAAACATGTTATAATAAAAAAGTATCGCAATACAGGATCTACAAATTTTAATTACAAAAACTATAATTCTATAATTTTAAAGGCATGTGCCGATGTTGTTGGTTCCATATTTTCCCATCTCATCTTGGGTTACCGTAATCTTCAACATGGATTATGCCTGCTGGGGACACCACATAAAAAAAATGCGTACCATGTACTTTACCTCCGGGGTGACGTGGAAAGAAGTACATGCAGAAATGTCGCGTTTGGAATAGTACATAGCACAACTACCGCATAAAAAGGCTTTTAAATCCTTAAATCCTTCAAACAAATCGATTGAAAATGGCGTAAAACGGATTTTTAACCTGGCGCGAAATGAACTTTTTTTTTAGAATTTGTTTATAACAATTATGCAAAATTCCTGTGGAAAAAAATTTCTTTTCACCAAGTATATTGCGATCGATTGGAAATCGCGTGAGTCGGATTTCCAACCCGCCAGGAGACTGCCGGCCTAAATACATTCGTAGCCTGGTAACCATATTGGGATTTCTGGCAGAGGCGTGGCTTAGAAAATTTCCTCTAGCGGCAAAAATATAAACTAGAGTCAGTAGGTCACTTTGCATTACGCATATAAACAAACGTGGATAGTATCCAAAAATACTTTTATAAAATTATAATTGAAATAAATAAAATGAAAATTACATTACAAGAACTTTGCAAATTTGCTTGTACAAAACCAAGTAATAAAAATTTCGTTGGTGGTGAAAGTGTTTTAAATGCTGGACATGTGATAAAGTGTGGGCAAGTACCGAATAGTGATTGTAATATTATAAGTATTTTGGCTTTTTGTTTACAAACGTCTCATATTAAAGATAATCCGCATGAAATAACAGGTGAAATAATAAAAGCCGGTTGAATAATTGGAATGAGTTGTTCATGTAAGGCTGGTTTAAGTGGTATATGTAAACATGTCGTTGCTGTTTTGCTCTATTGTAACCGGTAAGATATTTTTTGACATTCACATAAGCTATTGTGATTATTCTGTAATTCCAACAGTTTATTTACTGTAAGTGGTTTTTATTTTCACAGAAATGATTTGGAGAGCTTGCAAATGATCACTTGCACTGATAAAAAGTGCATATGGAACGAACCTCATAAATCGTCATTAGAAAAATATAAAGGCAAGCCATTGGACCAACATGAGTGTTTTTCAATATTAATAAAAAAAAATTTAAAAGCCAAAAATCGAAAAAAAAAGGTACCGATACAGAAGCTAACGATGATGAGACCAAATCCAAGGATTCCAATAACAATTCTCAATTATCCGAAGAGCAAAATACTAAATTAAGAGATTTAATAGCTGCTAAACTTCGGTCTTCTGCTTTAGCTTTGCACATGTAAATTTTTTACAAGATTTTTATTTGTATATTTTCGTAATCAATTTTTGAAATAATCTATATTATAAATTTATATTATTTACATATTATAATCTTCAAGTTCATAGTATTTTATTTACACATTTTTTATGAATTGGAAAACTTATACAAAATAATCATGTTTTTTTTTTTTATACAAATCAAACTACTACGAAAATGAATTTTTAATTACCAAGTACGATTTTTTGTCAAGTTTAATAAGAAACTATTATCAATAAATTATTTTTAAATTTCAATGATTTAGTGTTATCTTTACGTTATATTCTTTTCTTTCTTTTTTTTCTATAAACAATGTTACGGACGGACTTCGTCCACCGTCCAACGGTCCAGTTACCAACGGATTCCGCCGACCTGGAATCCGAATCATGGGAAAGACCGTTGGAACAGATCTCACACCTTTCCGCGGAATCAGCAGATTCCACCGAGCCGCAGAACTCTCGGAGAGCGCTCTGCGACGAGTGAACAAGACCCTTTTCCTGAATTAGAGAATCATTGCGCGAACCGTCGTGGGCCGCACGAAGGGTCCGCGAAGGCAGTCATCGCCGAACGATCATCCAAGACAGTCCTCTCGCTGATCTTGCTAATTGTTAACCGACCAAGTTTTCATATCGCACGAATATCACAAGTCCTCATATTAGAGTCGCTTTATCAACATATTGTAAGGTCGTGGGGTAGGGCAAGCTCATGAATAAACCCAATTGATACTATTTTCTCCCAATTACTCGTCTCGAACTACAACCGAACCCGTCACTTCCTTAAAACAACTCAGAGAGTTGTACGCGCAGCTCCCCCGAACTCTGAATAATCGACGTTCTAACCGCTCGAAACGACCGGTACTACGCGAAAACAACATCCAACGATCGCGTTCGTAACAAACAAAATGTTTATTGGAAGGTGGAAAATGGAAAAACTTAATTTTTTCATCACGACAAGCTTTGCTTTTACAATCGAATACACAACAAAACACTTTACTTTTATTTTTTCTTGCTGGGAATTCCATAACCAAAACAAGTTATTTAAAACAATTTTTTAATTTTTATATACTAATTGTTATTAATTTTCACTTTAAATATTATACAATCAAGTGATAAAATTAAAAATATAATTATTTCCACATGAATATTTGTATACTTGAAATCAGCTGTTAGCAATTCGACCTACCTACTCTAATATTAAATTTCGCCACCAGATAGCGTACCTGAGTGCTAGAGATCCCAATACCCGTGTGATACAACCCGACATTCTCATTGGTGAACACTTTCATATTCAAGAAAAGCCAGCACGAAAAATACAACGGAATCTATCACAGAATTCCAGCCCGTATTCAAGCCAGGGAGCACTGGGGAGCACGCACTTACGTCACTTTCTATCACGGCAGCCATTCGGCTGGCCATCAGAGCACCCTGCAGGTAATCCAGCATTGAAACGAGCATCGTGTGCGCCGGGCTTTATATTGACGAAAAAATGGTTGATTTTGTTTCATCTCCTGACTCGATCGAGTCTCGCATCTCACGTTGCGCGAAAAGGCAACGAGATGAGATTTTCAATCGTAATAACGCACAGCCAGCACCATGGGACCGCACATTCACGGCATTTAAATGTTTCGGATTCGCTCGGTTCAATTCGGAGACCCGAACGTGGGTTATCACACAGATAGGCCGCTGCTTTTCGTGTGTGGTAGCCAGCAGATCACATGGTGGGGCTGAGCAATTCGTAATCTTTAGTGCTGCCGAACGATGCTTCGCGCACGTTCGGTCTTCCGAAGTATTCCGAAGTGAGGCGAACGCTTTGCGCCACACCGACGTGCTGCTGTTCGACTATAGTGGAGCGCGGTCGGTCCACGATCTGGCTCAATCTGGCTGCACTGTTACACACTCCACGACAACCCCGTTTTGTTGTTCCTTTTCGTACAGATAACATTATAATAATCACTTGGAAAAAATTGTTTATCAACTAGGACGCTTTTGATTTTGTTTATTCCTTACTATTCATATCTCAATGTCGTCTATTCAATTTTTCCTAATTTTTATTATTCTTATTCGGATGTTCTAACACGTTGGTTTCAAAAAACAGTCCGAAAAAAAATGGCTGATGTTGACGCATGCGCACAACGGAAATTGTTATACTCAAGCATGGAGTGTAGCGGACAGAGGGTCAAACGTATTGGGATCCTTAGAATGGGCGTGACTTGAATATTGGTCATCTAGTGGCCAAAAATGAACTACTCAAAGTAGGCTTCTGTGAATGTTTACACTGTTGAACTCATTCCACATTGATATCGTAGTCTTCTTTGAGAGGTTATAGTTTCAGCCACTTATGTTGAGCCATAGACATAAGGCATGGACGGCGCATCCTCTATATTGCACCTCAGTATACTTGGCAGACTACTGCAACCAATTTGAAAATAAATGTACCCAATAATTTGGAAATCATTTGGACAAATTTGGAAAATCATTCACGTAGTTTGGAAAAGAATGGATAATGAATAATCAATGAAAATTTATTAAACGTATAGTTAGCAAACAAGTTGACCGATTTCATTTTTTTTTCTTCAGATCGATGCTAAATGATTTGGAAAATCGATTTCCAAGTATTTCAAAATTTGGAAAATAATTTTTAAGTATTTATTTACAAAATAATAATTAAGCGCCCCCCCCCCCCCCTCCCGGCGCCCGCCCTCTGGCGGGCTGCGCTGCCCTCCGCCATGACAGTTTCGTCATTCTGCTTCTTTCGTGTGATTGATAATTTTGAAGTAGTAAGATTCAGCTGATAAAAATATTCTTCATTTGAAGAATGTACATTCTTACCTGAAGTTTTGCTCATGAACTAGAAAGGTCAGCCTTGAATGCCACACGTTGAAGTATTCACGTTGCACTACATCAACTTGTATCATCTTCATTTCGGAGCAGATCTTTGCCTCATGCAGGGCGAAATAGACTAGAATCAAGCCAAAAGCAATTTGTAGAATAATTGTGCTGAGGACTTCTGGAAAGGTGAATACTCCAAAATTATCAATTACACGAAAGACGCAGAAAGACGAAACTGTCATGGCGGAGGGCTGCGCAGCCCGCCAGAGGGCGGGCGGCGGGAGGGGCGCGGCGCTTTATTATTATTTTGTAAATAAATACTTGAAAATTATTTTCCAAATTTTGAAATACTTGGAAATCGATTTTCCAAATCATTTAGCATCGATCTGAAGAAAAAAAATGAAATCGGTCAACTTGTTTGCTAACTATACGTTTAATAAATTTTCATTGATTATTCATTATCCATTCTTTTCCAAACTACGTGAATGATTTTCCAAATTTGTCCAAATGATTTCCAAATTATTGGGTACATTTATTTTCAAATTGGTTGCAGTAGTTTGCCAAGTATACTGAGGCCTATATTGCCTGTGGCACGGTCGTACCACTGAACTATACTCAAGATGGAACGCGCACAGCAATGCATACGCGCGAACCGACGGAGATAGCCAACATAGTGTTGGACCTGTTTGTCTATCTGGACCGTGGTAATAGCGTCGCGCTCGAAACTAACAACATCAAGGCAGACTCGGTTAGTAGAAGTAATATGTACGATACCATCCATACGGTGTCTATCGAAACGAATGGCTGAGACTCAAAACGTGATTGGCTAGAACCTATGACAAGGATGGAGGGCACTATATTAACTCTATCTCCCTCGGCTCGCGCGTATGCATTACTGTGCGCATTCCATCTTGAGTATAGTTCAGTGGGTCGTACATACAGGTTTCGCAACTCAAACTAATTTCAATGGTAGTGGTGACTCCAGGTTTGAAGTCATTTTATTAGTGTCGCTAGTATAGCGAAGGGTTAGTTTAAAAGCGAAAAGTGCGGGGAACACGTCAGGCCGGGTGCAAACATAACCAATCAATTTCGCATAAAAGGAGGAAGAAGAAGAAGCGATGACGAAAACCTGTATGGTACCTAAATATAAATTAGGATACAAGAGCCTGAAAGTCAAACGATCGATTTTTCAAGTTCCGACGGATATCGAACGGTTAAAAAAGTGGCAAGCAGCGATTCCTTGCAAACATTTGTCTTCATCGCATTATGATTGTGAGAGACATAAATACGGTTGGACAGGATTGCTGACAAATTATAATTAAATAGATTTTTTCGGTCCATACCCATTAGTCAGTGTACTTTTATTTGCATATAAACACTGATAGGTATTAAATATATTATTGTAGTATATAGGACACATGAAAAGAGGGTTAGGATATAGTGTGCATACACTGCTATTGCTGTTCTGTTGCGAATGACCCATCCCGATCGCAGCAAACCTAGTGGCCTCAAGCTGAACAACCCCTGGCGGATCCGTATACACCGTGTAAACTCGTATATATTCAGTGTAAAATAAGTATCAGTGTAAACTGGGATTGACTTGTGGGTAAATTTAGTGTATATAAGAAATACACTAAAGACACTCAGAATTTACACTCAATTCACACAGTGTATATGAGCCTCATATACACTAAGCTTACACCCAGTCTTCACCGTAATTTTTTTTCCAAGTTCAGATTTTTTTTTGTCTTAGGAAAATTTTGGTTTCTCCGTACAAGATTATACCTATCGACTCAGAATAGCCTGAAAAGTATATATGACAGATCACGCGAATGCTTTTTTGGAAAAAAAAAATCTTCGAAAATTCTCCAAGTTCACTCCAATTTCCAAGTCCGCTGAATAAAAAAATTTTGAAAAATTTGTTGAGTGTATACTCATTGTATACTATAGGTAGATGTGCCGCATATACACCGTGTGAACTTAGTGCATATTGAGTGCAATGCGATCCGCTAGGGACGAAATGCTGCTTTGCTTAGAGAGCCACTTCAACCATGACAGTTGAGAGACCTGTATGTAAGAGCGTGGTCCTACTAGGTCGTATCCGTTACACTGACAAAATGGCGTGTTCATTGAGCGTGAACGTCTATTTATCTCACTCACGCTATCAACCATGACGAACTGTGCACCACCTACAGTGAACAGTGTATCTACTTCGAATCGCACGCTATTCTGATAATAAGAAAAAAAGTCCTAACGAAACACGAACAAGGTTCGGGGTGATATAGTTTCCAATATTAGTCGATTTTATGTCTGAGCTTTGTGCACTGATCTGTACTATACACTGGATAGGGTATAGACCGGAATTCTTGTGAGCATTTGGACGCTATTTGTTTGTGGGAATTTGACACATTTCAAGATGGCAGCGCACGTCGTTTGTCATATGATCAAAATTGTCTTATGAATACCAAGCAGTACAGTGAAATTTACGGGTGAGGTTTGAGGCTTAGAATATAAGTACAAAATATAAAGCAAAATGGACATGGAATGCTGTTATTGTTGATAAAAAAGGATAAAGAACTGGGTGGCGACAGAACTTTCCATCGGTGAGTATTTCACCCAAATGTTATAAAAGTCTCTTGTCTATATCCCTTAGGTTAAATTTGCATTAGTTTATTTCGAAATAAACTGGTAGATGTTTGGCATAGAATTTCAATGCCATGTGAAATCGTGGAGTGAAATACTTGATCTCTCTGTTATAGATTCCCACTCAAGCAACCAGAACTAATGGAAGCTTGGTTAAGGAATATGCGATTAGGTCTCTGAAAAGTATAAGACTGTGCTCGGATCATTTTCCAACCGAACTGCTGCAGAAAATCGGAGTGAATGTACAATTAGCTGAAGGAGGTATTCTAACTCGGTTCGGAACTTATAAGTCAGCATGTGTCTATTGTTCCGCTGTAAAAACACAGGAACATCATCGATCCTTTCATAAATAACTGGTGAAAAAGCATTTGCTAGTCTGTCAGTTGTTATAGTAGTACTATAATAGTGTTATATTTATTAATAATAAACAACGTATAATTCTCTTGTAAAAACTTTTTTTCATACAATAACCTTTTGTCACCTCTCTGTCTCTAGTTGATAAAATATGGAATACCACTCGATCTGGCAGCCTTGGATGACATGGACAACTTCAACGAATGAAACTTCGAATAATTGTACTTATAATTTTTGATTTTTATAACCATTTTTACTGAAAAATTATTTTGTAAATCATCGATTCTTATTGTACAATCAAATTATACAATATCACGTATACAACTAATTCTAGCATTACATTTTTTGAATAATCCGTACATAAAATCTATACAGTAGATCCTATTACTGTAATTGCTTTTTTGATTCTGAATTCTCCAGATAATACGTCGAGATACAATAGTTGAAGATTGATCAATAATTAGAGGTCTCTTTCGATTATTTAAACCAAGAAATCAGATCTTGCCTAAATCGTTTTAGTTCGATGATAATAATATGATGCGCAGACCATATATTGCCTTCGTTTTTCATGTACTACCCGCTGAACGCATTTGAATTTGGCGTCATAATGTGTCAAATTCCCACAAACAAATGGCTTCTAATGATCACAGCGAGCTGCAGCTAAAACGCCCCGTATACCCTATCCAGTGTATAGTAGAGATCAGTGGCTTTGTGACATATTATCATATTACTACGTTCGAGATTACTGGAAATTGCTGATGGAATGTATCTTCGCGCATAGGTGTGGTATGTCTCGCGGTACGAATATCTCGTACGTTAACAATTTCATGATTGTTTTGTCGCGATTTATGAACGCATGATCATTCACTGTTACCTGTCGCGATAAAAGATTTATAAGTTTTGTTTTCATTTTTGTACGATGTAAAAATGAGTGAATTCAAAGAACAATCAAAATCGCGCGACAACAATCCGGTGCCGGAACGTCCATACGAGAGATCAACGACCAAACGCTGCTCCAGTCTCGAGTCACCATTTACCAGCTTCGAACGAATGAAGGCTGCCATTTTCATTGCGATATATTACATCGATACATCGTGGTCAATGCGATCTATCGAACGAATATATAACAAGAGCGTCAATCGATGCAATAGTACAGCTGTATACAAACGCCGTTCCTTACTACGGGTGGGGGGCGCGCGGCGGCGGCGCGGGGCGGGGGGGGGGGGGGAGTCACATTACCACAGGACGCAATCTTTGACACATTGCATTTGACTGAACACGTGCCGTCGCTTGAACTACTTTATATCGAACTTCATAGGAAAATAACAATGATGGCGTTCGATAAGCGCCTTTTAAACGTGTTAGTTTTAAGTTGCGGTTTTATGTTTGTTTTTACCGCGTTCCAAACAATGGGTAATATCGAGGTAAGTGATAGATTGTTGAACTTCCATTATCTACTAACAACCGGTTGGTATCGCTTTCTTGCTTGTTTTGGTATTTCCCACTGAATATTGTAACCGGTCGAAATGTCAATCCCGTTTCAAACCCGTTCCTCCGACTCTCTTGGGCATGTTGTGACGTCCGATCAGCTGCTCGTAAGCGCGATTCAACCTATATTATTTCTGCATCGTCGCCGTGCCACGACGCGCATCCACGTGCCATAATTCATCTACGAAGTGTCCGTTTATCTCGTCCTTCGCATCGTATTTGAATATTTGTCGATAACCACCGAGGCAATTGTCAGTACTGCGCATTGATTTCAACATTGCTTTACGTATTTTTCATTGAGTCACGGGAATGATATAAATTCATGATCACATACTAGTGCGTAGTTATCGCGGTTGATCCGCAAAATAATATTTGTATCGAAGCGAACAAGTTTGAGTTAACTGTGGCTTTACGTATTTGTAAAAATGTGCTTATAGTGTTTATTTTATTGTGTATACGGTATATGATATTCATGCATGCCATAAGGACGCAAGTGATGATTTTAGCGTACCAGCGTATTACGATAAACATAAAGAGTGTGAGAAACGTTGCATCCGCGAAAAGTCATATCGCTGGAATTCTTTGTGAATTGATAACTACATGTTTCGAAACCGTCGTAGACATTCCTAGCTTCGGTCAAACTTTCTATTTTACAGTGCGAACTACCGAGAACCGTGAATTAGGATCAGTTGTTCATTTTTACTAACGAATGATTTTTAACGCGTGGCGCATCTTTATGTATCGGTCGTTCCATATCGATTCAACGATTTTTTTCGACTTTTTTATTTTTTTGATATGTTATCATTCTTGCAGAAAGAAGTACCCATGTCAATTTTTAGCTTTCTATCTTAATCCATACCGAAGTTATTGTTTTTTTGAGAAATATTCTTAAAATAATCATAACTTCTACGATAATCAAAACATTCGAACTTGTTATGGGATTATTTTTTCGTTCTTCAATATACTTTTTGATGAAGATGTCGAAAATTGCAGAAAAAAACTGTAATGTCTTTTTGGTTATTTTGAGCTAAAAAATTTGATCTTCTTTCATAGAAAATTCTATGTAAAAAAACAATTTTTTTGAATAATTATCGAAGTTGGGATTCAAATAACTTGATATGAAAAAAGTCCATTTCTTGTTTTTGTAACTTTGATCGTCTTCCGTTCTATGACTGCAATAGTTGATTTCAATACTGTTAAATTAAATACCTTTACTTTTTTCCTATTTTGTATATTAGAGTTGTCAAAAAAAAAATTTTTCCCCCATTCCTATCAACTCAAAAGTTTCTTCAAAGTATAAATATTCTCGCCAACGGCCAGCTTGATATTTCAATTGTATGAGACGCTCAATTATTTTTTGTTTTTCCATATAAATAGCATGTCACATTTTTTTTCTAGTTTTTTCCGGTTGTAACAGATTTTTTTTCCTGTTTTGATACACAAACTTTGACGGTGATAGGAAATAACTTCTTTCCGGACAACTCTAATATATATACAGGGTGGTCCATTTTAATCGACCCGGAAGAATATCTCGAAAACTAAAAAAGATACAAAAAAAGTTGACTACAAAACTTAAAGGGTTTTGAGGGGGGAAGATGATGCTGGTATGTGTTGACTTCCGGATTTTGCCATTCCTGAGATTTAACTAGCAACTTCGGATCTTAGATAGGGAATGAATTTTGGCTTTGAGCCTCCGATGGCGAAATCATATGTAGACTCATTCAAAGACAAACCGCAGAAGAAATCATTAATTTTTTATTTAAAAAAAAATTCAAATTAATTTCCTTTTTCTTTACATGTCGTAGTATTTTTGACGTCGATACATACTTACAGCCTTAGTTTAGTTTTTCGTAGGAGCAGTTTGTTCAGTAAAACTTGAACCACGATCACTATGTGACCCTTTTATGTCATGAATCTGTGATGCTTGCATTCATATAATGAGACAGTTGACTGTTGCAGAGTTGCAAAGACCTTTTTCGATTTGATCGACATAAAATAACAAAAATTATAAGAAAAAGAACAACTTTTTTTTTTTTTAAAAAATTATAATTTTTTTTGCTGTTTGTTTTTAAATTAGCCTTTGATCTCGTCATCAATTGTCCTGAGTCAAAACATTCGTTTCCTATCTAAAATCCGAACTTTGTAGCGAAACCTCTGAAATGGCAAAATTCGGAAGTAAACACATATCGTTTTTCCTCTTCGAATCTCTTCAAGTTTTGTATTCAACTTTTTCTTGTATCTTTCTCAGTTTTCGAGATATTCGTCTGGAGCGATTAAAATAGACCACCCCGTATATACACAAAGATAAAGCTATATGTATAGATAGAGACGAGAGTCGAGGTGGGATACCCGATTGGAACGAAGTTCCTTTTCCTATACATTGAGTATTAAATATGCACAATGAAAAATAAATAACAACGTTTGAAAGCAATTGGATGAAAAATAAAAAAATAAAAACAATAATAAGAGTTTGAAAATAGTGAAGAGATGTCATGTGTATTATGACGCGCTCGGTTTGCTAAACACATAGGCCTATCGGCGAGATGTTCGATCCAGATTACTTTTTTGTTCGTTATTTAAATTACAATGTTGAAAACTGCGCATTCGCGGAAATTCAGCATTAAGAAAAATCTAATTGAACATTGAAGAACAAACGAATAACAACTGAACTAGCGAAACATTTTGCGGAAAAAATAATTTTTCCCCGCTATTTTACAACAGTTGGTCTATACCGCGGTAACATACCTGCACATAGAAATACGCTTGTAAACACACAAATGCATACAACGAATATAACTGCACTGCACCACACGCATGGCTGTAATATACTTTAGCAAAAGTGCTATGACGGTCGAAGTCTTGAACATTTTTTGGCCTAGCTCTTATTCGCCAAGTGTCTGGAGTGTAACGTGCGATAAGGAACTTCGTTCAAAAGGTTCATCGAACCGTTATCGGTACAATTAGCGTACCGATAAACGTGATGATATATTTGATGAAAAACGCTTTCAAGTTAAATTCTAATTTAAAGCAAAGTGTTGAGTGGCGATCTCGTATACGAGACAAAATGGCCGCTACAGCATAATTATTTTATTCGACGAAACATCGTGTTTCGATCTAATGAAAGTTATCTCAAAGCCTACGTGGCGTACAAACTTCTCTTGACAGTTTTACGTAATCAGAGAGAGTTGGTTACCTTTAAAAAGATTATCGAGATTATTCGCTGGTCCGGAAAACATTGCAAAGTTGGCGAGGAAATTGGTTGATCGTCTTACGTCACGATGAGCTACATTGATCAACAATCGAGTGAAATATAAACACGAGGGCTGAATGTACTAAGCTCGTGCATTCGCATTAGTCCATTGAAATGTTACATTTGGGTGTACAAAAAGAGGTGGACGCATTTTTTTTTTTAGTTATCTAGGGGGAGGTAGTGCAAAGCTAGATTCAAAATGGTGAGGTCGCAACCCTTGTTATATTTTCGCTATCTTGCAAAAGGGTTGCAAATCGTTATCACGCTCTATCGGGCAAACTATTAACCGCACAAAAAATTTGTAATAACATTTTCTGTCGCAAATTAAATTCTCTACAACATTTATTTATTTATAAGGGTTTTACAGCGCTGCGAAATGAACAGTATTCTTCAATACTCGTAAGTATACATAAAAATGAATGATGATCACACATAGTTTTCTCTCATTTTTTCATTATTGATATAAAAAGCATTGTTATTATTGATGTTGCACTATTGTTAATAACTATTTATGGACTCTTTTCCGCTACGCCGAAACTTTTGAAATTATTGATTTTCACAATAATTTCTAATCCGAGTGTACATTTCCTAGGGCCTTATTCTATTCAGGTATATAAGGCCCGAGTAACCGCTTGGGGACAAAGGGACATCCGCCTGCTGTTACTATTATTATTATTCGTTTGTAAAGCATGGGCGAATATTAATGCCAGTTTCGAGTGCAAAACCACCAGCACCTCCGGAGCTTCTCAAGTTAATATTTTGCCAATGCAAGGGCAATTGTGGTGTAATGTGTGGGTGTCGGAAGGCAGGCCTGAAATGCTCTGCGGTGTGTATCAGTTGTTCTGGAGAGATCTGTACCAACATAATGGAGATTTCAAAGTTGATAGAAGAATATGATATTGAGGATGAACTACCATCGATGGTCCCATTTCATTCTCCACTTCTTCATCAACAGTTTGACGACAGTGCTCAACCAGATCCTGAGCCGCAGCTCACTGGGGATACCACGTAAAAAAAACGCGCCTCTGTACGCTACCTCGTAGGTGGTGGGGAAAAGAGTCCATAAATAGTTATTAACAATAGTGCAACATCAATAATAACAATGATTTTTATATCAATAATGAAAAAATGAGAGAAAACTATGTGTGATCATTCATTTTTATGTATACTTACGAGTATTGAAGAATACTGTTCATTTCGCAGCGCTGTAAAACCCTTATAAATAAATGAATGTTGAAATGTTAATAGTGGAAATTATTTCTCATAAAACTCCTCTACAAAAATGCTCTGATGTAATTTTACTGTAAAATGATCATAAAAGAAATTATAACCCCTTAAAGATTATTCGTTCTCAAATTTTTAGCTGTTTTTGTTAATATCTTTGTTATGTTAAATTCTACGACATAAAGTTATAAGATCAAAGTTGTAGAGAATTTAATTTGCGACAAAAAATGTCATTACAAATTTTTTGTGCGGTTAATAGTTTGCCCGATAGAGCGTGATAACGATTTGCAACCCTTTTGCAAGATAGCGAAAATTTAACAAGGGTTGCGACCCCACCATTTTGAATCTAGCTTTGCACTACCTCCCCCTAGATATCTAAAAAAAAAAATGCGTCTACCTCTTTTTGCACACCTAGCCCCCAAAAAATGTAACATTTCAATGGACTACATGGTATTGAAAGCTTCTTTGAAAGTTATTTGGATGATCGTTGACCTTCGGATATACCCTTCAGCTGACTCTTGGACAGTTTAGTCACGAAGTCGTCGGAACTGCAAGTGCAGGCGTCCCCGCCTCGAGCAAAGTTCGTGACCCAAATAATGATTTGGTAAAAATCATACCGATCGAATGCACTGGCGTCGTTCGATCACTCACGACACGATGCACACTGCAAATCATTTTTTTTTTGTTTGTAAACCTAATATTTCAAGTTGCGGTGAATGGAATAGAACAAAAATTTAACTGAGTGTAGTTCCAGCTATGCAGCATAAGGAAAAAGTATTGGAGATCCAAATATAATTTCCAAAGTTGGAAACTTCACGAAAAACTGATAATGTTAGTGGATATACATGGGGGTTTCTGGATGCAGATTCCTGCACGGACATAGATGTCGCTGTTATCAGCATAGATGGCGCTGTAATCGACACTAATGACGTCACTCGATCTTGAATTGACGTCACACACCCTCAATTTGATATTCACACGCTTTACCTTACCGACACGTGTCAACGATTTATCGTCATTCGTTAATTATCGCTAATTATTCCAAGGAAGATTTGTTACCGACATAATTAGCGTCCCCTTTTTTTCTTACGTTACCGACGTTGGAGCGAGAGTCAAACGATGAAGGCGTATGACAATGATCATGCGATGATGACGTCATCAGATCTTCTTACAAATTCGTACCTGTCGCTCTCTTACGTATATCACATTCCAAAGCGATCTCCCGGAATCTTATGAGATAAGAAAGACTCAAGGTCTTTCCAGACGTTTACACCGATGTGTGACAATGACCCCACTTGCCATTCTCGGATTTTTTTCCCCGAGCTACGAGAGTTCTCGGAATCATCACCGATAAATAACGATGGGATATTATTCGAGATGCGGCAACCCCTTTGCCAAAGTTTTCCATCACGACCGTTGTTCGAATCAAAATTTCGAGATGAAGACTGATGAAATAAACATATGAGAGAGAATATTCTAGAGATGCAAATTAGTGGAAGGGATGTAAGACTATAAAAGAGAGAAAATGTCACATCTGCACATCATTATGCAATTATTTCTCCAATGAGTTTGAAAACTCTAAGGCAACGTGAATTGTGTGTACGAATTGAGCTGTTGTAAAAAAGTATTGAAGAAGTTGAACACATGATTCAAGCCAGATCAAATCTGTATATCCTCACAAAAAAGTTTGGAAATATAAGTCTGAAGTGAAGGAAGGAGCGTGAAAGAAGTCTGGTAAAAATTCTAATCTCCATATTACAATCGTCCAAAGATATCATGGATGTCACTAAAATCAACAAGGTTGGTCAACTGGAACAATATCTACCAACGAAAAAATTGAAAGATCTGGAAGTATCGAAGGAGTTACCAATCACGAACTTGCGTCAAATTAATATGGCATCAGGATAATCGTCGATGTGGAAGAGAGCTACACAGTATTTCTACCCGCTCGGATGGTAAAGATCCTGAATGATTATGGTGATCTCTGGCGCAAGATGATCGAAGCATGTGAAGAGAACAGACTTCAAATGCGCTACCTCGGCGGAAAATATAATCCAATTGAATTCAATTAACCATGCATTTTGTAAACCCTATTTATTTTACTAATTTCTGTAATATCCAACTATGTTAACACGCCACAATATTCTTAAAATGAAGCGGTTTTCATTGTAGATTAATTCCATATATTGGAAAAATTATACAGCAGTATTCTACCCTACCAAATAAATGATTTTAACATTGACCGAATTTCTTGTACACAAATATGTTAATAAGTTATCCCATTTCTGAAATGAATTATTTTTCATTGTAATCAATTCCATATGTTAATTATAAAACTAGATTATTTTCACCTCAAAATAATTTCATACAGAAAAAAAGGGGGGATGATTTGGAGGCAATTTGCTTCAAGTATAAGATATCATATCCGAATCGCATTGAAGGTATTGATTGATAAAAATCATGTCATTTTTATTTCCATCTCTCTCTTTGCTACATTTTAATGAAAAAATATCCATATCTATAAATGCCAAATCTGTCTAAAATCCCCCTGTACATCATAAAAGTTTGTTCTTCAGGTTCAAGCTTTGTCATCTGCACCGTTGCACGAACCACCTGCCGCAGATTCTCCATGCCCTCCTGATTTTGGTTGGTAATCCACTCGTCGGGTACAAAGATCGGCACGCCATCTAATTCAAATGAGCGATTCATTTTTTTTCAGCAATTCGTTGAATCTGAAAAACAAACAGAGATAAAAAACCTGTTAAAATCAAGATATTTCAAAGAGAGAAAAAGAAAAGAAACGAAAAAATGAATAGCAACCGAATGACTATATGTTTAAAGAAAATCACAAATATCTCCCAATATCAGAAAAGCTTGAATCTAGGAAACTGCTCAGATTATTGAAAATCACACAACACTTCAATGATGACGAAAAATAAAAAGACTAAATAAAATTCTGCCACAGATTCTAGTATGTAGATGATAGAACAACCACAATATCCTAAAAGTTTGATCACAGTACATTTCAGTCATCAGTATTCCTATCGCAAATCTTCATTATGACTCTTTGAGCTTTATTCAATTAGTCTGCAGGGGAACGAATCGCTGGTGCCCACTAGAATATCGCGGAAGACTGCAGTATTGGCATAAGATCCACCGCCGCAATATATCCTCCACCACCCTCTGTGTTTAGGGTTCGAATCATAACTAAGATAATGCTATGCATGGTAAATTCTACGAACGATTGCGATTGAGATCACAAACCTTACTTGTCAATGTAACCAAATATTACAGTATGAGACGCATGAATGATTGTCCCTGCTTACGAATATACGAATATCTATACAGCTCTACAAACTTCTCTTATGATTCGAATTATGGACCACGTACTGCTTTGCCAAATATTTTATTTGAAGACCATGGAAATATTCTATAAAAAAGGATACATTTTTTTCTCCTGAACAATATATATATATATATATATATATATATATATATATATATATATATATATATATATATATATATATATATATATACACACATACATACCGATCTTGAAACTTCGACGATCTGGCTGGTACAGTTGAATAAAACAAATAGAAGCAAATCGTCAATCTCTTTCTAATAACCTAATCGCATTTTATGAAGTAATACCATTTATCACTTGAAAGCCATATCAAAGTACACGCGTTACATCGTTCATCCATCGTCAAATAGCCACACCACGCAGGTTAATAGCTCAAGCACGAGATATGTTTAGGAATAAAGTGTTATGTTTATTTCCCGCCGGCGCGACACTACCCTACACAGCAGCGAGCAGTGGCGGCTTCAACAAACACAAATTTTTATTTTGTAGCCTTCCCCCGCCACCGACAATTTTGAGGAGTTTCAAAACCTGTACGTAAGGCCGTGGTTGGAGTATACGAAACCTCTCGTACCGGTTACAATCAAACGCGCGTTTGATTATAGACGCTACTATAGGTTTCGTATACTTCAATTCTCCACGGGAACGAGAACGGGGACGTATGCGTCAATTGTAAATCGAACTTTATTCGGTAACACACTGCGGCAATATTGCGAAAAATATTTTCGTGACGGAACTGGACGTAATCTCCTACGGCCACTGCTACGGCCAAAAGGTTGAGACAATTGAAGCACAGCACTGCGAACCATAGACTTATAGAAATAGACTGAGCGTTTGATCGGAGCTAGTGAAGACATCGTACTTATCCCCACTTTTCTAACCGTTATTGGTGCTGTCCTTGTCTTACAACCGGAGTTGGTCTTGGCTGCTTCTTTCACCACAGAAAGTCCATGCCCCCACCCTAGGAAAGATCGAGATAGATATAGAGCGAATGAAGCCATTGGTGAGAGAGAGAGACAGCGCCAATACCGGTCTGGATGTTGTCCTCACTTCTTACAGCCGGCATGCTCAGTCTATTTCTATAAGTCTATGCTGCGAGCAACGTTTCATTTTTACTGCAGAAAAAAGCGACTGCAGCGCGCTTGTAATATTGGAATGCTGTTCGCATCGTGCTTCATGACGTCAATACTTAGAACGCTGGCAATGAATTTTTGAACATACCCGTAGTCGTCAGCGGGGGGCACGGTCGTACATACAGGTCTAGCATCTCCGCCGTTTTTCAGTGGCGGAGACGGACTCCCTTAAACTCGTCTGCCGTGCTGGTTGCAATTATAGCGCGCTGGTTCCTTCGATGTACACGGTCGCTGCGATCTACACGGTATATCTCGCTGGTGCTGAGATATACCATGCGTTTGACCGTCCTGCGCGTTTCGTCAAGTTTGTTTCACGCTTTTCAACTCGACATCGCACTTGTAGGCGTAAAATTCTGGGTTCAAGCATATTCGGACGGTGCAGTCTGACTCTGTCGTGATGTCGTAAGCTGATGTTTCTGGCACACAGATTCGTTCTGAGCGTGAGCGTCAGCAGCGCTCGATCTTTTCGGTTTCCAGCCTGACGTATATCCGCAGGTCAGAACTGATTGTTGTACAGGTTAATTACGGCTGGATGTATGCGAATCTCCTATATTCCGTTCCCACTTCCTGCCCAACCGGTATTGGAATCTTTCGAAACAGTGTGTAGGCTGTCAAATCGACTATTGGTATCGTTAGGATGGTAATGATTCTTGGCACTCGTGTGTAGACCGTAACCTCGCTTGCCCCGCAGTCGTCAGTTCTCCTGTGGTGGGTTCTTCTTTCAGTTTGATCAGGAGCTCTCTGGTTCTTAATCCGTGTTTGATTTTTGATAGGGTGTCCCTGATTATCTCCGCGAGTACTAACCGCGGGTGTAATTGCTCTTGACGTCTAAAGAGGATTGCGTCGACCAATACCTCTGTGTCAATCTCGAATTGGGTGATTTCCACCTGTACCATAGCCATGGACGTCCACACTTTTTCTCGTATTATTTCCGCCTTCATTGCCTGTAGTCTCGCGTCCAGCAGGTCATATTGCATTGCTAATCTGTTGAATTCGCTCGTAAGGTTTGTCACGCCCTCGCATTTTTGAGAATTCAACCGACGTGAGAGATGTCTCATCAGCGAGACATGGCGAGGTCCCTCATATGGTTTTTAACCGTTTCCCTGTGGGTCGCTTAGCCGAGCCTCGTCTTCGTCCAGATTTCCCCAGAGGAGTCTATTTATTTTTTATTCCGTGCCGATTAACGCTCGTTGTTCATGGTTCCTAGAACACTTGTGCACTGTCGTCCTTTCTAGTCGTTCTCTTTGTTCATGTAGAGAAACCTTCATTTCGGTGTTAGTGGTAGCGTTCGATTCCTTCTCTAACTTGTCTTGGAGTTGGCTCAACAGAGGCCCTTTCTTAGGAGATATGGTCCCAGGTCCTGGGTGTGCATGAGTTTCCAGCTTGATGAATAAAATCGAACGGGGCCGTCTACTTCCGGGAGCGTGCCTGGATTTCCGGACATTTTTATTATCGAGCTGCCCGGTGGAAATTCGTCAGCGCCTCTTTCTGTTCGCTGAAACTGGGAGAAAGAAAAAGAGTGATCGTCTCTGTTCTTTGTCCCTTACGTGCCCTACCGATCATTTGCTTGTCGCGTCGCCTTTTGGGTTAGCGTTTCGTCTGGTGCAATTCGTTCCGCTAACGTCTAGTTCGCACTTTCGTCAGTCGCACACCGATCGTCGAGTGGTGTGTCTTTTAGGAACGGTGTGAAATAATATGACGCGCGGTATTAGGAGCGTACACTTTCAGTTTATACGGGTCATTGTCCGGTACATGCCGCCGTTAGGGGTGGGCGTGTGGGAGGTCGCCCAGTGGATGCGATGAGTGGACCGCGTCGTGCGATGCACGTCGGTTGTGTACGTTACGGACGTCGGCGCCCCAGGGCTTGGAAATGCCGTGATGTGTGTAAGTACTCTTTCGTTATAGGTGGCCTGATTTCCTGACCAGAAAAAAAAGTAATACCAATTTTTTGTTGTTGAAGTTCAGAAATGCGGAGGTTCCCGTCTGCGGTTGATCTGGAAGGAGCAACCGACGTGGCCTGGCACGCTCCGAGGGTTCGGGGCTCCCGCCGGGGGTTTGCTCCCGATGCCGAGGACGGTTATATCGATAGCGATAGATATAGCCGTACACTTGGTGCCGGTCGATCCGTCGATTGCTTCGCGAATGGGCGATTATTGAATGGGTGGGCGGCGGTGCTCTGCCGACCCTTATTTAATGTCGGTAAGTTATCCTCGAATGGTCGATGCGCCTGTGTATGATGAAGCTGTTTGGTGTCTTATAATTTTATGTTTGGCTTTCCTTTCAGCCGGCGGTTTACGAGTCGAGGGGCGATAAAATTTAAAGAAAAAAAAGAAGAAAAATTCCTGATAGTACCTATGTTACCATTTCTTATCACACGATTGTGGTTCTGAAGAGAGTGGAATCTGAAATTCGATCCAAGTGAGAAGGTAGAGCACCTCGCCTAGTGTAAAATTGGGCGCCAAATAGCGTGATAAATCCTCCGGCGAAGCCTTGGCTATGTCCGTTGCCAATCCGCTTTTGGTACGAAGAACTACGAAAAATTTCGTCAGAACACTCTGGATCGTCAAGACATATTTGTTACCTACGTCCGACTTCGGTCTTGGGCCTCGTTATACGTTATCAGAGATGCGCCGTTCGTGTCCCGCTTCTCCTGTTTTCGGTGGCCTGGTGGGCCCGAACGTCTCTGGGGAGTAGGCTTCTCTCCGAGTCGCCCCGCGTTGTCGTTCGATCTGATTTGACGTCCGTCGCCTTTTCCCGTCATTCCTCTACCCGTAGCGAAGCCGGGCAACGTTATCGCATCCCGGCTTTGTCCTATAGTTTTGTCGCTGTTGACGTCGGTCGCCTGCGCCGGCTGATTCGCGTGGCTCTCTTCGCGTCTTGGTATGCTTGTTCTATTTTACGCCCGAGTTGGCGACTTCCGCGGTGCGATTTTCCGTTTGCACCTTGCCTGGATCGGCGGTTTCTTCCGTTCTATTTCGCAATAGCCATCTTGTTTCGCCCATTCGCCGGTTTCTGTACCGCATCCACACGGTGTTCTTACCTCGCTTGATTGAGCGGTTGCCGTGGTACTTTCGCGTCTCTCCTTCGCGTTGCCCGATTCGGCGGTCTCCGTAGTACTTCCACCGGTTTTTCTGGCTCGTTTAATTCCATGGTTTCTGCGATCCTTTTCTGTGGGGATTCCTCTTTTGCGGTGCTCTCTCGTGGTCGTTTCTTCGCCGGCCCGCAATTTCGCAGACGGTCTCCGATCTTTCTTCTATTTTCCATTATTTCGCACCTGACTTCCTGTTCGCGCAGTTCTGCTTCCGATGGCATCTCTGACGGGTGAGCGGTTTCCTCGGGGCGATAACTCCAATGGTATACCTTCTTTGGTATTTCCCTACAACTTGTACGTCCGCTCCTCGGTCTTCCGTCACCTCGTCGTGGTACTACTACCCGGTTTCTTCGCCTCCTGTCTCTGGACAGTCTGCGTTACCGTCCAGTCGGCCGTACGGGGTATTTCCCTTCCCGCTTTTTCTACGGCGCTGAGACCGCGCTTCCAAGGGGAGTTACCTGCACTCCTTAACGACTCTTCGTGGATACCACTCTCGCTTTCTCGCTTTCCGTCCCGGAGACGATCCGTCGGTTACTTTGCCCGGGGACGACCTCGATCCGTCGACTCCGCGTCTGATCGATCACTTGAATCTTTTTCGTTCGGCTCGAACCTCGGACCTTGATCCTCTCGGTGGTCTTTCTCCCTGCTTGGCGCCTCTCTTTTCTCGGCACCGGATTTCCGCTATTCGAATCGTCCGTAGATCGCGTTTGCTTGGTAGGTTGATGCGGCGATTTGTGTCTCTCAGACCGCGTTAATTTGGTCCACTGTTCTCTGGGCGAAGGTTGTGTCTCGTGACCCACCTCTTCCCGGCCCGGACTGCTTTGGGTCCCTACAGTTTTGGCGTATGTCTTTTCTACGCCTTTCCTCAAACGCGCATTTTTTCGCGGTGTCGGGATTTTGCTTTCCGATTCATCCGTGGGTCGAGTCCGCGTGGCGTGTTGGGACCACGGTCTGTGCATCTTAGCTTCCTTACCCGATTCTTCCTCCCTTTTCCGGATCGCTGCTACTTGCGGTAGTCCCTTTTTGATCCCTTCACGGAATTCGGTGGCCTCATGAAATTATATTCGCGGTTTTTCGGGGTCTGGCTTGCCCTCGCGCAATACCGGGTTGGAATCTTTCAACTTGATTTGTAAGCGATGGAGCGCATCCCCATATTTCGCATGTTTTCCTGCTACTTTAACGGCTGCAGTAGGGGACAATGGTGAATTGGTTTCCATATAGGCATGACCGAAATTGTTCGGTTTCGTATACTTCGGCTCTTTTCAACGCTCGAGACGCGTACGACATCAATAGATCTCATAATTCACCTTGGTTGAGGATTGCCCCTATCGCGTAGTCAGAAGCGACCGTTGTTACTATGAACGGCTGTGAGAAATCGGGTCCGCGTAGTATCGGTTTATCGCGTAATTTATGGCGTAAGCTCTCAAGCGCCTTCTGTTGGGCCTCCTCTTTTATCAATTTCTGTTCGCGCTTCAATAGACATAATAATGGGGTTGCTATTTTCGCGAAACCCTCAATGAACCTGCGATAATATCCTACGAGCCCTAGGAATTGCTTCACTTTCTTCGCGGAGTTCAGGACTGCGTATTTATTTACGGCCTCGATTTTCTTCGAGTCGGGCTCGACGATTCCCTCACCTACAATCTATCCGCGTTATTTCGGTTCTTTTCGTAGTAAGAAGTATTTCTCGGGTGCGAATGTAAGATTCGCGTCTTCCATACGTTTCATGAGCCGGTGAAATTTCTCCTCGTGTTCTTCTAGATTCTTCGCGTAGATGATTATATCGTCGCGGTATACCGCGAGTTCGATTCCTTGGAGTCCGTCAGTATCAAATCCATCAGTCGGTGGAAAGTGGCGGATCCGTTCCCAACTCCCATCGGCATTTGCGCGTATTCGTAGTGGCCGTTCGGTGTCGAAAACGCGGTTTTATGGCTATCTTTAACAGCCATCGATATTTGGTGGAATCCAGATTTCAAATTTAGAGTAGAGAAATATTTAGCTTGACCTAGTTGATCAATGGCGTCGGTTATTATCGGCAGGGGATATGAATCGGGTGTGGTGTTTCCGTTCAACCTGCGAAAATCGACGACCATTCTCCAACGTCCGTCCCTTCTGGATCTACCTTTTTCGGTACAACCTACGGAGGTGAATTGTACGGGGATCCAGCGGGTGTATTCGTCTTCGATGATTTTCGAATAACCTCGCATTCTACCAATTCGATCACCGGTACTTCTAGGTCGATCGCCTCCCCCGTGGTGTTAGTTGCGTACAGATTCGTGATTCCGTCATTCGTCTTGAGTATACGACTTCCCATGTATACGCCTGGGCGTGAGTATACCAAGCGGAGCTCCCCTACTCCTATCTCGGGGTTGACGACGCTTACAAAGGTTGTATGCGTACATCGCGGCAGAATAGTAACAATTTCACGCCTGCCAAACGGATAGCATTTCCTTCCAACGTTGTACATTCGGAACGAGTACGAGATTGTGGTGCGAGGTCTCATATAAAACTCGATCCTAGTATTGCGTTTTGTACGATCTGAAAATCGTCCTTAACGACGTGGAGCTAGCACCTAAGTTCATCTACTATAATACTGATGCTGCCAAGGGTTCGTGATACTCCGTCAGTAATCCCTCTCAGTTTCCACGTATCTCTCGTCTTCACCCGTACGTTTCTGTCCACACTTCCTATTTTGCTTGGAAAAATTTCGGCGCCGGTATCAACCATAAATTTCCTCTGTCCGCCCCGAAGATCGTTGTTACGTAGTTTAATTTTTGGAGCATAAGCGAGTCGTTCAAGACAGATATTCACGGTTCCAGTTGTGCGGTCAAGGGGCGCACATGCGCATTCCGGTTCTCGGAACTCGGCGGGCTCGGTTCTCTGCGCGTGGGCCGCGTCCGTACCCCTCTTAGAGGACGCATATCTCGTCCGTATTTTTTTTTCTTTCCGTTCTGCGTGTTTAGTGCGTCTCGCGTGTTATTGTTCGGCAGCCGTCGATTCCGATTCTGATTTTTCTGTCGATCCCAATAGGACCCTTATCTTCACGTTCCAAATCTTCTCGAATGCAATCCACTAACCGCCTCACGTTGTCGAGGCTCCTGGGCCTTCCGACTACTAGTCGCGCATCGATCCTATCACTCAGGCCCCTCGGAACGCATCTATTGCTAGTTTTATCATGGTCTCTGTTCGACTCTTCCGTTCTCATACATTGTCATACACCTCCGCTACTCGACCCCCGTATTCGGTGATGCTCTCCTCAGACCGTTTCTCGATATGGGCCAACTTGCGTATCCAAAGACCGTTCCTTGCTAATCGTTGTAGACCTCGCGGAGTTTCGTTGCCAGTTCGTTCATCGTCGTCATTCGCGTTAGCTTACCGGAGAAATCCTTTGCGGCTTTTTTGAATTTTTTCCCCATTACTCGTAACAATGCTTCCTCTAGCTCCGGCCCGATCAAGTCGACCGCGTTCTCACATGTATTTATGAACGATGTTACCGAATATGAGCGGCCTTCGGATTCGAGAATCGACTCCCGGGCGTCGCGTATGCTAAAGCGGGTCAGATTCGGCGGACCCATCGGATCGCCTCCGACTGGGAATCGTGGGTTTGATGTAGGTGAAACGTCGCAATTCTTTTGCCTGAGGATCGCGAGTGATTTCGGGATTTAGTGTCCTGCTTGAGTTGTTAACGCTGGGTTTTCGTATGAACCGGTGACGGGCCGTGGTTTTACCACGGCTCGTAGAGTAGTCCTCGTCCTAATCGACGGAATTTCCAATTTTCGCTAACCGCGTCTCGTGGTCGTTCGACGAAGAGTCTTGGCCCGCTGACCACACAATTGTAAGGATCGATCACTACGAAACAGTACTTACTGGAGGAGGCTCCAGATCTGAAGAAGGCTCAGAGTTGAGATCATAGTGTCCGATCCGTAAATCGTCTTCTTATGTAGTCCCTCAGTCCTTCGTCTGCCGGGTCACTTCCCCGTTCAATCCTCATAATGGTTTGCGCATCACGCACGTTACCACAAGAGGAATTTTTTTTTTGTTTTTCGTGCACCCCGCACTTAGCACCAAATGTTACGTTCTGAGTGGCTGGATTATGAGATTTAGAGACAATGCAGGGAGCGGCGCGTCAACTCTCTGAGTCGTTTGGGGAAAATGACGGGTTCGATGTAGTTTGACGAAAGAAGTTAAAGAATATATATATGGTTTATTGCAATTTGGTCCTATCCCACGACCTTATAATAGGTTCATACAGCGACTCTGTTCACGGTAACTCGGAGAGTTGAAGTAATGTGTTCTCGTATTAATTATAATGGTCTCGGGCAGGCGACTATCGTAGGTGGATGTTCGGCGACGACTGCCTTTGCGGTACCGTCGTCTAGCCCTCGACGGTCCGCGTAAATATTACTGAGTTCGCAAAAGGTTATTCTTGCATCCGGCGTAGACCGGTACGGCCGAACACCGCCGCACATTCGTACGAAACTGCTGAATACGCTCGCATTCGGTTTCATGTGTCTTTGGGGTTGCTGATTTCGAATTTGATATCAAAATTACAAAATTCAGAATGGTTGACTCAAAATCATAGGTTATAATATCAACCACTTGTTCAAACATATTTCATTCAGAATATTTTTTATAATTTCCTCCGCAGATGACGGCGGCGAACGCGAGGACCGGACGCGGTAAGTTGCAACATCTTGCAGGTATTAAAAATTCGCTAAATCAAGGCTTGTTTATATTAGCGGGTAAAACCTCTTTTATCATATTACGAACGAGTGATTCTTCTAATTGCAAAAAGTTTTTCGATCCGACCTGATACATCTCGAAAGTTATTGACTTGATTGAATCAAGATTCGGAATTTCATTACGAAAAAATGTCCGTGTTGTAATGCAATTTTTTTCCACTAGAAAATATGTAAATTGACCAGATAAAAATAAAAAAGCTACTACTTTTTTGGGATAGATACTTTTTTCGAATATTTGATTATCGAAAATCTATGTTATAATTGTTGCTGTACGGAAGAGGCTTGGAAAAACGATATATATAAACACTTTTCTTCCTCTTCAAAGTGCCCATAATTGATCTACCAATATAAAAGATCATTTGATTTTCATGATTATTATTATTGCTATTCAACGCGCGTATTTGGCAGTTTCGTCCCAATGTGCGCGGTGCACGCGCCAGCTTGCTTTTTGTTGTATCGACGGAAAACGTGAGATCGTCCCCGCTAGTCGCCTCTACGTGGGAGCCCGGATCTATCCGATCCATCGATACCAATCCGATCGTCGGAACGACGGACGGAGTCCGTCCGTAACACTCAGAATTATTGATCTTACAAGGGGAAGGCATGGGTTGAGAAATCAAGTCTGGGATGGGGCGGCGCGTAGTTGCAGTACTACCCCATAGTGTTAAAATGCCCCACCAATAAAACCCGTTTATGAGGCGAAGTTTCGAAAAATTTCGTTGCAATTATGTACCTAAAAGTATGCTCCGTCGATCAAGTGGATCGGTGGTCGAGGATGTAGAGCGCAAGCGTGATAATCCGAAAGTTCCGTGTTGGAACCCTCTGCTGATAATTTTTTGTAATTTCTTTTTTTTCTTCAAATTATTGTTCATTTGACTTATCAATAAGTTAATTTACTATAATAATAATTATATAAGACATATTTTTTAGAAAATTTGTGCTTCATACTTTCAACGTATCTCTTTGCTTTTTTATTGAAAAATAACTATACACCGAAGTTCAAATTGAAAACATTTTATTTCAGCATTTTGAAATTTTCCGTTCAAATTATTTCCTTCAAATATTTGTTTGTTTTATATTTTGAAACTATTTCGCTTCTATAACTGATATTATTTCAAAAAATGGTCGTTCTGAGGCTTATGGCTGATATTTGATCAGCTCAGGTATCCTACCGTCTTTTGCGTGTTAACACCGTTATAAACGAGAGTTTTCCAAAAGGGGCATTTCAAAAACAGGGAGAGCGGATGAGCAGTTGAATTTTCACGCTTGGAACGAGTAGACGTGTTTCGAAGTTTTTCAGTCGCTCACATTCTGTGATCAGACTGTTTGGAATTGTTACGCGAAGAAAGGTGTTAAAAAAATAACAAGGTCTGGAAGTGAAGAAATCGCGGGATCTTTGGAACTTGCAGAGGATATTATGGAAGATTCTCTACACAGCGAGAAATCGAAGTTGCTGATGAAAGATGCAGTTACCTATTTCAACTTTAACTTCGTTGAATAGTTATTGTTCAATAAAAACAAGCAAAGAGAAACGTCGAATGTACGAAGCGACAATTTTTTTAATAATATGTGTTATATAATTATTATTATGGTTAATCAAGATATTGATAGGTTGAATAAACAATAATTTGAAAAAATAAATACGTAAAAAAAAATTACCAGCAGAGGGTTCGAACATGGAACCTTCGGGATTACTATGCTAGCTCGCTACCGCCTTTACCCCAATGCCACTTTGTCGACGAAGAATGCTTTTGGGTATATAAAAGCAACGAAATTTTTCGAAACTTCTCGTAAACGGCTGGCTACTGGGTTCCATGGTTAGGGCATTTCAACACTATGGGGTACTACTGGAACCACGCGCCGCCCTATCTCAAACTTCGTTTCCCAATCCATGCATTCCCCTTGTTGGACTACCCGTTCTTGAGATATCGAATTAAACGCGTTTATAGCAGAAGGGGTCAACTAACCTTCGGAATATCCCACAAATGGACATTTATACTCAGAATGCACCCCCCTATCGATCCCTCATAGTTCCCAAACTACGTAATCTTACGTTTGAGCATTTCATATTTTGACTGGGATATTCTTCCAGAATCTGCAGTTAAACATTCATTCAGTAGTCTTGGACAAAACTAATTCGATCTGACAAAATGTAGTATTATCCCGTTTTTCTTGAAAACAAATTGTTTAACAGAGAATTTATGCCTGACTTGAATGCTAAAGTCATCATGGCTGTACAAATTGGTTTGAAAGATATGACTTTCGCGCAAACGTACGATAACCATTGAATTATGAGGGCCAACAAGACACGTCTTACACCTGAAAAATATCCAGATCGTGTCGGCGTGGAGAAAAATTAGCAGAAAACGATGCGTTTGAGGAACGCTTACTTTATGCACCAAGCACAGCTGATTAGTGGAACTATAAATTTCTTATGAGAAATCTGAAATCAAACCCTTGAACGTATTTTTCGCGGAACAAAATCTATCCAACAGTGGCTCTGTCCGGTACAATAATCAACCAATTGAGAAAAGAATTTGTACTGTTTTTCATCAATTTTCAATGATAAGATCATCGTCTGTTTTTAATTTTGTTTACAAGTTCAGTAATTAGTCGTTTATAAATAGAAATGTTTGAAACTAGTACGTGCTAGAGCGATAAGCTTACAGATTTTTTTTGTTCCGGATGACTCCAAGTGACATTATCCTCACTGACACTAGCCTACTTCCATTTGAAATTGTTCAGTTCGGTTTAGAACCATTATAAAATTGTGTAAAAGTGAGTTGGAGAAATCGTTTCTTATTAGTTTACAAGTCGATAAAAACATGTTAAAAAATTGAAGTGATTGTATTTTATTTTCGTATTAAAAAAATTGTGAAATAATGTCCCTTAACTGTCCGGACGTTACATTAGTGGTGGGTGCAGATCTGACAATTGGCAGTTGGAAAAAGACGAGTGCGAGACACACCTATGCGCAAGTGTTGCATATTCTATTTTTCCTAACGAGTTGCACACAATTCGATAATTGAGCATCAGACAGATCGGTCATAAAGAAAGCACGGGCGGAGTGGGGTAAGACAGCGGGTCCAGGGTCGCAGGCCCTGGGGCCTGCGGGCCTTCCGCGGGGAGGTCGGGGGGCAGAGCCCCCTCCACGAAAAAATATTCGTGAATAATTAGAAATTCGTAAATTGCTTCAAAAATATCAATAACACTCCATAACCGATGCGCGAGCAATCTGCTGAATGCAAGTTCATTCGTGTTTTGCTTGGTGTGTAGCCATGTATTCTCTATTTGTCTCCCCCCCTTTCTCGCTTACTCTCTCTGACTCAGGTTCTTGTGTTGTTTTATTTATATCATGAAAAATGTATAATGTGAATCCGTACAGTAAAACCGCGCTGTCGCTTCTTGCTTCCATTTTGCTCCTTATCGTTACCAATAAAATATGACACTTTGCTTTTGCTAACTAAGCGGATAAAATAGTTTTTCGTACTCTGAGTGTGAGAATATAATAATACTAAATGTTGGCTGTTAGGTACGACGTGTGATTTTCGAACGAGTGTCGAGCTTCGAATTGTCGTGAGTACGGCGCGTGTTTGTTTATGCTTGCCTGCCCTCTAACTCTCTATTCTGCTCCTGCATGAACCAAGTGTTCATAATATTAACATACTTGACTTTTCCCGCATGCAGGAATGTATTTTGCGCACTAGTACGGGAACATATTTTGCGCACTAGTGCAGGAATGTATTATGCGCACTAGTGCTGGAATGTATTTTGTGCACTTAAATGCTTGCGCAAACCGAATTTTGCGCACTCAGTTAGGAAAATACTATTGTGACATAACTATTTGTTGCAAGGTCATGCAATCCTTATTAATAGGTTCATTTTCCATACCTTCTTTTTTCGCGAAAAATCCCTCAAGTTCAAGAGTCTTACAGAATATTTCTTTCCCTTATTTAGTTCTTTTTAAAGCGCGCTTTAAAAATCGCTCAACCTCTTGCGTCCATCGCTCATGCTTATGAAGTGTTTGAATATGCAAATTCAACCAAAGGATAACTATCTTCAGGTTAGATTCGTGTAAATGTCAAATGTGGAAAGAACAATATACGGTCCGATGAGAGAATAGACCTGTGCCATCGCGTTTACACCATCGCGTGATCGACACACAGAATCGGGTTGGCTTAGGCCGGCCCTTGTGTGTGTCGATCTTCGAGCTGCAGATACCTCTCCGATATTTCAGAATGCAAAAAAAATAATTTTTTTTTCAGGAAATAAATACGTCACAAATCATTTTACTGCTAGAGTTCCGCAAGTTTTGAAGTTTTATTGATATTTAGACAGCAATATGATTCGTAGATACTACTAACTTCAACTAACAAATAACTTTAACATTGGTCGACATCACACGATATTACGGGGGGTTGAATAAGGCTAGATGCTTGAGATACACCGTAATGATTTCGCTTATTTAATGATGTTGCGTGGTTCATAAGAGAGCATTCAAATCATTGTTTGACTCTACGCGCTGCACGTGTAAGGCTTTCATGATCTGGAAAACGAATTTCTTCTTCAATAATAATGTCAACTAGGTTACGTCTATCATCGGATTTTTAGATCAAAATATAGTTGCGACTTTTTCACGACTCAGTTTCTCTAGAACAATATCGCTTTGTGAATGGTGGGCGCCAGCTTTGAACCAGCCTGTTCAACGCATGCATACCGGAAAATTAATACAGACATGTTGAAACCGTAAAAAGATTAACTCTTGGACTTATTAAAAAACTGAAGGTGTCCCTGTAAAACACTTATTCGCTTTCGGCTGAATGTAAAGATTCGAACGGCAGGAAATCGGTTGCATGTTCTTTTCTTGGATTGTTCGTCCGAAGAGTTGTCTGTCCTATAGTTTGAGATAAAGGTTCTTATTTTTATTTCAGAAAACGGTCCTGAACAGTATTCAACATGATGATCCAACATTCGTTGCTGACGCCTACACCAGTCTGGCGATAATATACGCTGTATTTGCACTGTGCAATTGGCTAGCACCCTCGTACATTTCTGTAGCGGGCCCTCGAATCGCCATTTTGACAGGATGTTGTTGCTACGTCCTATTCATAGCATCGTTTTTGTGGCCACAAACGATCCTTCTCTACGTGGTATCGGCGCTCCTTGGTTTCGGCGCAGCTCTCATATGGACTGGGCATGGAATGTATCTGACGCAGAACAGTTGTTCCGAAACGATGGCGAGAAACGCTGGAATCTTCTGGGCAATATTCCAATGTTCTCTTTTCACCGGGAACTTGTTCGTCTACTTCACCTTTACGGAAGAAACCATTGAAGCTTCAACGAGAAACCTGGTGTTCTGGGTACTCACTGGACTCGCGATCGTAGGCACCGTGCTGCTAGCGACGCTTCGAAGAGCCGTGCAGGGAATGGAGATCGGCGAAGCGGAAGGCGTATCGAGCGCCGACAAGGAACTACAAATCCCTGAACCGATGAAGGAGAAGCCTGTCTCAGCAGCTTGGCACGCGCTGAGAGACGCGTTCCGGTTGTTCATCACTGGACGGATGCTGCTGCTTGCCATTACATTTTTCTATACGGGACTCGTCCTCACATTCTTTTCCGGCGTTTATTCTTCGAGCATCGGTTTCACGAAAGCGATGGGCGATAACGCCAAGAGCCTCGTCGGACTGTCCGGGATTTGCGTCGGCGTCGGTGAGGTTGTCGGCGGAGCGCTCTTTGGTATTCTCACCTCCAAGACATCGAGATGCGGTCGAGATCCGATAGTCATAGTGGGCTTTGTAGTTCACATGTTTGCTTTTTGCACCATATTCCTGAATCTCCCCAATGATGCGCCCTTTCAGGACACCAACAATACGGGTTTCATTGCAACCTCGCCGGTTTTGGCAATGACTGGTTCTCTTGCTCTCGGCTTTGGGGATGCCTGCTACAACACGCAAGTCTACTCGCTGCTGGGCGTCCTCTACGCCAACGAAAGCGCGTTAGCCTTTGCACTCTTTAAATTCACTCAATCCGTCGCCGCGGCTGTGAGCTTTTTCTACAGCAGTCACATAGGACTTTACGTACAATTGACCATTCTGGTGGGCTTCGTTGTCTCGGGCACGGTCGCTTTCTGCATCGTTGAATTTCTTTTGCGGAAGCAAAAAGCTGAGAGCAGTAGGGAGGCAAATCCTGCATTGGTTGATGAGCTAGGCTCAGAGGAATGACAAGACCTCGTTTGATCAAAATATAACGCGAGACTGGTATAGTTTATACCCTAATACTTAGATACCATTGCTTCGTCTGAAATTTTTTTGTCACGAGAAGTTCCATCATCGCATCATTTTGGCAGAAGAAGACGACGGAATTTAATTTTCATACGGATGTGACCAGTGTTCGTTTCCTCTTTAACGCGATTCATTTGCGCTTGTGAAGATCGCATGCGCAACAATTGACTTCTCGAATCGTCAGCTAACAATAAGATTCAAATCGATGAAGTCAATGCAACTTTCGAGAAATTTGTCATTTTTTGAGGGAGCAATAATGTTGTTTTTATACTGTCGAACCGATTTTGTATAAATATGAATATCAATGTAAAAAATTGTTAATCAATGAAAGTTTTATCGTTCGACATAATTATTGTCTTGGTCCGTTATTTTAACAAATTTAAGGTAAAACTTATCACATCTTGTACAATCTATGCCAGAGCTATCGCATTTATCTAATAATGTCAAGAGGATGATTGACGCTCTTCATCCGATGCATTGTCATCTTCATTGGATGAGAGTTCGACAACTTGTTGAAAAAAAACCTCGAAGCGAACAATGCGGACACAAACAATTTTCGGACACACGTTCATCAAAAATTGATAAACGCAAAGCCGTTATTATTTGGAAATCCAATTAAAAACAATCACGAGTATATTTTTTATTCTAAGGACGGCAATAACAAACAGTAGCGGCCTTAAACAGGTCATTTACACTTTCATGTGTCGTGACTGATCACGTAGGGCTGCGTATTTTTCGGCTATCTGCTAGGCAAAGATACGCTGTCTCTGTGGATATGATTGGTTATTTATCAGTTTGACGTTAGGCCTTAGTGAATCGTAATAAAAACACTTCGAGTGCCAAAGTAAAATAATTGTCGATCAAAATAATTCAGAATTAGCTGTAATCGGCTTTAGACTTGGGTTACAATTAATAACTGAATATATTGGCGCATGGATTTCTCAGCACTGATTTCATCCAATTCCACTACCGCACTTACAATTGTGTTGCATTCGATCTAACTCCATCGACTAATATGCTATGAAAAAAAATAAAATATTTCGTCATTTAATTTTTCAGTTCAAGTTCGAAGATCGCTGTTTGTCGACATTGTATGTTCAACGCGGTTGTTTATCTCCAGCAATGAGACGTCATATTTTCATTCCTTTGTGACAAATATACCTACTATTTTCTAGTAGTGGAAAAAAAATCGTGTCTGTAAATTCGTATGGTACAAACGATTATTTGGACAACCTCAAAAGTATAAATAGTGATTAAACACCGAGAACTATAAGATTTTAAAAATTATCTTCACGATTAACTTGATTTCCATCGGTAAGAGACTTTTTTCCATTTCCGTTGGTGAATTATGTTATTCAGTGATCTCCGGTTCGGTTGAATCGGTCATGTTAATAAAACTATATACTAAAGGACAAAGAATACGCTTATAAGAAAATAATCGCAATATCGTGGGCATTCAAATTATTCTTCCACGGGGTGAAGCTAAATCAACTTTGGCTCGAACGTGAATTAACTTCAGGATAATAAAATGAGTCAAACATAATAATTGCGAATACTCCGCACTCCAATTCACGAGTGATCGTGGATGAGTCTGTCGTTAATCGGTTTAATCCGAAGTAGATCCATTCAAAATTCAATGGCGATTAATGATTGATATCAGCAAAGGTTTCGAATATTACGACACCTTTCCGTCTGGTTAACGATGTCAACCGAAAATTTGATTCGGATTATTGGAATTATGCACGCGCTGACGAACTTCTGTATAATTATGATTTGCTTTTGGGTTCATTGGGTCCCATTTCAATTTATCCCGGCTCATATCTGTCAAAGGTATCTTTTTCGTGAAAAATGTTTCAAACAAAAGTTGTCACATGTAAAAGGGGTCATCCAATGATGACTTTGCCCTTGACTTCAAAATTAGTTTTTCAGGTCAAACTAAGATCATATCGATTTTTTCAAATAGAAACAACATTCTTATTTCATATTCGTATATGTCAAAAAAAAAGAAGTATATTTTGTATAAGATATTTTATCAGAAAATGCTTTCGTTAGCATCATGTTCCGGATGGTCGCGTGCCCAATCCCGTTTCCTTCCCATTCCTTACTGCATAACTGTCTATATGCTGACCTGGTGGCAAAACCCTGGATGTCACGGTCCAGTTCCCCCGTGTCAAGCATCAACTGGATGGTAGCCGGGGGCGTGCTTCTCCTGAGCCCGAAAATTCCTCTCATGGTGATGGCCTGGATGTAATCAAGGACTTTTTTGGAGGTTTTGTTTTAGGTTATCCTCGCTAGCGCAGCGTAGATGAGGTTTGTTTGCAGTATGGCTTCGTATACCCAGGACCATTTGGGAGTCGAGTCTCCACCCTGTCCCAATAGCCGCCCTACACTGCATGAATATGTTGATCACCTTCCTGCTTTGCATCTTAAGATGTTGTTTCCAGTTACTTTTTTATCCAAGTACGCACTTAGGTACCCTATCTCTTCTGCATACGGTATTCTTCGCCCACAGAAGGTAATTTGCTGACTGATCTCACTTTTGTATTTCTTCGTGGAGATGACAATGTCTATCTTCCTTGAGTTGACTATCAGAGACTTTGCCTCACACCAAGTCCTAACCTGTTTTAGAGCTATCCGCAAGAACTGTGGAAGTATTTGGTCAAGCTTTTCATCAACGAAGATGCCAAGGTCGTCCGCATAACCGACTATGAAGATGCCTTCGTTGTCGAGAATTCGTATTACCTCGTCAACTACAATATTCCACAGAAGGGATGGGATCGTTCCCCACTGTTACTCTTTTCCATTCACTGAATACGCTTCTGTCGCTTAACATTTCGTTAAACCACCTTTTGATGGATAAGGGTACCCCTTTATTGGCCAAAGCGTTGTCAATGGTGTCTCTTGTGGTCATGGAAGTTCATAACACGGTTTCCGTTGCCTCGAACGCCTTCTCAATGTAGTCATTGAGTGTAGGGCAGTCTGTCTTTGGTGGAGTGGCCTGTGTATCAGTACCTCCTGTCTGAAGTAGATGTCTACTAACCGTTCCAGCGTCTTCAGCATGAACGATATCAAGCTGATCGGCCAGTAATTTGTCGCTGTGGAATAATTACTTTTTTCGGGCTTGGGTATAAATGATACCCGTGTTCGTTTCCAGGTTCGTTTCGTTGGAGTGTATTCTGTGACGATGTAGCCTTTGAAAACGGATGCTTTCACATCCGTCCTGTAGCATCTTCAAGAAGATGCCGTCGGAGCCCGATGTCTTGTACGGTTCGAAGGAATTTATTGCTCATCTTACCTTTTCTGGGATTACTACGCAAACCGCATTATTCTAGTTAGGTTCTCTACAGGGACCAGTTCTTTTATATCCTCGTGTATTGTGCGTTTCGTTTCGTTCCTTCACGAAGTTCGGGACGTTCGTTCTCAAAAGGAGTTTGAGCTTGTCCTCCGTTTTCGTATAAATACCCACCCTGTCCTTGAAACTGTGAAGTCGTGCACTATTTTCCTTGGTCAGAAGCTTAGCAAGCTTAGTCGTTTCCGTAAAACTTTCAATGCTTGCACAGTAGCCTTGCCATGTCTCTCTTTGGGTTTTTCTCAATTTGTCCTAGTAGTACTTCAGTGCTTCTTTGTACACTTTCCAGCCTTCAAAGTTATTCAGTTTCTTGGCCCTGTCAAACGCTTTCCGAGAGTTTCTCTTCGCCTCGTCAATGTTTTTATTCCACCACGGCATGTTTCCAGCTTGTACGTTATGTTCACGTGGACAATTTTTAAGTTCAGATCCACCCTCGTTACGTATCTCCTTTGAAAGTGTGTCAGTTTGGCCCCTGAGCTGCTCCTTATATCAATTTCACCTATTTTTTAGGGGTTTCTTCTTCATTCCGTTTTTAGTCTTAATGATTCCATCAGGAATGTAATGGTCCTATCATCTGACATGGATGGCTCCTCCCCCACCCTCCATGTAAGTATTGAGTCCCGTATGTTCATAGAAAACCGTGTGAGGTCGAGGACCTCCCTTCTTTTGGATTTTATGAAGGTAGATTCACTTCCCCTAGTCTTCCTGTAATAAATTCGAGTGAAGGCCTTAGGCCACCCTGGAATTTTCGAAAAATCGATTTTTTGTTCATTGTTTTATAGGGTCACTCAAGGCCTCAAAAGTGATGTCCCAAAAGATTATGGCCGAGAAAAATCTTTAAGTACTCCGTTTTCGAGTTTTAGTACAAGGCCGTCTGGTCCGCAGCGAGTCCTTTTTGTTAGCGCTAGCGAGAAGGTCCGTTATGGGACTAGTGCAGGTATACGGCAGATGTTATTGAAAATATTTATTTCCTGACTAATCTGGCGAGTTTAGAATTGTGGAACGGCTGTTTCAGAAAGTTAGGCACGGCCAAGCAGTCGAGAAGGACGCTAGTCGACAAACAGTTGTTTATCACGATAGTTCTGTAAATTTTCATTTCTTTTTCCGGTGCAATTATTGAGTTGATTTGTTTTGTTGTATTGATTTGTTCTTACAACTTACAATACAGTGGGAAGAAAGGGACAAAAACGTCGGTCTTCAGCGTCAGGAGACCAAGAGTATCGCGACGAAGACCGTTGAATCGGTATGAGACAGAAGCACCAGACGACTTGAACGCCAGTTCATCGGCAAAAAAAACTGAAGCAATCGGAAGATTTTTACGATATCGAAGTGAATCCAGCGTTTGGTTTTCGTATAATTAACTTCATCGCAGTTTTTTCGGGTATTTCCGACGTAGTCGTTTACAAGATATGCCAATCCAAAGTAAAATTTACTGAAAGCAGTAAGCGTGGTTTGTGATTCAAACTTGTAGTGTCCTGTGAAAAGTGTGAGAAGACTGAGATACACATAATGGAGGCAATGGATTTGGAAATCGGTCCGAACAGCTACAAAATGTGCATGGAGATCGACAAACAGCGCATAAAGCTTGCAGAGAGATCGCTATCAGACCGGGTAAAAGAGGCGGGAATCGCTGCAAGATCAAGCAGAAAAGAAATGCCATAGCAGGAAGATAATCTAGACGGCCAATTGTATGGTGCAGGCATCGCAGATTAAAGGTATTACAAAATTATTCATGATTTTCTACTACTCAAAACTTTAAACGCGTTTATCTCAAAACTACATTTTTGTAGTTGGTCGGAAACATAACTCAGACAATTTTCAACCGATTGACTTGAAATTTGGAATATATCTTCAAAAATATATTGTCTGTAGAAGTACTTAGGATTTTTTATTTATATCGCATAGTTCATTAGTTATCAACAATTATCTGACGATTTTTTTGGAAAATTTCTCACTTTCCACTTTAGAAGTGCACCATTTTGTCAAAAATCAATATATCGAAAAAATCTTATGTACTTCTCTAGCTTATACTATATATAATCGAAAAAATTTAGGCCCTAATCATAATTCATTAAATTACAGGAGCTGTTATTCCGGCCGTGGAGCATAGAAAAAAAAGACGTCATCGCAAAAATGCTGTACCGCCGCCAGTTTGAAATAAATTACCTCGAAAAAAATATTGTATGTAGTTAGCGATATGTGTAATGAAGTCCCATTTCTGTAATCTCGATTTATTTTGTAATATTTCTGAAAAAAATCCCAAAAAAGCCTTTTTTTCGGCCTCTAGCGTTTTTTTCAGCCCTCTCGTTGATATCTGTGGTCCACCACGCCGGGTGATGAGGGTTGGCGTCGCACCCGATGATCAAGTCGAGATTTCTGAGCTAACAGTACTCTATTACTTTCTTTATCACCAATAGTCGGTATCTCCTCATCATGCGGTGGGTATGCCGAAGTTACAATAATAGTCCTCCTCCGTCCTTCCTTACCTTCGAGTTCCGTCCGCATGGTAGTACAGTCCCCGGAACTAAGCTCTTGTAACAAGAAACCATTAGTGTCCTTGATGGAGATACACGCACAAGCGTCTCCATCGTTAGTGCTTGCAAGCAGTTACCCACTAGATTTTGTTTGCCTAATACGCCCTCTCCGTAGCCAAGGTATAAGGATTAGTGCTTCTTTCTACCTTCGACGAGTTTTTTTTCTTCTTCAAACTTAACGCTGATTCGAGCTAAATGTTTTTAATGAAACCTCAATACTTCATTCGGCTTGAAGATGGAAAATCTATCGAACTGTTTTATGGATGCAAATTCAGAATTTAAGTGGATATCGATTTTCGAAAATCGACGCAAAGTATGAAATTCTACATGGGCAACGAATAAATGCAAAAAGATTCGATTCTGATGCGTAGGTACATCATGCTAGTAGATAAACGGAGGGGTTTCTGGATGCAAATTCCTGCACCGACATTTACCGACCCCCCACTCCAATACCCTTCCGGAAAGTTCGACGGGTAGATGGCACTGTTACCGATGTAATCACGTCAATCACCCGACAGATGGCGCTGTAATCGACATAGATGGCGCCGTTATCGACACTGATGACGTCACACACTCTTGAATTGACGTCACACGCCCCCAAGTTGACACCAAACACCCTTAATTTAACGTCACACACCCTCAATTTGATATTTGGCACCTCCGGTTTGATATTAACACGTCCTACCTTACCGACACATGGTAACGATTTATCGATTATTCGCTAATTATCGATAATTAGTCCACGCCAGATTCGTTACCGACACAATTAGCGTCCCCCTTTTTTCTCACGTTACCGACGTTGTAGCGGGAGTCAAATAATGAAGACGTATGACAATGATCATGCGACGATGACGTCATCGTGATCTTCCGGCAAGTTCGAACCTGTCGGCCCATTTTAAGTATCACATTCCATAGCGTTATCACGGAATGTTATGAGATAGGAAATACTCAAGGTCTTTTCAGACGTTTCTATCGACGTGTGACACTGATTTCGCTTACGATTTTCGGAATTTCCCCCCCGAGCTGGGAGAGTTCTCGGAATCATCGCCGATAAATAACGATGGGATATTATTCGAGATGCGGCAACTCCTTTGCTAAAGTCTTCCATCACAACCGTTGTTCGAAACGAAATTTCGAGATGAGGACTTCGATGAAATAAACATGTGAGAGAGAATATCCTAGAAGCTGCAGATTAGTTGGAGAAATGTAGTAAGTGATTCAAAATGATGATACATATATAATCAAGAAGCTACAAGATGTAAGAATAAATAGTTACAAGGATTTATACACATGTTCATGAAGAAAAAATTATTCTTCATTCATGAAAATATTCAGAAATTGATTGAGATACAGAGTTATGGCATTGGTACACCGAGCTCATCGATATCAAGGTTTGTAGAAGGATGTTTCAATAGTCAATTTTATAGCAGTTTCACATTTTGAGCAGCACAGTGGGCATTCAATAGATCATGATGCGTACAGCAGGTAGTTCCCGCTGCTTTTCTCAATTTCTCCAACGACTGGCATACCAGATCCGCCAGATCGATTATCTCGCAATACGTATTTCTCGATCATTTATACTGCAGCCAATCCTTCTTCTGTAGTCCCTTCAGATAGATCTTGGCGCCGTGATGTGAAATACTTGTGAGAATCATTTTGATATCGTTGTAGGGTACACCGCCAGAGTCCCGCGATAAACCGTGAAAATTTCGCTCTAACCACAAATTCTCCCTCATCTGCCAAGCCGGCAACCGACCCCAGTTGGATGTCGGTTGAAATAAGAAAGTTAACGAATGCTCTTCTTCGTCATCAAGAAGAATAAAGGCTAGCTCCTTTACTCTAAAGGAGTAATTGTGAATGAGACTGATTTTCATAACCGTAGATGAGGCGCTTTTATACCAATTTTTTCACCGCACTACTTAAAGGGTTATATTCAACTGTACGATCATGAAAGATCGAACAGTATGCCGACGTATCGATAGGGAAATTATATCCCGCTTCAAACTTGGGACGAATATCTACAGGTCTAAATTGAGCGACTCATTCTGCTTTGAATAATCAATGATGAACAAGGATGCAAACTGTAGAAATGTACTCTTCTCCAACAATGGTTCGGGATTCTTGCCATGGTACGAGGCTTGCGAGTTGAAGCATATTGATTGTGACTTATGTCTAGATTCAGATTTCCATATGAATAGCATTGCGGGTTTAAAAACAGTTTAACATTGGTGATATTACAATGATCAAAATGGCTAGCAGTTGCAGTCGCGTTGTTCTTCCGAATAGTTTGGAAACCGAGCATAACGTATCGAGGCTTCTCCATCTGCGTTGAAGTCTTGACAGTCCAAACGTGCTTCGAGGTGATGGGGAGTACGGGATATTCATATAATTCCCAGGTAAGGGAACTCATGGAAATCGGTGGGTCTTTTTCATCTGCAGTCTGCAAAATCGCGTTTACATCGCTCTTCGAACGTGTCAAGATTAACACATGCTCCGGAATGACGATGATTTTACGATAGTTTCTGCAAAACCCAATATCAAATTCAGCAGTATACATATATCGAAATAACCGTCAACATCTGTGAATTTTCGACTTGCAGTCATATCAAGCCACCCAGCGTTCTCTAGAAGCCGATTTTGCCCCGGACTAAGAGAAGCATAATCTTTCATAAGACTTGTGAGGCCAACGTTCTGACTCCTATCAATCTATACGGCATTGCATTCATATCGCACTTCCTCGAACAAGTGGCCAACAGCGTTGTTGACGAGAGTTGAGGCCGCCGCAGTTCCGTCGGCCTTCGTTAGCCGACCGTACACATGAAGCGAGCTCTTGCTCGGTAGTAAACACAAGCTTGATGCTGCACGGTAATTCGAATCTCATCGTTGTTGTTGAACGCCGATGACGCGTATGGCTTGTGTGAATGAATCTAATAATGTGCGATGGATTCGTCAAAGATAACGGGTGTCTGGATATTTAAATATTTCCCCCTCCATTCTATACAGCATACAAAGCAAATGCAGCAAAATCTACGTTTTACTCCACGAAAAATCCTTTCCCAAAAGTTTTGACCTTGAGACCTAAGCTTGTCAGCCGGAGCGCGTTTTGACATGTTAGCTTGTTGAGAATTGATCGATGACTGGCTTGATCGCGACATTGCAATGCACTACTATAACTGAAACCAAATTTCCTGTTATAGACGATTCCCATTATCGAGATTTGATATGTGACCTTATCGTTATGGTCTCCCCACGGAAATTGACTAAATCATCATCTTGATCAACGATACGCAGTTGAATATGATCTATGATCCTCGCAGCGACTGGAAGGTAAATGACACGTGATGGTACTTCAACAATCTTATATCCTGGAGGTACGATTGGGAAAAATCCATGAATTCTGTGAACTATGCGCTCATTGACGTAGGCACCTGTTGTAATATCATACTCGACTCGTAGCGCATTTACTTTGAGGATAGTTACCAGTAGGTCAGATTCGTGAATTATGTTAGCTTGAAAAACGCGCGAGGTGAAGCCTAATAGTTTGCCTATAGAATCGCTTTGTTTTAAGTCTCTAAGATGATTACATTCGATTTCGCCCTGCAGAGTATTATTGTTCGGTTTAATGTTGATTGTGATGCCCTTCTTCATCAGCACACTCTGTACATAGTTTTTAATATCCTCTATTTCATAACTACCAGTAGGTATGCTCACCACTTCTCCACCCACATAAAGTTTATTGTGATCAACATCTACATTGAAAATCGAATTGAACGTTAACAATTCAATAAGACCTAGAGTATGATTTTTGTGAGGGGAAAGCTCAACCGCTGGAAAATATTGCATCTCGAGGATCGAAGAGTTCCACGATGAAGTTAGCGTCAATGAATCATCCATGGCTGCGAATTTCCTAACTGAGTTTGTGAAACTATATGCTATCGTTATTTAGACCCAACCTGGTCACAGAGAAACTTGAGACAAAAGTGACCGCAGTCGACCGTGTCATAGTCTTGATATCTTTCGTGGTTATATTTGACACTGCCAACACCAAGGTATCTGACGAGATCCGTATGTGCTAAGGAGCTAAGGTCGAAGATTACCAAAACTATCAAAGTAAATAACTTTATCGGCAATTTTTTTAAACGCAAATCAATGCGTGCCAGGACATTCATGGGCATCTAGATTAATGTTTGCCGATTCCCGTCCGCCCGGTGCCCTCTCTTGTGATTCATTTCGCATAAAAACACCACGGAAATATCGAATTTTTGACATGATTGCATACTTCAACAGATCTGCGTCAGTTCACGCCCGTTGTGGCAGTGTCACTTTTAGTTTTTTGTCTGATTATATGGTCTTAGGTGAAAATCCAAGCCTTTTCTACAGGGTCTCAAGTGAAGTCCTTTGCCCAAACCGATGGCTTCCATAGTTTCGTTATGACATTGACCCTCTTCCAGTTGTCGAATGGTAAAAATCTAGAAATGATAAAAATCTGCCAACTTCCGACGGTAGGGGAAGAATGCGTAGGAGTGCGTACATTACGTTTACCACCAGCCTTTTTCACAGCTCTTCGTGCATCTCTCAGTGCCGACTCAATGCTAATTAGAGCAGTTTCACCTCGTACCATAGACCTCTTGGCTTCAGTGACAACTTTCCTCAACGCAATCTTGGGTTTTCGGACACCCATTCCGAGTTTTACCTCGGCTTTCATCGCGTTTGTTACAGCCCAAGCAGGAGCTTCTTCACTGAAATTAGCGTCTTTAGCGAGAATCCGTCACCAAATTTTTTCTGCCAAGACTTTATCCGCCGCACTTCTAGCGTCAAGGTTTTCTCGATTTTACGAGTAGACAATATCGTGTTCCTTGCAGGCTGCGTCAAGGGGATTCATATCCGGATCACCTTAGGCTAACCTCTTCGCTAATTTCGTACCGTGACCGCAGTATTGATACCCGGGTGAATGCAATTCTACTGGAAGATTGTCGATAATTTTGTTGAATAAACCCATTACACAGCGACGCTTTTCTTTCGCAGTTCGTTTTCGACTGGTTGTTTTTGCTTTGTACACAATCATTTCAACACCCTGGATGCGACTGAATATTAGTTCTTGTAAATTTGATATTTATACTGTTGAACGTCAGTTCAGCTCAAGATGAGGTTGGAGACACAGTCAGTCACGCTACCTGTAATGAATTTCGATAGATTTGTCCAGCAGAGTGTACAGAATAAACAGCGACCTGGTGATTTGCTGCCGAATAGTGTACGAGCGATATTCTATGGACCATCAAATTGTGGGAAAACTACTGCATTGCTAATTCTCATAACACATCCGAATTGATTGAGATTCGAAAATTTCTATATCTTCTCAAAGTCGTTGAATCAACCAAAGTATAAGTTCCTGGAAAAATTACTCGAAAGTACAGATGATGTTGAATATTTGCCGTTCAACGAACATGAACAAGTAGTTACAGCGGATGACTCGTTACCTAACTCAATAATAGTTTTTGACGATGTGGCCTGTGAGAAGCAGGATAATGTGAGAAGTTGCTTGTGTATAGGTCGACACAAGAATGTGGATTGCTTCTATCTCTGTCAAACGTACACTCGCATTCCCAAACATCTTGTGCATGACAATACCAATCTTTTCGTTTTGTTTAAGCAAGATGAAATAAATTTGAGACACATATAAGTCGATCATGTTAATAACGATATGCCGTACACACTATTCAAAGACTGGTGTCCAACATGCTGGAACAGCGTTAAGTACGAATTTATCGTCATCGATAAGGATAGTGAGATGTTTGACGGTCGGTATGGGAAAGGGTTTGATAGTTTCGTGAGTCTGAACGAGTAATCAATACCATCTGTTCATTGCAGTGAAGTAAGTAGCGTTTTTCACACGGCTTCGTCACATGCATGGCACGAAAATTCATGAGCAGAAAAAAGTCTTGCGACAGTTTGCTAGAGCAGGTGCTGCAATTCGATAGAATTATTGAATGATAACGTTGGGTAGAGAGGTGGCTAAACATACGATAGAAGATGTTTTCAAACCAGTCGTTACACCGCTATAACAATTGCTGAATGCTTCCAACGCTATGAGCTCAATCAACAATAAAGCTGAACTTTTTGTTGGGAAAACAGAACCAATGAAAGATGAAATCGAGCATACCAGTCCAATCAAGGGAGGAGCTAAGCCCCCGAAAGTAAGAATCGAACCAACGAGAGATGAAATCGAGCAGTCAGGACATGACGAAGAGGTCTATTTAACAGCAGACGAGGAAAAGAAAGATGAAGCGAACGCTTTTATAGTATCAAACGTTGCGAAACCTGATGCCAAATTTGCGGATGCGCATCTTAGAATGTTGCACGATGAAAGTAGAAAAAATAATCTAGATAGTAGCTATGGTGTACGCAAACTCGCTGACGATAAGTTAAAGATTGGCAATTCATCGATAAGCTTCGGAAGAGATCATATTGGTATCTGTGATACGCGTTATCTGAATACCAGAGGCTTATTTGAATTGTTGTTCAGAAAGATACCCAATGAGAAGTATGTTACTTCGCGTGATATGGAAAATTATATAAAAATATTTATAGCTACAAATGCAGATCGGAAATACTATAAAGCCGATACAGCCATCCGTGACACGAACAATCACAAGTATAACCGTTTCATCGCGCAAATGTTCTCAACTTTACCAGCATCACTGCAACGAAAGCGTACACGCTTCATGTTCTCAACTTCCCCACCGACATCATCAGCGCAACCAAAGCGTACACGCTCGTGTAAGGGTATGTTACCAAAGTATGTATATGATTGCTCGAGAAGGTAGAGAAATAGATTACATCGATTCGGATGATCCGAATGAACTGGTGGACTGTTTCCGTTTGCTTTTAGCTTTACAAGCAGCCGGAAACTTGAATCATTCTAATGAAATCGTATCCATCATCGAGGAATTACGTGAAGTTGACATTATTTACTAACCGTCATCTCATCGGTTTCACTTCATTCTCAAGATGAGCGTTGACGTGTTTGGGCGACAGTTGGATAAAGGTGTTGCTACAGACAATCGGAGTCCCCCAGCTGTCGGATTCAAATTCACTGCTGACGAGAAATATGACACAGATGATAAATGATTGTGCAATGTTGCCAATCCGATGCTGCAAACTGATGTTGTTACTATAAGCTTTCTGACGAATGAAATCGACGGTCTACGAGGGGAAATGTACAATAACAATCTGATGATACACGCGGTAGAGTCTACTACAACGACAGCTTTGCAGATCCTCAGTGTTGATATCAAAACGGTTCTGAAAAAGAACTGACGACTCGAAACTCAAATTCATTTTCAAATTGGACGATCGATTGAGAGGACTGGAGAAATGAACGGGAAAGAGCTAGACATCGTAACGGAACTGCATAAACCAGCGAGAAAAAATTATCAGCGTCGATATGTAGATGTTCGTGGTTTGGATGAGACGTGGCAAGCTGATCTCGTTGACATGATGTTATACTCTAGGGAAAATAATGGTTCAAATATTTGTTGACCGTTATCGATATCTCTTCAAAGTATGCTCGGGCTGTACCCATCAAAAGTAAAACGGGTAAAGATACAACAAGAGCCATGGAGTTTGTATTCGGACAAGGACGTGTACCAACGAATTTACGCGTTGACAGAGGTCGAGAATTTTACAACACTGCTTTGGAATCTCTCGTGAAGCGATATAACATCAAGCTATACTCAACCTTCAGTAACTTGACAGCATCCATCTGCGAACGTTTCAATCGTACGCTGGAAAAAAAGATGCGGCTGCGGTTCAGCCTGCGAGGGAATGACAAGTGGGTCAATATCTTGTCGGATTTGGTGTCGGATTATAATATTACCAAGCACCGAACCATCCGCATGAAGCCGGCGGAAGTTTGGCACCGAAACGAAAAGAATTATGACGTACTGTTTATCAGGAAATTCGCGTGAAATCTATCACGAAACCAAAATTCAAAGTTGGAGAAAAAGTCTGAATCAGCAAGTATAAAAACGTTTTCGAGAAAGGTTATACACCTAATTGGTCAACTGAAATGATCACGATCGCTCAAATCGTGAATACCAATTCCGTCACATACAAGATTACAGACTATTAAGATCAACCTATCGGTGGTGGCTTCTACGGGGAGGAGCTCCTGAAGGTTATGAACCCCGACTTTTACTTGGTGGAGAGGGTGCTCCGGAGACGTGAGAAAAACTCTATGTAAAATGGTTAGGTTTCAACAATATACATAACAGCTAGATAAACAAGAACGATTTGTAGAAATTTTGGGATTGATAAAGAACAATATATAATCAATACTTTATTTCATATAGTATGTACAGCTTATTTGCATGCACTATAACCCCATGGAAAGGTGTCCATAGTATTGGGAAATATAATTCGTTCATCTTCATTCCGGTTTAATACTATTTTATTCTGCTTAACGGTATGAACCTCGTGCTTTTTACTTGAATCAAATTTTGTCTTCTACTGAATTTTTCTTGTTTACGAGCACAATCCAGATAATCGTCGAATGTTATCTTTTTCAACGTAGAGCCTCTGACTCCCTTGGCACATTCTTTATATAAATTCTTCTCTTCCGAATTTTCCTCGTTCAATAGTCTGAATGAGTAGAGTTTTGCTCTCAAACCTATGAATTCTGTCATTATTCTACCATTATTCTCATCTTCCATCAAACCAATAACTTTCTTGTTCACCAGAGGCATTTTATAAATGTTATCCAACGGATAGTCTGAGGTGTCGAATTTCGTCACATCAAATTTCTTACAGTCGTATAAGTCGGGAACGGTGAAATAATACAAAAGGCTATCTGTGTCTGTATACATTAATTTTGCTCGATCTCTGAAGTTTTTCTTTACATAATTATAGTGAAATTCGTGAATGTATGTTTTGGAAGGATCAAGGATAGAAAATCCTACTTATATTGGTCTATCCAGCGTAATTATTGATTGTGATAATTCAATTATAACCATATCTTCATGGAAAATGGTGCAACTATGGAAATTGGGTTGAGCAATCAGATCTGTTGCTCCATATCGTCCATCCCATTTTTTAATCAACTTCTTATCTTTCTATTTTCGAACGTTTTCCATTGTTTTGCCAAAAACTGCGTTATTCATAAGTTTGTAAAACATTTTTTCCGAATTAGTGCTAGATTTTTTTCTGAATGCGGTATTCAAATTTATATATTTTTCAAGCCATGGTCCTTGTCAAAATTCTGAAACGCTATGAATTTTCGTCAATTTCGTACCTAAATTTGAACATTGATCCAAGACTCCATCATGAATTATATATTTCATTTTTGAAAAGAGCGTAGTCGTTAATTTCGATTGTTTGCTTCCCGGTGGTATGTAATGCTTGGGGCATAACGGTACATCTTTATGCAATTCATGAAGCTGTTGCGGATATTTCAAATTACCTTCAAGTATAAATCCGATGGAAGAATCGTGCGATTTATCACACACACCGAGTTGCTCGAAATGAGATACCCACTCGGACGCGCTGTATGGTAAATAAAAGCTCATAGCAGCGCCATACAGATTATTTACGTCAAAATACATGAGGTACGATTATTTCTGCTGCTGATCAAACTCTGCCCCCCATATACTTCTTTTCGGCTTTAGCATACCTATTTGAACATTGAGCTACACTAATTCCTATACCTTTTCCAATGAACATTACCATGTGAATGTCGGGTGTGTGGCGACCATATCTACAAACACACACACACAGACACAAACATAGACATACAGCAAACTCACGCGCTCACCTACATCCTTCCACTGAACAGAATTGTACATATTCATACATACAAACATGTAATAGTCCTTTGCTGTAATATTTTCTTACTTTCCACGGATCCTAGAACTTTCACTTTCCCTATCCTTCGGTTCCCGGAAGGAATAGCTGCGTGGCCAGCGTCACGGAGCTATATAAAATCTGGCGACCAAATGCGCTGGCGAGCGGAGGTTTTTCCCAGGTCCCTTTCGCGGACTCTCGGTACCTTTCCTCTAATGCCTATTTCTTTCCTTTTCCGTTTGTCTTTCCGTTTCTGTTATGCCCCTTTGGCACGTAGGCACTCGCGTACCGAAAGGCAGTCTATCCGAACCTACCAAGCTGAGCGCATCGTCCTTCCTACACGACCTCACTTGAAACATAATTCCTCACACCATTCTTTGCTATTCTTCCACTAAAATAAACGAACAATTATCAGAGCCAATCCTGTACTCACTTATCGATCACCCGCACAATCACCTCAGGTGAAAGTTCCAATTCAATGCGGGTGCATTTGAGCATTGCATCAAAGGCAAGACCGGGTGCTGTATGATAATGCCGAGGATCTGAATTGTATGCTGATCGACAAGTTTGACGGAAATTCTCGAAACCATCCGCTCGAAGTGATACATCGGTTGATAAGTACAAGTCTGAATATTCACCAAGAGGTTCAATATTAAAAGCGTGCCAGACATTGCACGCATGTAAATAATCATCCCTCGCAATATCTTCATCATTTAATTTTGAATAAAACTTATCGATCGTTGTCAACTGCTCCTCGTTTAGCTTATCCCAACTATCGGTGTAATCGTATGGAAATACACCTTTTCGCGTCAACAATTGAAATTCTGCCGCGGAATTGCAATATTTACATGCAATTATTTTTGGTTCATCTTCAAAATATGAGGCTAATTTTTCAAGACTGCTCGGTATGAAGTGGAATGAATCAATAAATCGAAGATTTGTACTTGTTCCATCGACCAACTTTGTATACGATTTATATTTCTCCTTGCTAACGGGTAAAAGACTGACTCGATCCTTAAATGCTGAATATAATGCTCTTATTAAAAAATGCGAATCATATCCTGTAAGATTGTGGAAAATCACAGGAATAGTAAGAGTCTTTTTATGATTCAAGTTGCAACCCTGATGTGCAGCACCACGAAACTTTCCCGTAGAATGGCAGCGATCATGATGCTTTACGTCCATGTCTGTGAATGGTTTTTCGCAAATGCGACAACCTTCAACCGAATGAATTCCTCGGACATTCCATCGGGATAATTGTTTACCAATAAACCTCTAGGAATTCGACTAACCTTTTCAACTCGTTCACAAACCATTCGATACAATTCTCACTACGATTAATTTCCAACTTGGAGATCCTGTTATCAAAGCTACAATGCACATAATATGCAATACTAAAATGAATATTGTTCCGATAGCGTATTGTATTCATGGAATAATCGGTGATTGGTTGAAGCAGACATTCAAGATCTGCATAAACACAAAATGATACGTCTTCTTTTTTTCTTTGTGCATAAAATTTTGGAATTTGACGATTTCATCCTCCTCTTTCAGCAAGTTCACTCTGGTACTATTCAAGTTGATGCGATCTAGTCTATGTTTGAGGAGACTATTTTCTAAATTAAAATGATTCTGTCACCTATCGCATAACCAAGTTCGACATTTGTGATAGTCGTGATGAATTTCTTATCCAGGCAAAATGAAATACTCTTTTGTTCAGCATATTATCATGATCATTATCATCATCATCATCATCATCATATCATCATCATCATCATCATCATCAGTCTCCTCGTCTGAATTTATTCTCGTCTCTAACATGAGGAGATGTATTACCGGTTTATCTGATTTTTGCTGACTTGAATAAATCGGTACTATGTCGCCATTCTTTTTCGCTGCATTTTTATCTTTAGCATAAGCATTTACCGAAAGGTTATTTGATTTTTCAAATTTCGGAATACTATCCAAAGATATTGGAAATTTCAAGCCGTCATATTTCAGTATAGAACTAGAATGTGGATACGAGTTCGTTTGAGTAGAATTATTCTCGGCTCGGAAAAGAGCTGCGGTGATTGCCCGAAGAAAGCAATACGGGTCATTACTTTTCATATTGAAAACTGCATTCTCATCTTTAATATACTTAGGTATCTCAATGTAAGTTGAGAGGCCGCCTCGCAATGGTACGTATTTGTTGATATTCACTGACAGATTTATGATGTCGATCAACGACCAGCCGGAATCTTCTCCGTGGAAGTCGTCGACCTTCACTTGCAGTTTTTCTCTCACGTTCTCCTCGAACCATTCATCGAAATTCGTCGACTCGAGTATGATTATGTTCTTGGTGTTGAAAAATTTGATTTCTTAAATAATTCCATCATCCTCCTGAGTGCTGAACTTACAGAATAAGATGACGTTCACTTTCAAACTTCCTTATTTTCGCAAAGCGTTGTCCAATCTTGCGACTGCTAAGTTTTTCGAATCTTCCAGAAACTTTGACAAATCTTCGTGAAGCAGATTCACAATAGCTCCCGTTTCATTTCGTCCCACAAAAGCAGTTTCCAAATCTTGCCATTGTACACGATCGCTCCTTCTTCTTTGTCCACGTACACCCGCACCAGTTTTTCGAGATTGTTGAAATTTCGCCGTCAATGATTTGAAAATGCTAATTGTTGTCAATAGTTTCGTTTTACGTCCAACCGTTGAAGCACTTCTCAAAATTTCATTCAACAGTCGAATATTATGTGTACCAAATTTAATCCATCGTTTAATGACCATCGGTGAAAGTTCATTTTTCAGGAGTTTGTAAGCCCTGTCCATGATATCAATAAGTTTCAAACACTTATCGGAATCCATCGTTGATCTGCTTAGTTCAATGCTTAATATGAACACAGTTGGATGTTGAATGATCGCTCCACGTTGAAGAGGCAACCCTTTTATAGGATGAGCGGACAAGCAGTTCCAAAAATAAATAGGATTACAAAATACATGGTTAACATTCTATTCAGATACAAAATTAGTTATACATAATAGAGTTCAATTTGATTATATTTTTCGCCGAGGTAGCGCATGTGAAGTCTATTCTCTTCGTATGCTTCGATTATCTTTCGCCAGAGATCACTATCGTCATTCGGGATCTTCACCATCCGTGCGGGTAAAAATACTGAGTTGCTCTCTTCCACATCGACGATTATCCTGATGCTGTATTAAGTCTTAACTTGATGCAAGGTTGTGATTTGAAGATCTTTGGATACTTCCAGATCTTTCAATTTTTTCGTTGATAGATATTCTTCCAGTCGATCAACCATGTTGATTTTGGTGAAATTCAAGATATCTTTCGAAGATTGTAATATAGAGGTTGGCATTTTTGTCAGGCTTCTTTCAGACTCCTTCCGCTATTCACTTCAAACTTATATTTCCAAACTTTTTTGTGAGGATGTACAGATTTAATCTGGCTTGAATCGAGTGTTTAACTTCTTCAATATTTTTTAACAACAGCTCAATTCGTACACGCAATCCACGGTGCTTTAGAGCGTTCAGACTCATTTGAGAAATAATTGCCTAATGATTTGGAGATGTGACATTTTCTCTCTTTTATAGTCCCACATCCCTCCCACTAATCTGCTTCTAGAATATTCTCTCTCGCATGTTGATTCGATCGAAGTCCTCATCTCGAAATTACGTTTCGAACAGCGGTCGTGATGGTAGATTCTAGCAAAGGGGTTGCCGTATCTCGAATAATATGCCATCGTTATTTATCGGCGATGATTCCGAGAACTCTCCTAGCTCGGGGAAAAATTCCGAGAACCGTAAGTGAGATCAGTGTCACACTTCGATAGAAACGTCTGAAAAGACCTTGAGTATTTCCTATCTCATAACATTCCGCGAGAACGCTATGGAATGTATTACTCAAAAGGGGCCGACAGGTTCGAACTTGCCAGAAGATAACGATGACGTCATCGTCGCATGATCATTCTCATACGTCTTCATCGTTTGACTCCCGTTACAACGTCGGTAACGTGAGAAAAAAGGGGGACGCTAATTGTGTCGGTAACGAATCTGGCGTGGAATAATTATCGATAATTAGCGAATGATCGATGAATCGTTACCATGTGTCGGTAAAGTAGGGCGTGTGAATCAAACTGGAGGTGCCGAATATCAAATTGTGGGTGTGTGGCAGCAACATTGAGGGCGTGTGACGTCATTTCAAGAGCGTGTGACGTCATCAGTGTCGATAACAGTACCAGCTATGTGGCGGACTCGCCACCAGCAACGACGACTCCGAGCAGTCAGCACCAACGGCGGAAACAATTACTAATTCCGCGTTCCGAAGATCCCAACCTTCCTGACAAATAAAAATTCATTCCAACGTTACTTTCTAACGGTCTTCATTCTTCTTCTTCTTCTTCTACCCGCGACACGTGTGGCCGCGCGGCAGATCGTTCTTCATTCTAAAGTTCAACGCAAAAAATATAAATGTTATTTTGTTTGAATTAAATAAATACTAAGTGTTCAGTATTACCCGGACTCAAGTGTCTCCAGTCATTGATTCAATAAAACCACAGCTATGTCTGTAACAGCGCCATCTGTCGGGCGATTGACGTCATTACATCGGGAACAGCCATCTACCCATCGAACTTTCCGGAAGGGTGTTGGAGTGGGGGGTCGGTCAATGTCGGTGCAGGAATTTGCATCCAGAAACCCCTCTGTTTATCTACTTACCTCTATTGTCACATATTTTTAGATGCTGCGGACCAGGAACAAATAGATCCAAACATTTTTTCAGGCAACCATGATACGTTTTCAAACATTTTTTCTCAAATTTATGCTCCAGCCAAATTTTATTTCACGTATATAATTTTCTTACAATCGACACACAAATCAACTTTGTCAAGTTGGAATAATTTATGTAATTTTATTAACGATTAATGCTTTAAAAATTGAATATTCTGCTTCATACAATTTACCGTTTTGTTAACTTCAGTTGAACCACGAGCAGCAGTCGAAGAACCGCCAGTTCCAAAATCTCAGTTGGATTATCATCAAATTCTAATGTTCTCCAAACGATTTAAATGAATATTTCCCAATTAATAGTTTTAATTCCATTTTCTTCTACCATTTTCGTTAATTCCAGTACGTCGAGTTCGCTATTCTGTGGTAAACGGGACATATGGCGTGTGCGATAAATTGTCAATTGACGTTGATATTCATGATGAAATGCGTGGCAAAGCATACGCCAAAAGAAATTCATTTAGGCGAGATGCCATTGGTTTGTGCTGGACGGATGCAGAGTTGGCCGTTCGATGACTGAAAGTCCAAAAAATAAAGAAACAGATCCCGCAGAAATTTCTTTTGACACCAAATAAGATCAAATCTATTCATGGTACGTATAAAATTATATTTAGAGAATAAATGTTAATCGCATTTTTTGGTATATATGATAGCTATTTTCGACACTTGGGCGAGAAACAGATTTTCTCCTCGTATGTTTATTTGCCATCGAGCGAAGCGAGGAGGAAATCAGTTTCTCGCAATAGTATCGAATCAAACTTTTCGATACGACGGGGGAGAAGCTCTACATCAGCACGCGGGCATTTGCGCAGCGGGTGCCAAATCGAGCGTTTCGTCCGGAGTGTCGAAAAATAGCTTTTTGATACGGTGCATCGGAATGATTACGGCAAATTCGCCTATTTTCATCAAATCGCGTGCTAAAAGAAATGTTGAACGGTTGAAATATATTTAACGCTAACTTTTTTTTCTCAATCAAACCTTTAAGATCGAGATACTTATTGATTATTACGGCACAATTATCATCAGATATATTTTTCAATCCGCAAACTATTTTTTGTAATTTATTATCCCGAGGTATTTTTTAAAAAACGATTTCATATAACTTTTGGAAATTATCGTCACGTTCCGATAACTTTTTTTAGATCTTGCTTGCAATTGGTACGAGGGTGAAAAAGGTATTGTCATGACGGAAAAGAAGTGAGATGCCGAGCTGAAGGCCATCAAAGTTTGCTTGAGATATGTTGTCAACCGAAAACGCGCTTTGGTATACCCGGAGCTGGTTGAGCGCGGAAGAGCCCCAGACGGTGCTGACGATGAAAATAGCGGGGAAAACTAGTCAACGTTTCTGTTAAAAATTAGAAATACATCTATTATGAGTTCGCTGCAGACAATGTTCATTCAATAATTATTTCTGTGATATGTTCTGTGATATTAAAATTTGAGTCAACTGAATTGAAGGAAAAAAGAAGAAAAACAAATTGCAATAAATACCAATTTGAACCAAATAACTTTATTTTATTTTCTACCCGAATGCTAACTGATACCAAAACAGAATGTCAATAATGCTACATTTACGCCGTTTTTGGCTAATTCATTATGGGATATCAAATCATATGAGTAAAATTACATAATTACTCATTGTAACGCTTTTTTCAACGTGACATCATTCATAAATTCACGTGAAAATACGTAATCGTCAACTTTTTGTGGATCACTTCTTTTTGTCATATCACGTATGGAATCACGTCATCGACACATTACGTGAAATCACGAGAAAAGTCACGTGAAACGTCACGTGATAAATCACGTGATAAAATATGCAAAATTCACACGTGATTTCATACGTAGTAGCTGAGGACACTAACTCCTTTAATAAAATTGGACAATGACGTCGTTATTGTCATCTATGCTTCATATAGATCACACGATATGCCTCAACCAGAATTCATACACAACATTAAAGAATATTCAAAATCTCAATCGTCATGTAAGCAGTATCTGATAGTTGGAGATTACAACTTCGATTTCTCAGATAACAATAACTATCAAAGCCCGGAACTTTTGAATAATTTTCTGGAAAAATGTATTTTCCAGGCTTTATGAGTATAACCAGGCCTCTTGAAAGTAACGCATCGAAAGGTATGTGCATTGATAACGTCTTTATTAAAAACGGAACCATTTGTTTCAATTCATTAAAATTAGCCAGTTCTTCCACGGATCACTATCCTCTTATCACAACTTTTAATGCAAAAATACAACAACAAAAATAATTCAATCGCAAGAATTGAAATCAATTATAAAAAACTAACTTCACTGGTAAGAAACATGAATTGGAAAAGCATTGTCAATGCAAGTGACCTCGATTATGCAGTACAATTGTCAATCAACAATATAACTAAATGTATAGAAATCGCGAAGCACGTTTCCTCGGGTAACAACCATAATAAATTGAATTAACCAAGTAAGAATCGGATAACAAACGCTATAATGATATCTTGACAAAAAAAAAGAAAATTTATATAAGACATGGAAAAAAACCCTAGTAATATCAGACTCCAAGCTGAATATACAAAGCGTAACAAACGATTGGAAAAAATAATCAAAGAACTCAAAAATAATTATGAACAAAACAAATTTGAGCGAAATTGTCAAAATCCAAGAATGGTATGACACATAATTAATAACTAAATTATACACACACGATTATATGTGTAATGATTTTTTATTTATTCTAGGTCACATTCACGACATATCCGAGCATGTATATAAATTAAAACGTAAAAATGTATAGAAATAAAATGAAAAGGACACGTGTATAAAGCATAAAATTGAAGAGAAATAAAATAAAACGACCCACACGACAGCAAATTCACGAATCACGCACACCATCAACGAGACCAATAAATATGTGTGAATCAAATAAAATGAACAAATAATAAAATAAATAAATGGAGAGACGGCACAGACTAGAGAGAGAGATATATATTGCGCCGGTTCTTTTCAGCAGGATGGGTCCTTGACGATCGTGGCAGCTGCTGATTGTTCTGGCTCAGCCTCGTCGTCGTGACCTGATCCCAGCGGCAGGTTGCACATCTGCGCCGTGGAGACGTCGTCGGCGTGTACGAGTCCTTCGTCCTCTTTTGATTTATATTTTGGCGGTGATTTGTGAATTCTACTTCACCGTCAGAACGTCACTTCGACGACGTTGTCTCTCTCTGACAGGTGGTTTGTCACTGAGTGCGTCGGTACAATTTTGTACCTTGGACTCGACGCGACGTGTTCCCTCTTTTTGCCTCTCTCTCTCTCTCTCTCTCTCTCTCTCTCTCTATCTCTCCCTCCC